>CM029022.1:157896259-158361259 GCA_016801055.1 Panax notoginseng | reverse complement strand
AAAGCTTGACCTTAAACCTGTAACTATTAAACCACCTTTAGAAGTTAGTAATTTCAAAATGAAATCTTCTAAATTTGATGATGAGTTTATCAATAATCTTTTAAATAAAATGAAAGATTTAAAACTTACAACTGCATCTTCATCCCAAATGAATATGATATCTAGAAAACCTTCTTCTCATGACAGTAATAATAGTACTGACAGTGATGAAGATAATTCTGATAATATTTCTCCTATTCATATTTTGAAAATCCAAAATAACTTTTAGGAAATGCAAAATATTAATAAAACCACTTACAGTCACAAGCCTATAAATCGAATGGCTTTATCTGGACCTAGTATGTACTATTACCCCAGACCTACTCCCCAAGATATTCTGTATGAGGAAAATTTTCTTCACTCTCAAAAATCTTACCATGGTAAAACCATTTATGAATGGAATATTGATGGTAAGACAAAATATCAAAATTTTGAAACCATTCATCATATCATGATGTATGCAGCAGTCTGTAAACAGAATGATAATACAGACCATCAAATCTTTCGTTCCTTAGTAAATGGATTTACCGGCATTCTTAAAGGATGGACGGATAATGCTCTTACTAACAACCAGACAACTGAAATTCTTCAATCCTATAAGAATGAAACTGATCCTATTACTAACCTTGAAACAAAAAGAGAAGATGCTTGTTACACCCTTGTTCAAGCAGTTCTTCATCATTTTGTTGGACCAGGAATTATGAATACTGATAGGAGTAGAGAACTCTTACAGAACCTTCGTTGTCCATCCTTAACCCATTTTAGATGGTATAAGGATGTCTTTTTAATGAAAGTCATGCAAAGATCGGACGCAAACAATGAACATTGGAAAGCCAAGTTTATTGACGGCCTTCCTACTTTCTTTGCTGAAAAGATCCGTAAAAAGCTTAGAGATAAGCACAATCGTATGAGTATCCCTTATGATCAGTACTCTTATGGCCATCTGATTTCAGTAATTATTGAAGAAGGATTATCATTACGTAATGATATGAAACTTCAACAATTAATGAAAAAACAGAATCTCACTAAAAGACATGAGATAGGAGAATTTTGTGACCAATTCTCTTGTGAGACAAAATTACAGTATCCTTATAAAACTAAAAAACAACAAAGTTCTAAACCTTCTAGATCTTACCGAAGACGTTCTTCTAGAAAATCTTCTAATAACAACACCCCTGAAAAATCTTCTAAGAAGAAAAAGATCAATAGAAAAAAAGATAAATCTAAAATTTAATGTTATAAATGTGGTAAAACAGGACACTTTGCTAATAAATGCAAATCAAAATTAAAACAGAAACTTAATGAAATGTCCCTTGATGAGGACATTCAGCAGCAAATTCTTAATTGTTTATCTGACAGTAAATTTGAACCAAGTCCAGAAGATGATTTAGCTGAAATCTATTCTGAATCTGACAATGATCCTGGTTATGAACAATGTCAAACCTGTACTATAAATAACTGTAATACAACTACTGATGCTGATTATTGGAAAGCTATCGTCGAAATGAATGGTTTAGATATTGGAGGACCCAGTATCAATGTCTTAACAGACACTCAAAAATCCCTTCTCGACTTAGCTGATCAGATTAAAGATTCGAAAATTAAGCTAAAATTTTTGGAAATCTGTTATAAAAATCAAAAAACAGAAGATATTCTTCCCATTGATCAATACAGTAAGAGAGAAGTTATGAAACATATGCAAAACGTTTCTACCACTGAAAAGCTAATTGCTATCCTGGATCTTAAAGGTGAGATAAATATTTTAAAATCTGAAATAAAACAGTTACAGAATACTAATGTTATTATTTTTCAAGATTTAAATAATATCAAACAACAGTTAAACCATAAACAGGATAATCATGTAGAATCCTCCAAAACTGAATCTTCTGATAAACCAGAGTATTCTGAACATTATTTGATGCTTATGAATCAAGTAGTCTTTCAGAAATGGTATATCAGAATTACTCTTGTCATTAAACCGAATTCCATTATTAAAGATGCCATTGCATTAGTTGATAGTGGTGCTAATATGAACTGTATCCAGGAAGGATTGAATCCTACTAAATACTTCAAGAAAACCACTCAATCTTTAACTAGTGCAAGTGGAAATACTATGAATATATAAAATTCTTGAAGCTCTAATCTGTAACCAAGGTTTATGTTTACCTACTTCATTTTTCCTTATCCGTAATATAAATCAAAGTATCATCTTAGGCACCCCTTTCTTGTGTCTTTTGATGCCTATTTCAAAAATTGATACTTTAGGTATTCATACTATTCTTAACAACAGACATATTGTGTTTGAATTTATAACAGAACCTTATACTAAAGAATTAAATCAAGTTAAGCACGTGATTTATTCTAAAGAAAAGCAGATTAATTTTATTCAAGAGGAAATAAAATTTCTTACTGCTGAACAAAGAATTTTACAACCTTCTTTACAGGAAAAAATTAAATTAATCTACAAAACTCTTTAAGTTGAAATCTGTAGTGATGTCCCGAATGCTTTCTGAATTAGGAAGAAACATATTATTTCTCTTCCTTATATCCCTAATTTCAATGAAAAAAATATTCCTACTAAGTCTCGACCTAGTCAGATGAAAAAGGAATATTTACTCCTTTGCAAAACTAAAATTGAGTCTCTTATACAGAAAAAAGTAATAAAACCTAGTACCTCTCCCTGGAGTTGTACAGCCTTTTATGTTAATAAAAATTCAGAAATTGAGCGAGGTACTCCTAGACTCGTTATCAATTATAAACCGCTGAATGAAGCCCTTCAATGGATAAGATATCCTATTCCAAACAAGAAGGATCTCCTTGACAGACTTCATGATGCCACTATTTTCTTTAAGTTTGACATGAAATCAGGATTTTGACAAATACAAATTAGAGAACAGGATAATTATAAAACTGCTTTTACGGTACCCTTTGGCCATTATGAGTGGAATGTTCTTCCATTTGGTGTCAAAAATGGACCTTCTGAATTTTAACATATCATGAATGACATTTTAAATCCTTTTACTGAATTTTTAATTTGTTATATTGACGATGTCTTAATTTTCTCTTCATCCATTGACTAGCATATTAAACATTTAAATATTTTTAGAAATGTTATCATAAAAAATGGTTTGGTAGTTTTTGCCCCTAAAATGAAACTTTTTCAAACAAAAATCAGATTTCTTGGACATAATATTTCCAATGGAACTATTATCTCAATTGACAGATGTATTGAATTTGTATCTAAATTTCCAGATGAAATCAAAGGTATTAACCAACTGCAAAGATTTTTGGGTAGTCTAAATTATATTCGAGACTATTATCCAAATATTTCCCAAGATGCTGCTATTCTGTATACTCAATTACGGAAAAATCCTTTACCTTGGACTATTGAACATACTAATGCAGTACTAAAAATTAAAACCAAGGTCAAATAGATACCTTGTCTTTCCCTACCTAATCATGATTGGAAGCAGATCGTTCAAACTGATGCTTCTGATACATGATATGGTGGAATTCTAAAATAATTTAATCCTAATAGTTAAAAAGAAGATCTTATTCGTTTTACTTCAGGAGTATGGAAAGGACCTTCTTTAAATTATCCTACCATAAAAAAGGAATGCCTTTCAATTGTTAAATGTGTTTTAAAATTTTAGGATGATCTTTTGAACCAGCACTTTCTTATCCGAGTTGATTGCTCAGCTGCAAAACAGATATTTAAAAAAGATGTTCAAAATTTAACATCTAAACAGGTATTTGCAACTTGGCAAAGTACTTTATTCGTATTTGACTTTGTTATTGAATATATCAAAGGAAAACAAAATTCTTTACCGGATTTTCTAACCAGAGAATATTTGCAGGAATGACCAGTAGAGGCCGTGGCTGCGATCAACGAGGCCGAGGCAGAGCTAATTTCTATTATACAGAATTCCCGAGTTTGAATACTTAACCCAGTAATTCTTCGGCTTCTTCTAGCCAACCTACAGTAAAGGATGTTCTTCTATTACCAGAACAGTATATTCCAAACAAATATGTGGAAGAAACAGTATTGATCATTGACCAGAATGATGAGAAATGGATGAAAGATCTATGGGAGATAAAGAGAAGTTATTTAACGACTCAATAGTCTCCTCCTTATTTTAACCAGTACCGCTATGTTTATGAACAGATTATCATTAAAACAACATCAATGGACATTAAGCATACACTTCATGATCCTACTAAACCAACCAGTCCAATCCAATACAGTAAAATAACTATCAAGAGCATCATGCCTCTTGCTAATTGGGGTATTAATCCTCATACCACTCGAACTGTTGACTCTATTCATACAACAGAAACCAGATACAACTATTGGGATTATATTGATTCCTTTACGCAAGTATTCTATTATCGGAATCCTATCCATAACCATACTTGGTTTATCTGTATCTGTCCTGATGTCCTCAAAAACAAAATTCCCAACTGGTTTTTCATTTGGTGGGATAAATTCAGAATTACTATTGAAACTTTATCGAAATCAGTCCAAACCGCATTCAACGAGTGGCAAGTTGCTTTTGCCCGTATACCAGTAAATAAAGATTTATCCATGCTCAAATTACTGGCCCATTTTATAATCCGTTTTGGTATCCCTTGGATCTGGAAATGGGATTTCCAATGCAATTATCAGAATAAAATCCCCTGTCTTAAAAGGGTATTCTTTACCAAATGGTGGGATAAAGGACTTAATCCTAAATTACCAGAACTTCTCAAAACCGTAAAGAATTATACTCAGGTTTGCCTTGATGTTATCCCTCAAAACCTTCCTTCACCAGTACCAGTTAATCCTTTTATCAAGATTTAAACTGATTTGAAACAGAAATTCCCAAATCTAACTGAAACAGAATTGTTAGTCAAAACTATGGATTATATTATAACCCAATTCTTACAATCCTTAGTCCAGGATGATGTTTCTATGGAAACACTTAGTGATAAAGGATCTGAACAGGATGACAATGTGTTCAGTGTCTTAACCGGTGAAAGCCAAGAGCCAGAACCCACTATGGGAGATTTCTAGGATTCTCTCACCTCCATGATTTCCGAAAGGATGAAACAGGACAAGAAATGAAAAGGAAAAGCATATAGCTATCCAGCACTACAAAAAGGTTAACCACTAATCAGAAAAAAGACAATAACAGTGTCTCCACCTTCCGAAAAGTCGAGCCAGCTGCTCTCTCCATTATCAGTAAATGACACCAGTTGTCCTCAATAATGCTCTACTCAATCGACAACCTATCTCACGCCTTCCACTTCTTATGACTGAGATTTAAAGAAGAAAAGATAAGGATTGCTGATCGACTCTACTGACAAGGGCACGCCTGATCCTTTCTTATCTTCTCACTTCTATAAATTGGGAAACCTCACCCGTTGTTGAGGCAGAACTTTTCTTTGCATTTTCCTCTGTACTCTCTCTCTCTCTCTCTCTTGTAAACTATTTTATATATATAAAGTTTGAAGTTTGAAGATCTACATAGCTCTACTGTAAGTTTTAATTATTGATTTTTGTTAATTATTATGTTTCCTTGCTTGAGCTTTTAGATTATCATAATCATAATAATAATAATAATAATAATAATAATAATAATAATAATAATAATAATAATAATTGTTATTGTGGTAGTATGGTTAATTATAAAAATTGTTATTGATGATTTGTAAGTTTTGTAGACAGGTTTTGATTTTTCTTGATATCTATTTTTAAAGGAAAATTAATTATTGTGGTGGTGTGATGAATTAGGATAATTGTTATGTGTAATTGTAAATTATTTTAGGTTACAAGAAGTATTTAGGTAATGTAGTATTTTTTGAATTTTAATCTCATTTTTCGTTATGTCGTGCCTTCAGGCACGACCAATTACTAGTGACTTAACAAAGGGAAAGGAATTGAGATATTGACCCACGGGTGGCCGCGAGTGTACTTACGACAGTCGCGGGTCTAACTGCGGCTACCCTGGGTGGTCCCCACCCCTTCCGACTCGATCAAATTTGAGTTGCAAAGGAAGTCCCACAAGCTAAAAAGTCAAGTCATGAAAAAAGATGCTACGCGATTAAGTGGAAATGCCTGTAATCCTGATTTTTGGAGACCAAACTGCGTGTCTACATATCAATCATTGGTATTCGCCTAAACGCAGGGTTTACAAATCCAATGATCACAGTTGTCGAAAGCTACCCTTGGCAATACCTCGCAAAGGTCTGATGCCATTCATCTGGGTGTAATTGCAATCATAAGCATACATCTCGTCAAAAGTTCATCCCTAACAGAGATTTCATACATACCCAGCCGTTGAAGGACATTTCAACGAGGGTCAGGCATCCTTGAAATCATTAGCCATTGGCAAGTAAATCCAACGAAGCATCGGAGGTGGTTCGATGATCTCAGCTGTTGAAGGACATTTCAAAGACGGTCAGGCAGCCCTGACATCATTAGTCGTTGGCAAGTAAATTCAGCAAAGCATCAGAGGTGATCCGATGATCTCAGCCATTTAAGGACATTTCAATGAGGGTCAGGCAACCCTGACATTAGTAGCAGTTGGCAAGTAAATCCAACAAAGCATCAGAGGTGGTCCGATGATCTCAGCCGTTGAAGGATATTTCAACGAGGGTCAAGTAACCTTGACATCGTTAGCCATTGGCAATTAATTCCAGCGAATCATAGGAGGTGGTCCGATGATATAAGCCGTTGAAGGACATTTTAACGAGGGTCAAGCAGCCTTGACATCACCAGCTGTTGGTAGTAACTCCAATGAAGTGTTAGAAAGACCTGGCGATGCAAACCATGGAAAACCATCCTCATCGGGGAGGACTGATGGTAGAATCTATTACACAAATCCTCATCAATTAAAGAACAATTCCCCAAGAGTCTCTCGCACATAAGAAGAACACCTGCGGTGGGAAGGTAGCGATGAGGGTTAAGGACTTTGGTGATAACCCCGAATGTCAACATCCTCTGGTTTTAATCATGGAGAAACCTCCATACCATACACTCAACATAAACATTCACATCATGTTGCATCATATTTGTATCATGATTATCTTGTAACATTTCAAGTGTCTAGCGATCTTTATCCTATCCATGCCATTACACTACATGAAAATGATATAGAGGGGCATCTGTAGACACTCAAAATTTTTCATTCCTGTTAATAACCTTGCAGGAGGGTAAAATCGTCTTCTAGAGATAACCCTGGAAGTTAACTCGGTTTCAATCCCGGAGACAACTCTGGGAGATTCAATTTCAACCTCGGAGACAACCCCGAGGGAAGTAGTTTCAATCCCGGAGACAACAATCGGGATCCTCAGTTTTTAATCTCAGAGACAACCCCGAGATACTCAGTTCCAGTCCCGAAGACAACCCCAAGAGATTCAGTTCTAACCTAGGAGATAACCCCGAAGGATACAGTTCCAGTTCCGGAGATAACCCAAAAAAGTCAGTTTTAACCCCGGACACAACCCCGGGACACTCAGTTCCAACCCTGGAGATAACCCTGAGAGGTCAATCACACTTCAGAAATAACCGTGAGGACATTCAGCATCCACAACAGCCCAATCTCAGAGATAACCCTGAGCAACGATTGCTACATTTGCGTAGAGCTGGAGATAACCCTGGTGAAGGGAAAAATCATCATTCTGCCACCTCGATACTACATTCACGTTGTCTTAACATCATTTCAATCAACACTTCATACAATATGTCCCACAAGAACTATAGCTCATATCCCGAGTGACTACAACACAAGACATCACACCAAATAGAATTTGAAGACTTGAAGATCTGGTCATAGACCCATCTTCCTGGCTTCGTACAACCTCTAATCCCATGTCATTGTGTAGCTGTCGACAACAACACTCCAAAAAGGTACAACACACCTTTATCAGATGCCTGGATTGAAAGTTATGAAGGTTCGAGTGGACAGCGCGTTGCCCGAGTCCACGTACTTCGAGACTACGGGACCCGCAGAGCCCGGGGCACCCCGGGCTACTGCAGGTAGACCCGCGGCTCCTTGGTCTATAAATATGAGCTCTTGGCAGCTCATTTGAAAAAAAAAGGAGAAAATAAGAGAAAATTTTGTCCGCTTTAGTCTGTAAACAATTCTAGAGTGCTCTAAACTGAGTTATTCTTCTTTCTAAACACTTGTAAGCTCGTGTTTTGCTACATACTAAAATTTATTCGGTGGAAACCATGTTTTCAGGCGTTTAAAGCTATTTGAAGTTTTTATGGCAGCTGTAGACACTCGAAATTTTCTGTACTACTGACACTAATATTGCAGGAAGGCAGATTCGTCTTTTATGAGAGAACCCTGAACGATAATCCACAACCATACCGGATACTACCGGAAGTTCAGCATCAACCCTAGATCGCAATCTGGGAGTAACCAATCCAATCTTGGAGAACCTCGAGGCATGCAGATCAATACCGGAACACACACCGGAGAAGACCGATTAATCTCAGAGATAACCCCGAGGTATCCAGTCTCAGCCCTAAACATGGGAATAGCCTCCAACCTTGGTGATAGCCCCAAGGAATGCAGTTTCGGCATTAACCCCAGAAATGCTTGTTACAAATGCAACCAGCTTCAATCTCGGCGCTCACAATGAGATACACTGTATCAGCCCGGCGATGACATCGGGAAGACAGACACACCTCAAAGATGACAATGAGGACTTTCAACCAATTGCAGCAGTCTAATCCCAGCGAAGCTGAGCAACGTCTGCTTTATCGACCCAACCCGGCAATAACACCGGTAAGGGGCAACATCGTCATCTGACCAACACGATGCCACGCCAAGTCGTCTCAACACATCTACGCAACAACGGTCCACAAGGCTAACCAATCCCGAGTTGCTATTGTGCGGGGTAACGGATGAAAGTTGAAGCTTGAAGACCGGAGGGCACTGTCCCATCTTCAAAGACTTCGTCCAAACTCTAATCCCATGCCATCGTACAAACTCTCGACAACGGCGGTCCGAAATAGGTCCTGTATACCTCAAACGGATGCCCGGATTGCACTTCAGAAAAATCGAGTGGACATTACAGTACCCACATACACGTACTTTGAGACGACCCGACCCGACCCGACCCGCCTCTGGTACACCTGTGGCTGAGCTGCAGGTACACCTACAGCAGCTTTTGCCTATAAATAAGAGGCTTGGGATGCTGATTTTTAAGAGAAAAAAGATGGGGAAACCCTGCAGAATTCGCTCTACACTTGCCATACAGTGTATTTTCCCACTTTAAACACCTGTGAGCTCATATATAGCCCTCTTTTATACCTACAAAAGCCAGTGTTTACTCACTCTAAAGATATAGAAGTCTTCTTTGGTAGCCCACTGTAAGCCTTCTCACACACTTTAGAGTCTTTCTCTTCATTTTTGCACACACCCTTCTACACGTTGAGAGTCGTGTTGTTTGCTTTTGCCCGAACTTCGGTCTGTGGTTTCATTTCAGTCTGTATCTATATATATATATATATATATATATATATATATATATATATATCTTATATATATATTTACATATATATTGACTAACATTACCGAGTTATGCCTCGGTTGAGCCTAGACTTCGGTCTGGAGCGTCTATTTGCTTTTCTATATATATATTTTTATATATATATATGAACTGTGTATCGGACTTTGTTCGATTGAGCCTAAATTTCGGTTTGGTGCATTTATTGCTTTAATATATGTATTAACTATCCCGTCGGTGTTTGAATACTAGACTCGTGAGAAGCCTGATTCTCCGAGGCTTAGGAAAGGCACCACCCAAATTCGCTCCAGTTGAAAGACCGGATTAACTTCCCGTCAAGTAGATTGCGATGATTTGGGAACCTTCATGCCAAAAATCTACGAGAGTAACCTAAGATAGGTCAGCCTCTGATAAACCCAAAACGGAGGAAAGTCTCTTCATGCTCTCATTTCAAATTACACAATTTCATGACATATCTATCTCCATGTAATGAGAAATATGAAGGAATGTGTACACATATACATACATGCTACAAACAGCTGACATTCGTTTTTGCAGGATAAAATTCCTAAAATGGACTCATCACATTGCATATTAATATTCACCTTCCCTAAGGACTAAACTATGCAAGTCTTTCGCAGGGAGTCAATCGGGCCTACTACCCGTTCAAAGTCCAAAAAGGCAACAGGCCTACAGTCAATTATGTCGTCATCCGATCAGACTGAACTTAATCCAGTTTCTCGCAAAGAATTCGACGGATTAAGTAAACAAATTGCAGATTTGGCTGTTCTGTTCAAAGAATTACACCAGTCTACACAGGGTCAGAAAATACCCGTACATGCTGAATCCTCCACACAAGGAAGAGTCCAGGTCGTTACCATACCTGAACTACAGTTGGATCAGACCAACAAAACTCATGATGCTGCCCATCCCACTGGAGACCCAGACATTGGTGACATCAAAAAGATAGTCCTCCAAATGGAAGAGACCCTTCGCACTATCAAAGGAATTGGAACACACGGGAGTGTTTCATATGCTGATCTATGTATTTTTCCTGGTGTTCATTATCCAGAAAATTTTAAAACTTCTGACTTTGAAAAATATGATGGGTTAGGAGGTCCTTATACACACTTAAAGGTATTTATTGGAGAACTTAGATCTTATGCAGAGGATGAAAAGCTCAAAATGCAATTATTCCAAAAGAGTCTAACTGGAGAAGCCCGTTCATGGTACACAAGATTAGACAACTCCAAAATCTACAGCTGGGAAGAGCTAGCACATGCCTTCCTCACTCAATACAACTTTCAAACTCAAATGGCTCCTGATCGGTACCAAATTACCAAGATCAAAAAACAGTCTAACGAGTCTTTCAGAAAGTATGCCCAGAGGTGGAGACGCCTGGCTGCCTAAGCGAATCCTTCCATGACCGAATCAGAAATGGTCATGACGTTCATAGACATACAAGAAGCTCCCTTCTATGAGAGAGTTTTAGCTGGCATCGACAACTCGTTTTTTGAAATGGTCAAACATGGGGAGATGGCTGAGATGGGATTGAAATCCGGAAAGATTCAAGACCTAGCTGCACTCAAAGCTGTTGCTGATCACATCCAGTATGGAAATTATGGGAACAACCCCAGGAGGGTCCATAAAAAGAAAGAGGAAGACGTTTCCCTGATACTATAGGGTCAAAAATGCAGTCAAAATATGCATGTTCAGAGGAGAAACTATACTCCCTTTCCAGCACAGTCTATAAACCCTCAAATACCAAAAGGTGGAGAAGCCAAACGCCCTCGAGTGTTCACGCCCTTGGGGAACACCCTCGAGAATATCCTTAATCTTCTGACAACACAAAAGAAGATTACACATCTACTTCCACCAGCCAACCTAAATGGAAGGGGTTTTAATGCTGCTCGGAAATGTACTTATCATGCCGGGGCACCTAGACATGATACTCAGGATTGTTGGGCCTTGAAACACAAGATCTAAGACCTGATAGACAACGGTGAGATCGTGGTCACTAAACCAGATCAACCTAACGTTCAAGACAACCCTCTTCCTCAACACAAAGAAGAAGAGGTCAACATGATTAATTGGAGCAGTGGACAGAGTTCCAACTTCAGCTGTGATTCTTCCCAAACCATCAAAGACGGTGATAACAGATGGGATTATGCCAAGTTCCAATTCACAATGGAATGAAAAATGAAAGCTATCTGTAAACAAATTGAGCAATTGGCGGAACTGGTTACTTATCAGCATCAAGTGACTCGTCAGCTAATCAGCCAGGAGCATGCCAGTCTCCTGCCCATTGTCATGAATATTCCCTCTTCACTTTCAGAAGATGAAATGCTGAAAGACAAAGTGACGAAGAGAGCAAATGCCAAGGCCCGTCGGGATTTTGCCAACAAAAGGGAATTCTCCTATTTGGGTCAACCTATGGAGGAGATACTTCACATGTTAATCAATGAAGGAAGAATCATTTCCCTTCTACCTCTAATCAACCCCCGTTCGGGACGGTACAATTCTAAGGGAGTATGTCAATATCATTCCCAATCTCGTGGTCACAGCACAGAAGAATGCTAGGCACTCCGCCACCTTATTCAGAACCTAATCGACAGTGGCGTACTGTGCCTGGCAGATGACGACACTGTGCTACGTGCCAGTGAGAATACAGGTCCCACTAAATGGAAGAGTGTGGTGGCCGTCATATCTACTGAAGCTGATCAATCACTCGTCATGCCAATAATTCAACTCAAAGGAAGCAACAATCCTTTGAAAGTGGCCACTCCCGAGCCAATCAACTTGTCGTGCAGAGCACAATATCATATTGTTAGCTTGCATAAAGTTCCGTGGAGTTATGGAGAAGGTGAAGGATCCACCTCACATACCACTGCTGCAGTGTCGAAAGAAAATCCACTGTACCTTCCCCAACGGGTGATGAAATATGCTGCCAAATCAAAAGGAAAAATACCCACGGAGAAGATTGAAGAATTCCTCCGCACTATGGGTCATAACGAAGCAACGGTGGTTTTAAGCTTGAAAGAAGCTCCACAACAGATATCAATTTTGGACTTGGTCCTCACTTCTGAGAATCACCGGAAGATCTTGTTAAAGGTTTTAGAAGAAGCCTATCTCCCGACATCCGTGGATGAGGGAAAATTTCAACATCTGGTTGATCACATTTTCAACGATAATGTGATATCCTTCACTGATGATGACATTCCGCCTGAAGGGACCGATCATTGCAAACCGTTGCACATCGCAGTCTTGTCCTCCGAATATATGGTGGCTGGAGTCCTGATAGATGGAGGCTCATCCCTAAATATCTGCCCATATGCTACCTTGGTGAAGATGAATATCAATCCTAATCGAATCCGGAGTAGCCATACTATCATCAAAGCTTTTGATGGTGCCCGTCGGAATTCGGTTGGAGTAATTGAGCTGCCAATTGAGATTGGTCCTCATACATTCTGTGTATCCTTCCATGTGCTCAAGATAGAGTCAGGATACAACCTGCTCTTGGGACGACCATGGATCCACATGGCTGGGGCAGTCCCCTCCACCCTTCATCAACAATTAAAATATATTGTCAACAATAGCCTGGTCACTGTCAATACTGAACCAGAGTGTCCTCAACACGGGGATTTACCGGTCATCAATGCTAATGCGGACGTTGAACCAGTCAGTTTTCATGCTTTGGAAATAAGCAATACCCAATACCATGCTATTGGAGCACCACTGCCCGAACCCCAGAGTTCTGTCGAAGTGATGTCAGCCACTCAAGAAATGATGTCGTTGGGTCATAAACCAGGACAAAGGTTGGGTAAAGATTGTCAGGGTATCAAGTACCCTATTCGCTTAACCAAGCACACTGCAACAACTGGACTAGGCTATTCGGCCAGCTCTAGTCACAGGAACCCTCATAAACATCCACAGGTTCCTTCAACTTCAACTATGTGGCGTTTATCTTCGCCTTCAAGTGCTGAGTCCGCACAACCTCCTGTAAAGGTGCCAGCCAATGTCATGGCTATGTTATTTCCTAAGCTGAAACCGGTGGATGAAAACAAAATCGTTATTCCAGATCCCGCAATCGAAGAGGAGGAGCGGAGAATCAAGGAGAACGCTGTCCGAATAATGTCGGGCATGTGTATCATCGTCCATGATGAACATACCAATCGATACACCCCAGACGATGATTGCCCAGACATAATGGCCATCATTCGGGACAAGGAGGATGATGACAGTCCCTCCATCACTGCGGTTCACCCGAACTTTGCTCTTGCCAATTGGAACAGCATTTCTTGCATTGGTCGTCAAGGGTAAAGCGGGCAGAAGTTCTTTCTGCCCTGTAAATATAATAACTGCTTACTTTTCTGTACAGTATTAGCAGTTTATTTTGCCAGTATATGCTAACACTGTGTATGATTAAACACGTTTAATATATACTAAGTGAAAGCATATTTTGTTTCAGGACTCTGAATTTAGATGTGCATGTACTTGCTGATATGATGCCTCTTCTACACAGGGATTGTACCTTTGATGTAGAGATGAATTCAGCCTTGATGGATACACAGGATGACATTGAGGTGCCTCCAAAAATTCAAGAATGGGTCAAAGATACACATAAACCCAACCTTGATCAAACCACTTCTTTCAATCTCGGAACCTTAGAAAGCCCTAAGTTAATCCAGATTGGTTTAGACCTTACCCCAAACCAACGGAATGACATGGTTACGCTATTAACCCAATTCCAGGATGTGTTTGCATGGTCTCATGAAGACATGGTGGGTTTGTCCACTGACATTGTCCTTCATCGCCTTCCCATTAAAGAGGGATTTAAGCCAGTCAAACAGAAACTCAGGTGATTGAAACCTGAGTGGAGTTTAAAGGTGAAAGAGGAAATTATGAAACAATTAAAGGCTGGCATCATCATGGTGTCTACATATTCGGAGTGGATATCCAATATCGTGCTCGTGCCTAAACCTGGAGGGAAGGTGCGAGTTTGCATGGATTACCGGGACTTGAATAAAGCTTGCCTAAAAGACAGCTTTCCCGTGCCATTTATCCACATTCTCATTGACAATACTGCTCAATACGACATGTACTCCTTTGCTGATTGCTTTGCGGGGTATCATCAAATCATGGTTGCCGAGGAAGATCGTGACAAGACTGCCTTCATCACTCCTTGGGGAATTTTTTGTTATAGACGGTTGTCATTCGGCCTCATCAATGCCGGAGCTACCTATCAGAGAGCAATGATGGCTCTTTTCCATGACATGATTCATAAAGAGATTGAGATCTATGTGGATGACATCATTGTCAAGTCTCGGAAGGAGGATCACCGTATACACCATCTCAGAAAGCTATTCAACAGGTTGCGTAAGTACAACTTAAAGTTGAATCAAGCCAAATGCGCCTTTGGCGTTAAATCAGGTAAGTTGTTAGGACTCCTAGTCAGCCACAAAGGGATAGAGCTAGATCCTACCAAAATCCAAGCCATCACGGAAATGCCCATTCCTCAGACAGAAAAGGAAATCTGGGGATTTTTGGGAAGAATCAACTTCATTAGCAGGTTCATCTTCCAACTCACAGCAACCTGTGAACCAATCTTCAAACTATTAAGGAAGAACTCCTCCATGAAATGGAATGATGAGTGCCAGAATGCCTTCCTTACAATCAAGAAACAGCTAGTCAAAGCTCCTGTGTTGGTACCACCCAGGGATGATGTTCCCCTGTTTATATACCTGTCCGTAAGTGTCAATGCTATGGGTTGCATGCTGGGGCAGAAGGACGATAGAGGCCAAGAACGAGCTATTTATTACCTCAGTAAAAGGTTCAGCAGCAGTGAACACAAGTACACTCTGATCGAAAAGATGTGTTATGCTTTAGCATGGGCTTCCATAAGGTTACAACATTACCTCCATGGTCACACAACCCATCTTATATCCCGCGTGGATCCTCTCAAGTACGTATTCAACAAACCCATGTTAAATTGTCGGCTGTCCAAATGGCAGTTGATCCTACAATAATTTGACATCGTATATGTGACTCAAAAGTCCATCAAAGGTCAAGGAATCGCGGATCAACTGGCCGCGGCACCTTTAGGGGATTTCAAGCCCTTAGAAACATATTTTCCTGATGAAGGAGTAATGACAGTACAGCAACACCATCAGTACGATACGCGCCAATCATGGAAGATGTATTTTGATGGAGCTATTAATATGGAAGGTTCTGGAGCTGGAGCAGTTCTAGTATCTGATACGGGGGAGCAGTATCCCATCGCCGTCAAATTACAGTTTGACAGCACCAATAATACGGCTGAGTATAAAGGCTGTCTCATGGGGCTAAAACTTGCCCGTTCAATGGGCATCAGACGGTTAACTGTCCTTGGAGATTCAGAGTTGGTAATCTGACAATCCACCGGAATCTATCAAACCAAGGAACAACACTTGCTGCCTTACCATCAGCAGGTTTTAAAGATGGCTTTGGAGTTCGAAGAAATCTTCTTTCTACATGTTCCTCGTAATAGGAATGACTTTGCGGACGCATTAGCAACTTTGGCCTCCTTGATTCATATATCAGATAAGGAGCAATTTCCAAGCGTCATAATTTCCCTGAACAAGGCCCCAGCCTACGGGAATTACGTTGGAGAAGTATCAGATGAGCTACCTCCCATCCCACAGCCTTGGTATCAGCATATCATGGAATATCTGCGAGATGGATCTACACCCGCTGAGGCGAGCCCGACCGAGAAAAGGCGGATCCATCGACTTGCAATGAAATTCTACCTGAGTGGACATGCGCTCTATAAAAGAGATGCAGGATTAGACCTCCTCCGGTGTTTAGACAAAGATCAAGCTCAAAGGCTCACGGATGAAATCCATGGCGGAGTCTGTGGCCCCCATATGAGTGGCCCCCTCCTTGTCAAGAAAATCCTCAGAACGGGACATTATTGGCTATCTCTCAAAGCTGATTGCCATGACCACGTCAAAAGATGATATCAATGCCATATTCATGGGAATGCTATACACGCCTCTCCACGGGAACTCCACAATATGAGTTCACCTTGACCCTTCTCAATGTGGGGAATGGACGTTATCCGGCCCATTGAACCTAAAGCCGGTAATGGACATCGGTTTATATTCACCATGATCGACTACTTCACCAAGTGGGTAGAAGCAGCCTCCTTCCCCAGGGTCACTAAAGAAGTCATCATTGCTTTCATCAGAAACAATGTTGTTTGTCGATATGGACAACCAGAGGTGATTGTGTCAGACAATGCCAAAAACCTCAACAACAAGATGATGAAGGAATTGTGCAGTAAATTCCACATCAAACATCTCAATTCAGTTATCTAACGTCCAAAGATGAACGGTGCTGTTGAGGCGGCTAACAAAAACATCAAGAAGATTATGCAAAAGATATCCGCCAACCACAAAGATTGGCTTGATGTATTGCCTCTGACTCTGTTAGCCTACAGAACATCTATGCGTACTTCAACTGGGGAAACCCCCTACGCACTAACCTATGGGATGGAAGCGGTGCTCCCCATAGAAGTTGAGATGGAATCTCTCAGAGTGTTGATAGACGCTCAGCTGGATAAAGATCAATGGGTACAAGACAGGTATCACCAATTGTCTCTAATAGATGAAAGGCGAACCGCGACTATCTTCCATGGTCAGTTATATCAGCAAAGGATCACCCGATCCTACAATAAAAAAGTCCGGCTACGGCAATTTAAACAATATGACTTGGTTTTGAAGAAAATCCTGGACAACCAAGATCAATCCAAGGGAAAATTAGCTCCTAACTTGGAAGGCCCGTTTATTGTCAAAGAAGTATTGACGAGAGGCGCTCTCAGATTGCAAGAAATGGACGGTGATGAATTTCCACAACTCATCAACTCAGACGCCGTGAAACGGTACTATGTTTGAAGTAACTCGCAAACACCCTGGTGTCAAACCATCAGGTCACCAGTCATTCCGGTTTTTTAACCCTTTACCACATACAACTTTTCTGCACTTTACCCCTCAGGGAAACATACTTTTCAAGCCAGCAGCCTGGCTTTCCTTTGCGCTCATACAACTTAGGTCATCCCAACGTGGATCGAACCTCTTACGTTTACAGTTTGACTACCCATACCTAGGATCAAACTTTTCCTCTGCAGTTTATCCTCAACTTAGGATTAAACTTTCTCATCCCCGCACTCTGACCTGCACATGGGATAACGCTTTCTCTTCTCCCCCTGAGGGGCGAACTACGTCGACCTGATCTCCTCTTCAATAGGAGTACGTAGGCAACCATTTCATATGGCCCGGTCGTAGTAAAACAAAAACAACAAAAATATTTCTACCCTTCTATCCTCACAAAAAACAACAAAAATATTCCTACACCATTTCTTCCACATACAGCGTTGAACCTCTTACACCAGGTTCGAACTACGCAGACCTGATCTCCTCTTCAATAGGAGTACGTAGGCAGCCATTCATGGTGCAGTCTTACCCCCTACCAAAATACAAACCCTTGTCAGTTGGTACTGGGATCAAACATCAATCCACTACGTTTCATTCGGCTTCAGACCAAAGGGATGGAATTACCCAACCTCTCCTCCCAAATAGGAGATTCGGCGACTATCTAAGCTGCGGTCATACCTTGAAGAGTAACGCCAATCCATAAGAGATGGAATTAACTAGGCTTCTCCTGAATAGAAGTACTGGTGACCATCTGTGGTGCGGTCAATCTCAGAGAGGAAAGCCACACTCCTCTCTACATTTCCGTACAGAAACCAGTCCCAAGACACCAAAAGATGGTAGGGATACACAGATTGATGATCCATTCTGAACTATCCAGAGACAACTCAATGTCCATCCACCCAGGAGGAATTCAGAATACATCAAGATCACAAGCCCTAAAGCAGCAGGCAAAATATCAAACAAATAGCAAGGTGTATCTAAAAGGGAAGTGATCCAAAAATATATTTCCCTGTCATATATAATGATGTTTGATATACATGATGTAAACTGTACATGACAAAATGGCTAAGCTAGTCTGTGCAGGTAAGTACAAGCTAATCTATGAGTCAGGATACACGCGAGCTAGCAAGCCCAACATAGCATCCCTCTCAGAAGAAGGAGGTAAAGCTGTGATCTCCTGTATGAGAGTATCCACACGACCCAATAGATCAGAAGCCGCCTGCATGATGACCATATGCTCATCAATATATGCGCTCATCTCTGCGATTATGTCAGTGGTAAGGGACCTCGCTGCAGTACTGTCTGTGACGGCTACATCCCGGGCATATATGGCACTATCCCGCTCAACTATCACTGCATCCCTGGCTAATCTAGCCTCATCCCGCTCAACAATAGCGGCATCCCTACGAGCTAAGGCCTGATCTCTCTCCAACAGAGCGGCCTCCCTCACATCCAGAGCAGTCGACATCATAGATCGAACTTGATCTCTCTCAAAGGTCATCAGCTGAAGACTCTGCTCTAAGTACTGTGCCGAGTGCTGAATCACAACAGTGCTGGTACTAGGAGAATCCGGAAGAAATACTGGTAACCCAACATCAGGCTCCTCCTCGAAGTGGGTATCAATGTCCTCCACAGGATCCACACCCTCTGCGTCGCTATCCGGTACTGCAGATACTGATGCAGCCGATAAAACCTCCGTCTCCATCCAGGCGGAATACTCTACGGAATAACCTGGATTGCTCACTGAAAAAGCAGCTACCTCACGATGGTCCCAACAAGCGTATACACGAGATCGATCCTCGGCTGAGAGGTATCGGGTAGCTGAACGCTGACCTGTCGCCCCTGTGAAAGGATGAAAATCTTTAAATTGGTCGAACTGTGACATCACGGCCAATAGGTGATAAGTAGTCACACCCCTCAAGCCGGCCAGATGGAGGAAATCCATGCCCGGAGCATGAGTAATAAAGATGTATGGTGAGCTAAGCCCCGAGCACAGCAATATGCTAAATGGGTCTCTGATGTCTGCCAAAAATGCGGACCAGGACTGAGCATCTATACACTCCGATAGCTGAAAGGAGTATGACATGGCCACATCGTGGGTAAACCAATATCCATGTCGTCTAAGGGTACCAATCGGTCTCAAGTGTAACATAAACCACACATACAGAAGGACTGAGCTCCCAGTAAACACTCCTGATGGATAAGTACTGCAATAGGATGCTGACCGCAGAGTCTCTGCCAAGATCATAGGCACAATGGTATGACCCTCCCTGAGAGCTCTCACGGCCATGATAACACCTATATCTATTTCATCCATATACCGCGGCATGTACACATATGATAGTACACATAACATCAGTACGTCAACTCTGGCTAGACGCCAATGATCCTCCGGTGCGGTGAAATCCTTGGAATGACGTGAGTAACTGTCCTCTGAGCCAAATTTGTCGTACAAAAAATGCTGAGAGATCACATGGCCAGATGTCAGCTCATCCTGCACTACTCTGCGCCTCAATCCTGTAAGAGTCATGAATCGTCTACTCATGTCTCCAAGAGCCATATGCACGTAAGGTCTGTCTAAAGGCAGCATCGTCAAACGTGCATACTCCTCCAGAGTAGGAGTCAACTCATGGGTGCCGAAGTGGAATACCTGCCTGTCAGATCACCAATGCTCTAGCATCCCATCTACGAATCCTGCAGGAACTTGAAATGCCAAAAGAGTCATGGTATGCTGCAGTAATATATCTACGGTCACCCTGTCTGGTGGTGACATACTATCATACCACGATCGCATACCCGATGCCACCACTGACGATGGGGCATGATCTATACGGCTAAGTGTCGAAGAAGACATCTGTGAGGGCCGTGTCATAAGACCATCCAGGGGTCAATGCCGAATATCTCTGGACATACATACATATACATAACATGATACATGCATAACAGATAAAGGATGACAATATGATATAGGGAATGGAAAAGACTGTGCATACATTCCTAAGTATATCATCATCTAATACATCAGCTCTGTACAACTACAAATACAGGGAAATGGGGCACACACGCCATACTACTAACAGAGGCCTATCAAAAGATATAGCGAGAATGGGGAACAACCACCCAATATCTAACAGAGGCCTATCAAAAGATATAAGGAGAATACATCAGTAGAAGACAATGGTGTCGATATCCACATCATCAATCCTGTCCACCTGATGTAACTCCTCCTGAGTCATTGGATCTCTATCAACAGGGATGTCAGGCCTATATAGAGGAGGATCTGCGCCGGCAAAACCAAATGGGTCGTCCGAGGGGCCAGCGCCTGAGCTGGAAGGAAAAAATGACTCCACCTCTGCTGGATCTCTGCCCAAGTTCCGAATAAATATATGTGCCTGGTCCAACTGACGGGTCAAGCTATCAATCTGTGTCACATGAGTCGGATCTCGGACACAAGCTATCCAATCCATCATCATCAAGGATCCAGGAACCATGTCCCCCATAAACTTTGTGGCGCGAGACTGGGCTCCAATAGTACGAGGAAACCATCAACGCTGGAATATCTCCTGAGTACACGGACCTTCTGACAAGGCAAATCCGTCAACACCCAACAACGGGATATCAATGGCGGGTGACTGCGATACATGCCAGTGACGCCTGACAGGAAGTAAGATTGGTATACGAATCTCCCCTGCGGTGCTCCTGATAGCACGCTCTCCTAGATAGAGCTCCCAACCGCCATCTGTGAAGAGTGGAACTCTCCTGGTGGAAATTAAATACTCGACCCCAGTCGGGTATCCATCCTCAAAACCCACTGTCAAGTGTTTCCCAGAATAGGGAAGCCAGGTGATGGTGTCGGCCGACAGCAACTTCAGCTGCATACGGCAATGAGTGAATCCCTCCGCTACAGGGACCTCGGGCAAAATCGAATGATGCCATCTTCGTCCACGTGGATAGCTATCTAAACCTAACACACTCACGGGACGCAAACAGGGAAGCCTCTCATAGGCCCAAAACTGCCAACATAATGGCAAGACATCTGGTATCAGTAAACACTCTTAACCTATAAATGGGAAAAGACAAGAGAAATACTCACCAGCAAAAACGGGTAAAATCCTAGCCAAGCCTCGGTCAAACCCTGTGAGCGCATACGCATGCCCCGGAGGAAATAGGCAAAGGTATAGGAGCCCCAATTGTACTCTCCAATACGGTCCACGTCACGCGTAGCGCTGACCAAAGCAAAAGATACCGTGGAAGAGTTATCTGCTATGAAGCAGCCTCGAATGATCATCAGGAACAATCGCCGTAGAACGCAATCCCTGATCCTAACATCATCAAGCATGGGCTCACTCAATAGCCCGCTCATAGCATCCACGCTCAAAGGATCTGAACGGACGGTCCTGCCTTTGAGCGCCACCGCCGAAACTCCTAACAAGTATCTGACGGCAGTAGGGGTAATATTCGCCATGCAAGGCACTGGTTCCCCTCCAAACTCCACGCCGGTGATAAATTGCCAATCCATCGGCATCATCATCACCTCGTAATCCAGCAGGTAGAGTGACTGAGTCTGGTGAAACCACCGCTCAGACAATGCCCTGAGGTAACCTCAGGGACAACGACGGGGAAGGATGGAGAAGAATGCCCTAAATCCCCACTCATGCACTACTGCTCTATAATCGGGATGAAGCGCCTGGTACATGGAGTGGATGCTAAACCAGTTCTCTCGAGGCTGTGTAAAACCTGGAACCTGCATGAAATGCAAATCTACGTCAGAATCCTTTAATCCTCATCAATAGGAAAGAAGGAAAAGCAAAGTTTAACGCCATACCTCGTTAGCATGTAAGTACATCGATGGATATTTGCCCAAATCACCCAGCAACTCTGGGTTTGCCACCTGAATGCTCGGAAGCTCCCTACGAGGGACAGGTACAGCAGGAACGAGATCACGACCTCCACTAACCGAACGGGGAAGAGGTACTTTAGAAGCCCTTCGCTATACGCCAGAAGCGGTCCTATAGGAACTGCTCGGCTGATCCGGATCCATAATATCTGGACAACAAGTCTCCAAATCACCTCAGAAAGGGTGTGGTATTTCCTTACCCGGAGCTTTCTCTAATGCATTTATGATTATAATCATGCATGCATTTACTTTTAACACACAATAGAGTTAAAATACATGACTACCCAATGCCTACCTTTTGAAAATTTTTGCCATAGTCTCCTTTGAAAATAGGACTATCCATATGCACTCAGGCATGTTTAGGTGTGCATTTAGTAGCACACCTGCTCCAAAGTCATATACATAATATATGCATTAAAAATCAAAAGCATCATGCATAAGGCCAACCTCAATGCTAGGAGTACTTTACCTTTCTACCTTTTGCTCATTGGACCTCAAATAGGACAAAAAATAGCAGAAAAAGGTGCCAATTTGACTGTCTCAAAAGTCAAATTGTTTCACATCATTATGTTCAGCATGGTTTAATACTAACCTTTACTATGTTGAATATTTTTTATCAAGTCATTTGTGCATACATAACCACTACTATGTGTTTAGATGCATTTCGTGCGATAACTCACAATCTAACGGACATAAACTAGAGAAAATACAGGCATACGTTACCAGGATAGTGTGGAACACTTGCACGATGACAGAATTTGTAGAAAGCAGCCTGAACTCAGCAGATCTGAAGATGGTTCGCGATTTTCTCTAAGAGAAACAAGTTGAAAGTGACTTGTGAATGCTGTTGGCTGATGGATATATGATCCACGCCTGGTCGCAGGCCTATCTGCGGCCGCAGGCCTATCTGCGGCTGTAGCAGGTACACCTGCAGCACCCTCATGTGGGTCCCATCCCTCCGGCTCAGTCCAGTTCGAGTTGCAAAGGAGGTCTTACGAATTAAAAAGGTCAAATCGAGAATAAAAACGCCACGCGATTGAGCAAAACTGCCTACAATCCTGGTCTTCTCTGATGAGACTTTGAATCGGTACATCACGCATTGGTATTCGCCCACGCATAGGGTACACTATACCAGTAATCTCAAATGATCTCAGTCAAGCTCGGCAATACCGTACACAGGTCCAATGCCGCTTTCTCAGGATCATCATCCTTGTCAACCTAAGTCCCCGACGGGGGTTACAACGTGAGTCCCCGACGGGGGTTACAACGTGAGTCCCCAACGGGGATTACAACGTAGATCCCCGGCGGGGGTTATAACGTGTGTTCATCCGTTGACACACAAATCAATGAAGGTCAAGCAGTCTTGACATTATCTCAGCCGATGGCAAGTAAACCCATCAGAGCATACACAGTTGTTCGATTAATGCATACGTCCTCAGTAGATCTCCCGAGGGGTTTGCAACATGAATTCACGGCAGAGGATTACCACGTACATTCAAGCCGTTGACACACGTATCAACGAAGGTCAAGCAGCCTTGACATCATTCCAGCCGATAGAGGGTTAAACCTATCAGAGCTTTGGAGCCATCCGGGGTTCTTACCACCCGATTACCCATATTCCTCGGCGGGGGGTCACAATGCACTGTTCTGTTGATCTACACGAAAGCAGAAGTCAAGCAACCTTGACAGTATATCCCACATGATTTTTCAGCCGTTGATTCACATATCGACAAAATACACGTCAACGAAGGTCAGGCATCCCTGACAGCATTTGATGTTGGCAGTAACTCCAACAGAACCCTGACATGTCCTGACGATACAAACCAGGAGATTGTCATCAAGGAGGATGGATGATGGAATATGTTATACACATCCTCAAACAGATCAAGCTTTATCCCCACAGATCTCTTACACATAAGAGGTACCTCTGTAGGATCCAGTCCTTATCCAGGAATTTGATGATAACTCCAACATCAACCTCCTGACATACTCAGATTATACATCAAATTTGGTCATCATTGCCAATCCCCAGTTAAAGCAACAGGGAGCCAGCAATTATCCTCAGCGTGTTGGGCTACAACCCCGTACACATGCATCATACATCTACATCATGTTGCTATCCATAGTACCATGTTTGTTTTATTACTTTTCAAGTGTCTAGGATTCTTTATCCTACCCATGCATCGCCATGCATGAGTATGATAAAGAGGGGCATCTGTAGACACTTGAAATTTTCTGTACTACTGACACTAACATTGCAGGACGAAAGATTCGTCTTTTATGAGAGAACCCTGAAAGACAATCCACAACCATACCGGATACTACCAGAAGTTCAGCATCAACCCCAGATCGCAATCTGGGAGTAACCAATCCAATCTTGGAGAACCTCGAGGCATGCAGATCAGTACCGGAACACACACCAGAGAAGACCGATTAATCTCGAAGATAACCCCGAGGTATCCAGTCCCAGCCCTAAACATGGGAATAGCCTCCAACCTTGGTGATAGCCCCAAGGAATGCAGTTTCGGCATTAACCCCGGAAATGCTTGTTACAAATGCAACTAGCTTCAATCTCGGCGCTCACAACGAGATACACTGTATCAGCCCGGCGATGACATCGGGAAGACATACACACCTCAAAGATGACAATGAGGACTTTCAACCAATTGCAGCAGTCTAATCCCAGCGAAGCTGAGCAACATTTGCTTTATCGACCCAACCCGGCAATAACACCGATAAGGGGCAACATCGTCATCTAACCAACACGATGCCACGCCAAGTCGTCTCAACACATCTACGCAACAATGGCCCACAAGGCTAACCAATCCCGAGCTGCTATTATGCGGGGTAACAGATAAAAGTTAAAGCTTGAAGACCGGAGGGCACCGTCCCATCTTCAAAGACTTCGTACAAACTCTAATCTCATGCCATCGTACAAACTCTCGACAACGTCGATTCGAAATAGGTCCTGTATACCTCAAACAGATGCTCGGATTGCACTTCAGAAAAATTGAGTGGACATTACAGTGCCCGCGTGCACGTACTTCGAGACGGCCCGACCCGACCAAACCGGGCCGACCCGACCCGCCTCTGGTACACCTGCGGCTGAGCCGTAGGTACACCTGTGGCAGCTTTTGCCTATAAATAAGAGGCTTGGGGTGCTGATTTTTAAGAGAAAAAAGACAGGGAAACCCTGTAGAATTCGCTCTACACTTGCCATACAGTGTATTTTCCCACTTTAAACACCTGTGAGCTCATATATAGCCCTCTTTTGTACCTACAAAAGCCAGTGTTTACCTCTTTTGTAGCTACTTGACCTCCGCTGTCGTGTAGATCACCGGAACATTACGTTGTGACCCCCACCGGGGATCTGAGCGGTCGGGTGTGAAAACCTCGAATAGCTCCAGAGCTCTGATAGGTTTAAATCGCTATCGGCTGTAATAATGTCAAGGCTGCTTGACCTTCGTTGATTTGTGTGTCAACGGATGAGCATGCATTGTAACCCCCGCCGGGGATCCACTAGGGAGTGATGAATATAAACGTACGCAATGATTGAACAACTTTCCATGCTTCGATGGATTTACTTGCCATCGACTGAAACAATGTCAAGGCTGCTTGACCTTCGTTGATTTATGTGTCAACGGATGAGCATGCGTTGTAACCCCTGCCGGGGATTCCAAGTTATAACCCCTGTCGGGGATTTCTTGTGAGAAAAGATTGGGGTGACAACCTTACGTTGGTGGTATCGGACTTCTGTACGGTATTGCCGAATGTGGTATGCAAAGACTTGAATCATCGGTATAGTAAACCCTATGTTCGGGCGAATACCAATGGATGAAAAGAAAGCCACAGTTGGATCAAGAAAAACCAAGGTTTCAGGCTATTCTGCTCAATCGCGTAGCATTTTTATCCCGGGTTTGGCCTTTTAAGCTTGTAAGAACTCCTTTGCAACTCGAACTGGACCGAGTCGGAGTGATGGGAACCGCATAGAAGTGCCGCAGGTATAACTACTGCAGCCGTAGATGGGCCTGCGGCCAACCGTGGATGATAAATTCCAGCAGGTTGGTCTCACAAGTCACTTTTAACTTGTTGCGCGAAGGAAAATACGTGAGCATCTTTCAGATCTGCTGAGTTCGGGCTATTTTTTGTAAATTCTGTCACCATACGAGTGTTCTACACTATCCTGGTAACATATGCCTGCTTTTTCTCTCATTTCTGTCCGTTGGATCTTGAGTTATCGCATGAAATGCATCTAAACACATAGTAGTGATTATGTATGCATAAACGACTAGTTAAAAAATATTCAATATAGTAAATGTTAGTATTAAACCATGTCGAACATAATGATGTGGAAATTTTTGACTTTTGAGACAGTCAAATTGGCACATTTTCTGCTATTTTTTGTCCTATTTGAGGTCCAATGAGCATAAGGTAGCAAGGCAAAGTACTCCTAGTATTGAGGTTGGCCTGATGCATGATGATTTTAATTTTTAATGCATATATTATGTATATGACTTTGGGGCAGGTGTGCTACTGAATGGCCACCTAGACATGCCTGTATGCATGTTGTTTCAAAGGGGACTATGGCAAAAATTTTCCAAATATAGGCATTAGGTAGTCATGCATTTTAACTCTACTATTAAAGTAAATGCATGCATGCATATAGTCATAAAATGCATTCGAGAAAGCTCCAGGTAAGGAAATACCACACCCTTTCTTAGGTGATTTGGAGACTTATTGTCCAGATACTATGGATCCGAATCAGCCGAGCAGTTCCTATAGGACCACTTCAGGTGTACGGCGGAGGGCTTCTGAAGTACCTCGTCCCCGTTCTGTCAGACAGCCTCCACGGTTGGTGGAGGCCGTGATACGTCCTGTCCAGGTAGATGTTCCAGACGTTGAGGATGAGGAGGCAGATATTCCAATAGAGGATCCCGCTCCTGCTGCACATATCCCTCACAGGGAGCTTCCGAGCATTCAGGTGGTGAACCCAGAATTGCTGGGTGATTTGGGCAGACATCCATAGATGTATTTGTATGCTAACGAGGTATGACGTTAGACTTTGATCTTCTTTCTTTCCTATTGATAAGGATTAAAGGGTTTTGATGTTGATCTGCATTTCATGTAGGTTCCTGGTTTTACACAGCCTCGAGGAAACTGGTTCAACATTCACCCCATGTATCAGGCGCTTCATCCTGATTATAGAGCGGTAGTGCGTGAATGGGAATTTGGGTCATTTTTCTCTATCCTTCCCCGTCGTTGTCCCTGGGGTTACCTTAGGGAATTGTCTGAGCGATGGTTTCATCAGACTCGGTCACTCCATCTGCTAGATTGCGAGGTGATGATAACGCCTATGGATTGGCGATTTATCACATGTATGGAGTTTGGAGGGGAACCAGTGCCTTGTATGGCAAATATTACCCCTACTGTCGTTAGATCTTTATTAGGAGTTCTGGCGACGGCGCTCAAAGGAAGGACTGTCCGTTTAGGTCCTTTGAGCGTAGATGCTATGAGTGGGCTATTGAGTGAGCCTATGCCTGATGATGTCAGAATCAGGGATCACGTTCTGCGGTAATTGTTCCTGATGATCATTCGAGGTTGCTTCATAGCAGACACGTGATGTGGACCGTATTGGAGAGTATGATTGGGGCTCCTATACCTTTGCCTATTTCCTTCGGGTCATGCGTATGTGCTCACAGGGTTTGACTGAGGCTTGGCTAGGATTTTACCCATTTCTGCTGGTGAGTATTTCTCTTGTCATTTACCATGTATAGGTTAAGAGTGTTAACTGACAGCAGATGCTTGCCTTTGTGTTGGCAGTTTTGGGCCTATGAGAGGCTTCCAAGCTTGCGTCCTGTGAGTGTGTTAGGTTTAGACACCTATCCACGAGGACGACGATGGCATCATTCAATTCTGCTAGAGGTCCCTGCAGCTGAAGGATTCACTCATTGCCGTATGCAGCTGGAGTTGCTGACGGCCGACACCATCACATGGCTTCCCTATTTCGGGGAACACCTGACCGTGGGTTTTGAGGATGGATACCCGACTGAAGTCGAGTATGTAATTTCCACCAAGAGAGTTCCTCTCTTCACAGATGGAGGCTGGGAGCTCTATTTAGGAGAGCGTGCTATTAAGAGCACTACAGGGGAGATCCGTATACCGATCTTGCCTCCTGTCAGGCGTTATTGGCCTGTATCGCAATCACTCATCATTGATATCCCATTGTTGGGGGTTAACAGTTTTGCATTGTCAGAGGGTCCATGTACTCAGGAGACGTTCCACCGGTGGTGGTCCCCTCGCACTATTGGAGCTCAGTCCCGCGCCACACAGTTTATGGCGGATATGGTTCCAGGATCTTTGATGATGACGGATTGGATAGCTTGTGACTGAGATCCGACTCATATGACCCAGATTGATAGTTTGACCCGACAGTTGGATTAGGCACATATATTTATCTGGCATTTGGGCAGAGACCCGACAGAGGCGGCTTCATTTGATCCTTCCAGCTCTGGCGCTGGCCCCTCAGGTGACCCATTCAGTTTTGTCGGCGCAGATCCTCCTCTATATAGGCCTGACATCCCTGTTGATAGAGATCCAGTGACTCAAGAGGAGTTACATCAGGTGGACGGGATTGATGATGTGGACATCAACACCATTATCTTCTTCTGATGTATATTCTCGTTATATCTTTTGATAGGCCTCTGTTAGATATTGGGTGGTTGTGCCCCATTCTCGCTATATCTTTTGATAGGCCTTTGTTAGATATTGGGTAGCTGTGCCCCATTTCAATGTATTTGTAGATGTACAGAGATGATGTATTAGATGATGATATACTTAGGAATGTATGCACTATTTTTTTCATTCCCTATATCATATTGCCATATATTATCTGTTATGCATGTATCATGTTATGCATATGTATGTTTGTCTAGAGATATTTGGTATTGACCCCTGGATGGTCTTATGACACGGCCCGCACAGATGTCTTCTTCGACAGTTAGCCACATAGATCATACCCCATCGTCAGTGGTGGTATCGGGTGTGAGATCGTGGTATGATAGCATGTCACCACCAGACAGGGTGACTGTAGATCATTTATTACAGCATACCATGACCTTTTTGACTTTTCAGGTTCCCGCAGGATTTATGGATGGGATGATAGAGCATTAGCTACCGGATAGGCAGGTATTCCGATTCGGCACCCATGAGTTAACTCCTACTCTGGAGGAGTATGCACGATTGACGATGCTGCCTCTAGACAGACCTTGCGTGCATCTGGCTTTAGGAGACATGAGTAGACGATTTATGACTCTCACAGGATTGAGGCGCAGAGTGGTATAGGATGAGTTGACATCTGGCCACGTGATATCCAAGTGTTTTTTGTACGACAGATTTGGCTTGGAGGATAGCTATTCACGACATTCCGAGGATTTCACCACACCGGAGGCTCATTGGTGCTTGGCCAGAGTTGACGTATTGATGCTATGTGTATTGTCATATGTGTATATGCCGCGGTATATGGATGAGATAGATATAGGCGTTATCATGGTCGTGAGAGCTCTTAGGTAAGGTCATACCATTGTACCTATGATTGTAGCAGAGACCCTGCGGTCGGCATCATATTATTGCACGTATCCTACATGAGTGTTCACATGAAGCTCAATCATGCTATATGTGTGGTTTATGTCACACTTGAGACCGATTGGCACTTTTAGACGGCATGGGTACTGCTTCACCCATGATGTAGCTATGTCATACTCTTTTCAGCCATCAGAGTGTATAAATGCTCTGTCCTGGTCCACATTCTTGGCAGATATTAGAGATCCATTCAGCATATTGCCGTGTTCGGGGCTTAGCTCACCATACAACTTCATTACTCATGCTCCGGGCATGGAATATTGTCGGGTAAAATCAATACGCATAAAACACACAAGTGCACGTGGTCAACAAGTAATAAAGTGATGAATAAAGTATCGTTCCCACGAGGACAAAATATCAAGAATCTTAACTTCACAATTATCAATTTTATATTAATCCTAATTTTATTAAACTAATCAATTCAATGGTTTTTTTTAAAGAAACTAATTAAAATAAACTAAATTAATAAATAATTAAATTATCACAAAAGAAATAATCACCAATAACGAAATTCGGAATTTTCAAACAATTAATGGAGAATTAGACTTATGATTTCACCCTAAGCTTCACTCTGATTTTCTAACTTTTATTCCAATTCAATTCAATATTCCAGTTTATTAATCAAGAACACGAACGTAGTAAAAGCCACCTCTCGATGCACTAACACCATATTAACATCAATCCACAATTAAGATAGAAATCTATTAAACACCTAAATTAACCAACTCACTATATCTCTATGTGAACTGCAATTAAAAAGGTTGAAGTTTAAGTTCTCTTAACGATTACATGCGATGTCAAGCGTATCTCTACCTTAACAATAATCACAAATATGCTATCGACATAATTTATGACACATGCTATATTAACTAAGTCTAGACTCGAATATCCTCTCTCGAATCCTTTCAAGTCCACATAAAATTGTTGATCAGGCAATTCATAAATTCACGCTCAAGTTAACATAGATAAACTGAAATTATCTTATAAAATTGGAAATCAAGTTATAGAATCATCGCTAAGCTTAAAGATCCATCACAAGTCTAATAAGTAAATTAGTTCATAACGAACGAATTAAAAACTGAATAATCTGTTGAAAACATCATCCAAATTACAAAATAGATGAAAGAGAAGAAGAATTGTAGAAAACTCCTTCACGTAGCCTCAATCTGCAATCGACGTGACAATCTCTGAAAATCACTCCTCCAATTTTTGCTCTCCAAATCCTTGAATCCGTGCTGAAAAACTTTTCCTTGTGCTAGAGAATTGTTGTTCTTCTAAGTGGTAGCAAGCTCTTCTGATTTCTGGATGTATTCTCCTTTTAATAGACTCCAAAACGCACCAGCTAGCCCACCAATCCGAGCCAAAACAGAAGTTGAAACAAAATAGGACAGCAGCAGAATCAGGACCCCCGCCCTGGTGGGGGGTACTAGGCAAAAAGGGCCCGCCCCGGCGGGGGTGTACTCTGACTTCAAATTTTTCAATGTTCCAACTTTTTCCACTTTTGCTCCAAAAAGACCACCTTTTCATCCTTAATGCATCCATAACCACCCTACACATAAAATAACATGAAACAAGTAAAAACGAACACAAAACATGAAAACAAATACAAACTTAAACTTGATTTGAACAATGATTCGTGTATATAAAATCCACTTATCAAAATCCCCCAAACTTAAACCGTGCTAGTCCACGAGCACAAACAAGCTACATGTAATGCAATGAAATGCAATAACAATCTAAACGCCTAAACAAATCCAACAATATCGCATAAACAATTTATTCCATCGGCCTCAGAGAAAACAAGCAACTTTACACTACGAATTATCAAAACCAATCCACGCTTACATATTAATTCTCAATTCTTGAACAATCATCACTGGTATAGCGTGTGTGTGTGATCAACATCAAGTTTAACTGATACGGACCCAAATTCAATACATAAACAACTTCTTAGAAGGAATTATACAGTGCAAACTTAAAAATCTCAAAGATAGGCACGATTCAACTAAAATTAAACTTAACCAAATTCAAGGGTACATGCAGGATACTTATGCTTTCTTTTTTTATACGGGGGCTTTTTGCACTTTTCCCGTTTTATTCTTTTTTTTTTTTCTCTTTTTTTTTCATAGATGGCTGGTGAGTGCGTTTTACGCTCCATCTCACGCTTGTGTTTATGGGGAGTGCTTCACTTCAACCCACCACAAGACTCAACATATTGCATTCTCTTTTTTTTTGTTTAATATAGCTTATATATCCCACATATATTCCCCCAAACTTAGGTTCTTGCCTAATTTACGCCTTCACTGCCTATCCTTGTCATTTTCTAGTTCACGCTAGCACTATCCTTTAGAAACACTTTATGTATCAATTTGAACGAACCGGTCAACAAAGATGTTATTAGCGCTACCCTTTTTATAACAGTTTCAAACAAGTCCAAGAATCAATTCATAACAGTAAGTATATCACAGTTCTAATAATCCATACTATATTGGTTAACTTGTTCACAATCTCATCATTGGCCAGAATAACCTGTAGAATGCGACACCATTGGACATATGCAACCTAACAATTTTTTTTTTATTTCATCATTGAAAACTTATGAAAACAATGCAAACTCCTAACTAATATGCAAAATAAAATTATAAAATCAATATGCATGCAACTAAACAAATATAACTCCCCCAAACTTAAATAAGACAATGCCCTCATTGGATAAAAAATATAAGGCACGAGGACTTCCCTGAAACTGTTTAAGTCTGAGGTGGTGGTTGGTGTGCATCCTCATCAGAATCACTAGGAGGAAATCGAGGTAATGGACCGGGTTGTTCATATGGAAATTGACCCGCCAGGTTGAAACGTTGGAGTGTTGTATTCAATGAGGCGAAAGATGCATTCATGGCATCAAACATGTGGTCTTGGCGCATCGCCAATCGCCGCATCTCCCGGCGTGTCACCCTATTGGTCAAAGTCAGTTGATTCTGAAAAGCAAGGAACTGAGCACTAGAAAATGTCTCAGTCGGCGGAGTCTGCTCGGTTCCCGGATCACCCATGTCTTCATCCTCATCCCCCGAAGTATCTTCGGCATCATCCTCGGGTTCCGACGCCGATGGAAAAATAAAACCCAAACCCCGTGGATGGGACTCTCCTCCAGGCCAAACAGAATACCGGGCTATCATTCTAGTATCTAGGATCTGCAGCGGCATCAAAGTGGGCTCATCATCGGACCAACGTACTCCGGCTTGATGACACAATCCACATATAAGAGATGGATGTGGTAAACCGCCAGAAAAGTTACCATGGAGACATCAGCGTATAGAAAAACTGATAATTGCCCCGATGTCTATGAGGAAATCTTGCACAATGGCATACAGGAGGAGTGCCTTCTCCTTGGTCACGTCCGAGGTGTGCGTGGACGGTAGCAGTTTAGCACAGAGGAAGGCATATCAGATTTTACCATATCGACTTAGGTCTTTGCTGTGAAACATGGTGCCCCCCTTTCGTCCCTTTATCCAAGTAGTCCCTGGCTTAGTCATGTTTTTAATCACCTCCTCATAATCGGGGTCAAAATCCCGTATGTAAGCATATTGACACTGGCTTGGCACCCGCAGCTGATAAAAGGCATTGATGGCATCTGCACTGAATGGGACCATGCGACCCCTCACGAAGGCAGTGAATGGTGCCTTGTCCTCGGCACTTGCATAAAATTCTTTAACAACATTCATAACAGCGGGCTCAGGCTCCGCTGTAAACCTTATCCATCCTTGTTGGTAGATTTGTTGCATCATTTCTCCATCATTTCCCTCGGGAGCCAACCCCCGTTCTGGTGTAAGAGCCTTGGTAACCATATAGTCATATCGGTCGGCGGCGGCAGCACTTCGGAATTTGCGGCGGTCATATGTTCGGGTTGGTGGAGCCGTGCTAGAACTCGCCCCCCGTTGGCGTTTTGAGGTTGGTTGTGAAGCCATGGATAACCGGATGCTGAATTGTGCGAGCACGCACTAGTTTCACTTTCTTTGTGGTTCAGGCAAAATAGCAAACACCTTGCGTGCACAGCCCTAACGTCCCCCAAACTTAAGTGGTTGGTATGGAATATCAGTGGAGAGAAGATGAGAGTGTGAGAATAAGGCTAGAGTACTCACCCGTAACTGTTTGTGGTCCAAGAGCTTGGAGATTTAGTGTGTAAATGAATGTATATAATAGAGATAGGAGGTAGGGTGTATATAGAAGGAGATATGGTGGAGAAAGTGGTGGATGGTGTGGAAGTGGTGTGGATGGTGTGGGGGAGAAGATGGGTAAGTTATTAGTTAGTGGTTATGGTGGTAGTAATAGGGTAGGATCGTGGGGTGTGGTAAGGGGAGTAAAACTGAAAGAGCAGTTGTTGGTGAAGGAGGGGAAAGAGGATGGGGCGTGCGTGTTTAAAGGCATGTCTGCCCAGAAATAAGGAACCCCGCCCCGGCGGGGGGTGCTAGGCAAAAATGGCCCGCCTCGGCGGACTAGCCCACTGTAAAACTCTTTGGTCAAAAAATTTTGGACATGAAAAATTTCCAAATTTCCTCCGTTGTGTAGTCCTTGTTGCTCTAAGTCGTGTTTGACCTCTCCTGAAACCAACAACAAGCAAAACGTTAGATTAATGATGACTTGGAGTTTGGATTTATTTTTAGTATTTTTCAGAGATTTTAAGCAAACTTCATAAATGAAAATTCCTAACAACTTCTTTCATAAACTATATCCTACCAACTTATATGTGAAATATGAAAAATAAAGAAATATTGGGTTGCCTCCCAATTAGCGCTTGATTTTAAGTCGTTCAGCCTGACTACTCCCTGTTTTACTGTGTATCGGCTAGGATGATAGTGTCGGCGTCCAAATTTGACTCGCCACCCCAGTAATGCTTTATACGTTGGCCATTTACTTTGAATGTTTCTAATGGATTGCGACTGTATAATTCAACCGCGCCATGAGGAAATACCCGTTTGATAGTAAATGGTCCCGACCATCTTGACTTAAGCTTTCCGGGGAACAACCGCAGCCGTGAATTGAACAAGAGGACTGCTTGACCCGGCTTGAATGTGCGTTGGATAATTTTGTAGTCGTGCCATTTTTTAACTTTTTCTTTGTATAGTTTGGCATTCTCATAGGCATGAAGGCGGAATTCGTTGAGCTCATTAAGTTGGAGTAACCTCTTTTCTCCTACAGCGGCTTGATCAAAATTCAATTTCTGTATTGCCCAATAAGCTTTGTGCTGTAACTCCACTGGCAAGTGACATGCCTTTCCGTACAAGAGTTGATACGGCGACATCCCGATTGGCGTTTTGTATGCAGTGCGGTATGCCCATAATGCATCATCCAATCGAAACGACCAATCTTTTCGGTTTGGGTTAACGACTTTTTCCAATATCTTTTTAACTTCTCTGTTCGATACCTCGGCTTGCCCATTAGTCTGAGGGTGATAAGCAGTCGCCACTTTGTGATTAACCCCATACTTAGCCAAAAGAGCTATAAACGATTTGTTGCAGAAATGACTGCCTTCATCACTAATAATTGCTCTTTGCGTGCCAAACCTTGTGAAAATATTTTTCTGTAAAAACTTGAGGACCACCTTGGTATCATTAGATGGTAATGCGACAGCTTCAACCCATTTCGATACGTAGTCCACCGCGAGCAAAATGTACTGATTGCTCAAAGACGACGGGAATGGTCCCATGAAATCGATGCCCCATATATCGAAGATTTCCACTTCCAGAATTGTTTGTAGGGGCATCTCATTCCGTTTCGATATGTTACCCACCCGTTGGCATCTATCACATGTTTTCATAAATTGGTGGGCATCTTTGAACAACGTCGGCCAATAAAACCCAGACTGAAGAACTTTCGCCGCAGTGCGCTCACTTCCGTAATGGCCACCATATGCCGACGAATGGCATTCTTGTAATATAGTGTGGACTTCACTATATGGAATACACCGTCGTATCATCTTATCAGCGCATTGTTTAAACAGATACGGCTCATCCCATATGTACCACTTGACGTCATGAAGAAACTTCTTTTTCTGCTGTCGTGTGAGATCTGGGAGAAAAATCTTGCTTACCACATAGTTCGCGAAGTCTGCATACCACGGAAATTCTGCATTCAACCCAAATAACTGCTCATCCGGGAATGTCTCATGAATCACGTATATCTCTTTATCTGTTATCTCCGAATTTTCCAGTCTGGAAAGATGATCGGCGACTTGATTCTCCGTCCCTTTTATATCTTTAATTTCTAAATCAAACTCTTGAAGTAAGAGAATCCATCAGATAAGACGTGGTTTAGCATCTTTTTTCGCTATTAAGTACCGAATCGCTGAGTGGTCCGTGTAGACTATTACCTTTGTCCCGATCAAATATGCCTGGAATTTGTCGAACGCGTATACTACTGCAAGCAACTCTTTTTCCGTAGTAGTGTAGTTCATTTGAGTTTTTGTTAGTGTTTTGCTTGCATAATATATTGCGTGAAACACCTTATTTCGTCGTTGGCCCAAAACTGCTCCAACCGCATTGTCGCTTGCATCACACATGAGTTCGAACGGCATTTTCCAGTCCGGTGCCACTATCACGGGGGCTGTAATTAACTTCTTCTTCAATAATTCAAACACGGATTTGCACTCCTCTGTAAAACTAAAAGTCGCATCCTTCTCTAAAAGACTGCATAGAGGTTTTACAATCTTAGAGAAATCCTTTATGAACCTTCGGTAGAACCCAGCATGCCCCAGAAAACTGTGAATACCCTTAACTGAGCTCGGTGGAGGTAGTCTCTCGACCGTGTCCAACTTTGCCTTGTCTACTTCCAATCCTTGCACTGACACCTTATGTCCTAATATTATGCCCTCTTCAACCATGAAGTGGCATTTTTCCCAATTTAGTATGAGGTTAGTATCCTTACAGCGCTGCAATACCATGACCAGATTTTCTAAGCAAGTGTCAAAAGTACTTCCATAAACCGAGAAATCGTCCATGAATACTTCAACGTTTTTCTCCACCATGTCCGAAAAAATAGCCATCATACACCGCTGGAAAGTTGCCGGCGCATTACACAGTCCGAATGACATCCGTTTGAATGCAAAGGTGCCGTAGGGGCAAGTGAATGTTGTCTTTTCTTGGTCTTCAGGGGCGATAGCAATCTGATTGTATCCCGAATATCCATCTAATAAGCAGCAAAATTCATGCCCCGCTAACCTGTCTAACATTTGATCGATAAAAGGTAGCGGGAAATGGTCCTTCCGGGTTGCCTTATTCAATCTCCTATAATCAATGCACACCCTCCAACCTGTTACTATCCTTGTTGGAATTAACTCGTTGTCCTCATTTTGAATTATCGTCATTCCCCCTTTTTTCGGCACACAATGAATCAGACTTACCCATTTACTGTCGGAAATTGGGTATATGACTCCGGTATCCAATAATTTCAGAATTTCCTTCTTGACCACTTCCTTCATGATTGGGTTGAGTCTACGTTGATGCTCCACGGATGGGCTCGCAGTATCTTCCATCAAAATCTTGTGCATACAAAATGACGGGCTAATGCCTTTTATATCCGTAATTGTCCATCCAATTGCTGATTTGTGATCCCGAAGCACCCTCAGCAACTTTTCCTCCTACAATTTGTTAAGTGCAGCAGAAATAATTACAGGTAAAGAATTTAAATCGCCTAAATACGCGTACCTGAGATGTTCAGGGAGTGGTTTAAGTTCCAAGGCTGGTGGCTCATCCAATGATGGTTTCAATTTTGCTGCAACTGTATCCTCGGTGTGCAGAGGTTCAACCGGTGGTCTGAATCGGCTAACTCGTGGTAACGAGTCTAACATCTGTAATAACTCCACAAATTCAGGGTCGCCAATTTCCTCATCCCCCAGTAACGTTGTTTCTAACGGATCGTTGCTTAAACTCTTGCTCATTTCTTCTGTGGCAATCTGCTCAATTAAATCTATCTGATTACACTCTTCCTCGTCTGTCGGATATTTCATGGCCTTGAACACATTGAATTTTACTTCTTGATCTTGGACCCTCATTGTAAGTTCTCCCTTCTGTACGTCTATGAGTGTCCGTCTCGTGGCCAAGAAAGGTCTCCCTAGGATGATCGGGATGTTCTTATCTTCTTCGAAATCCAGTACGATAAAGTCCGCAGGGAATATGAACTTGTCCACTTTTACCAGAATGTCCTCGACAATACCTCTCGGATATGTGACCGACCTATCTGCCAGCTGTAATGAAATATTCGTAGGCTTCCGTGCGGGCAAACCCAATTCTGAATATACTGATAAGGGCATAAGATTTATGCTTGCTCCCAAGTCACATAGGCACTTATTGAACGATATCTTCCCGATTGTGCATGTGATGGTAAAACTTCCAGGGTCTTTAAGTTTAGGTGGAAGCTTTTTCTGTAACACTGCACTGCACTCCTCTGTTAGTGCTACTGTTTCGAAGTCTTCCCATTTCTTCTTCCTTGACAGAATTCCCTTCATAAACTTCGCGTAACTCGGCATTTGCTCCAAGGCCTCTGCAAATGGAATATTAATCTGGAGTTTCTTGAATACCTCTAAAAATTTTGCGAAATGCTTATCGAACTTCTGTTTTTGGACTCTCTGCTGAAACGGCGGTGGAGGATAAACAATCGGCTCACTGTTTAGCTGTGGTTCCTATGATTTGTTCCCCTCTACTGCATTACTATCGTCGGCTTTTTCTTCCGGTGTTGCTGAATTTTCTGCACTAATCTCACCGAGGTGTTTTCCGCTTCTCAACATAACTGCCTGACATTGCTCATGATTACCCTTCGGATTTCTTTCGGTGTCACTAGGTAAGGTTCCTTGTGGTCTACTCTTTAATGCCAACGCAAGTTGTCCTATCTGATTCTCTATATTCTTGAGAGCAATAGTATGATTCTTCAACATCAGATCAGTGCTAGTTTTGTAACTTGCCCAGGATTCCTCATCATCGGATTTCCTGTCCAGCTGTTGAGTTTGTTTTGGATGACTATGAAATCCAGGGGGATATGATGGTTGTGGAGCTTGAGTTTGCTGATTATTACTCCACGAGAGGTTTGGGTAATTCCTATTCCCCTGATTGTAGGTATTCTGATATGTATTTTTCGGATTCCTATTATAGTTGCTTATGTACTGAACGGAAGCTGGATTTATCATGCACTGCTCTGTCAGATGATCCCCCGCACATAATTCACATACTGCCATATCCTGCTGAACTTGTTGAGCTTTAGCCCCTGCTAACATGTGCACCGTCTCATTCAGCTTATCGAACTTCATGGATAGTGCAGAAATAGTTGCGTGTAAAGATGTTACTCCGTCTAATTCCAAAACCCCAGCTGCTTTTGCCTCTGTCATTCTTGATGTGGGCCACTGGTAGTTATTTGCCGACATTATTTCTATCAAATTGTAAGCATCCTCATAACTTTTAGCCAAGAATGCTCCCCCCGATGCCGCATCAATACTCGCTCTGATATTGCGATGTAGCCCGTTATAGAAGGTGTTCATTTGTAACCACTTGGGCAATCCATGATGTGGGCACTTCTTGAGAAAGTCTTTGTATCTCTCCCATGACTCATATAGTGACTCTCCACTCTGTTGCGCAAACAATGTGATGTCACTCCTCATTTTCGCAGTCTTTGCCGGTGGGAAAAATTTGGCAAGAAATTTTTGAGCCAAATCCTCCCACGTAGTGATCGAACCCGGCGGGCAAGAGTGTAACCAACTCTTCGCCTTGTCCCGTAAGGTAAATGAGAACAAGCGAAGTCTTACTGCCTCATCCGATACCCCGTTGTACTTGAACATGTCGCACATTTCCAGAAAACTGAGCAAGTGCTCATTTGGATCGTCGTGTGCCATTCCCCCAAACTGACATGAATTCTGCATCATCTGAATAGTCCCAGGCTTAATTTCAAAAGTGTTCGCAGCAATTGCAGGCCTAGTAATGCTTGACTGCAGATCAGACACCTTAGGTGTGAAAAAATCCCTCAACGCTTTCTGGTCTTCGGCAGCCATCGTTCCTTCCTTATCAGAATTTTCAAATTCGGTTCTCGTTTCCTCAATCCACTTACTCAACTTTTGAAATCTTCTGTCAATGTCGTCCTCAAAAGGTAGCAAGTCTGGATGTTTAGACCGTGTTTGCATAAACCGATGTCGAAAACCTGAAATAGAGAAAACAAAAAAAATAAAAATGTTTAAGTAAAACTGGACTAATTAAACTGATATTGTAAAAACAACTATAAAAATCTCGACTAAATTATCCCCGGCAACGGCGCCAAAAACTTGTCGGGTAAAATCAATACGCATAAAACACGCAAGTGCACGTGGTCAACAAGTAATAAAGTGATGAATAAAGTATCGTTCCCACGAGGACAAAATATCAAGAATCTTAACTTCACAATTATCAATTTTGTATTAATCCTAATTTTATTAAACTAATCAATTCAATGGTTTTTTTAAAGAAACTAATTAAAAGAAACTAAATTAATAAATAATTAAATTATCACAAAAGAAATAATCACCAATAACGAAATTCGGAATTTTCAAACAATTAATGGAGAATTAGACTTATGATTTCACGCTAAGCTTCACTCTGATTTTCTAACTTTTATTCCAATTCAATTCAATATTCCAGTTTATTAATCAAGAACACAAACGTAGTAAAAGCCACCTCTCGATGCACTAATACCATATTAACATCAATCCACAATTAAGATAGAAATCCATTAAACACCTAAATTAACCAACTCACTATATCTCTATGTGAACTGCAATTAAAAAGGTTGAAGTTTAAGTTCTCTTAACGATTACATGCGATGTCAAGCGTATCTCTACCTTAACAATAATCAAAAATATGCTATCGACATAATTTATGACACATGCTATATTAACTAAGTCTAGACTCGAATATCCTCTCTCGAATCCTTTCAAGTCCACATAAAATTGTTGATCAGGCAATTCATAAATTCACGCTCAAGTTAACATAGATAAACTGAAATTATCTTATAAAATTGGAAATCAAGTTATAGAATCATCACTAAGCTTAAAGATCCATCACAAGTCTAATAAGTAAATTAGTTCATAACGAACGAATTAAAAACTGAATAATCTGTTGAAAACATCATCCCAATTACAAAATAGATGAAAGAGAAGAAGAATTGTAGAAAACTCCTTCACGTAGCCTCAATCTGCAATCGTCGTGACAATCTCTGAAAATCACTCCTCCAATTTTGGCTCTCCAAATCCTTGAATCCGTGCTGAAAAACTTTTCCTTGTGCTAGAGAATTGTTGTTCTTCTAAGTGGTAGCAAGCTCTTCTGATTTCTGGACGTATTCTCCTTTTAATAGACTCCAAAACGCACCAGCTAGCCCACCAATCCGAGCCAAAATAGAAGTTGAAACAAAATAGGACAGCAGCAGAATCAGGACCCCCGCCCCGGCAGGGGGTACTAAGCAAAAAGGGCCCGCCCCGGCGGGGGTGTACTCTGACTTCAAATTTTTTAATGTTCCAACTTTTTCCACTTTTTCTCCAAAAAGACCACCTTTTCATCCTTAATGCATCCATAACCACCCTACACATAAAATAACATGAAACAAGTAAAAACGAACACAAAACATGAAAACAAATACGAATTTAAACTTGATTTGAACAATGATTCGTGTATATAAAATCCACTTATCAACTATCTCCCTCTGGCTGGTTTGAGGGGAGTGACCACTTATCACCCATTGGCCATGATGTCGCAGTTCGACCAGTTTCGGGATTTTCATCCTTTTGAGGGGGCGATAGGTCAGCATTCAGCTTCTCGGTACCTCTCAGCAGAGGACCGATCTCGGGTATATGCCAGCTAGGATCGGCGCGAGATTGCGGCTTTTTCTGTCAGTCATCTTGGTTATTCTGCAGAGTATTCCGCGTGGATGGAGACAGAGATTTTATTGGCTGCAGCAGTGATTGCAGTACCGGAGCGCGAGTTAGATGATGTAGAGCCTATGGAGGACATTGATACCTACATCGAGGAGGAGCCTACTGCTGGGTTGCCAGCATGTCTTTCGGATTCTCCTAGTACCAGTACTATTGTGATTCAGCACTTGGCACAGTACTTAGAGCAGAGTCTTCATCTAATAACCTTTGAGAGAGATCAGTTTCGATCTATGATGTCGACTGCTGTTGATGGGAGGGAGGCCGCTCTATTGGAGAGCGACGAGGCCTTAGCTCGTAGAGATGCCGCCGTCGTTGAGCGGGATGAGGCTATATCAGCCAGAGATGCAGTGATAGTTGAGCGAGATATCGTCATATCTGCCCGGGATGTAGCCGTCACAGATAGTACTATAGTGAGTCCCTTACCACTGGCATGATCGTAGAGATGAGCACATATATTGATGATCATATGGTCACCATGCAAATAGCTACAGATCTGTTGGGTCGTATGGATATTCTCATACAGGAGACCACAACTTTACCTCCATCTTCTGAGAGGGACGCCATGTTGGGCTTGTTAGCTCGCATATACCCTAACTTGTAGGTGATCTTGTATTTTTCTGCACAGACTAGCTTAGCCATTTTTTCATGTACAGTTTACATTGCGTATATCAAACAACATTATATATATGACAGGGAAATATATTTTTGATCACTTTCCTTTTAGATATGCCTTGCTGCTTGCTTGATATTTTGTCTGCTGCTTCAGGGCTTGTGATCGTGATGTATTCTGAATTCCTTCTCGGTGGATGGACATTGAGTTGTCTCTGGATAGTTCAGAATGGATCATCGATCTGTATATATCACTACCATCTCTTGGTGTCTTGGGACTGGTTTCTGTATAGAAATGAGGAGAGGAGTGTGGCTTTCCTCTCTGAGATTGACCGCACCACAGATGGTCGCCAGCACTTCTATTCAGGAGAAGCCTAGTTAATTCCATCTCTTATGGATTGGTGTTGCTCTTCGAGGTACAACCGCCACTTAGATGGTCGCCGAATCTCCTATTTGGGAGGAGTTCAGGTAATTCCATCCCTTTGGTCTGAAGCCAAATGAAATGTAGTGGATTGAAGGATGATCCCAGTACCAACTGACAAGGGTTTGTGTTTTGGTAGGGGGTGAGACCGCACCATGAATGGCTGCCTACGTACTCCTATTGAAGAGGAGATCAGGTCTGCGTAGTTCGAACCTGGTGTAAGAGGTTCAACGTTGTATGTGGCAGGGATGGTGTGGTAATGTTTTTATTTTATTGCGATCAGGCCATATGAAATTGTTGCCTACGTACTCCTATTGAAAAGGAGATTAGGTCGACATAGTTCGCCCCTCAGGGCGAGATGAAAAGCGTAATCCCATGTGCAGGTCAGAGTGCGGGGAGGAGAGAGTTTAATCCTAGGTTGAGGATAAACTGCAGGTGAAAAGTTTGATCCCATGTATGGGTAGCCAAACTGTATACGCACGAGGTTCAATCCACGGTGGGATGACCTAAGTTGTAGGAATGCAAAGGAGAAAGCCAGGCTGCTGGCTTGAAAGGTATGTTTCCCTGAGGGGAAAAGTGTAGAAAAGTTGTTTGTGGAAAAGGTTTAAAGAACCGGAATGACTGGTGACCTGATGGTCTACCACCGGGATGTTTACTTGATGGTAACTTCAGACATAGTACCGTTTCACAGCATCTGAGTTGATGAGTTGCGAAAATTCATCGCAGTCCATTTCTTGCAATCTGAGAGCGCCTCCTGTCAATACTTCCTTGACAATAAACGGGCCTTCCCAGTTAGGAGCGAATTTTCCCTTGGACTGATATTAGTTGTCCAGTATTTTCTTCAAAACCAAGTCATGTTGTCTGAATTGCCGTAGCCGGACATTTTTGTTATAGGATCGGGCGATCCTTTGCTGATATAACTGACCATGGAAGATTGTTGCGGTTCGCCTTTCTTCTATTAGAGACAATTGGTGATACCTATCTTGTACCAATTGGTCTTCATCCAACTAAGGGTCTATCAATACTCTGAGGGATTCCATCTCAACTTCTATGGGGAGCACTACTTCCATCCCATAGGTCAATACGTAGGGGGTTGCCCCAGTGGAAGTGTGCATTGAGGTTCTGTAGGCTAACAGAGTCAGAGGAAATAGGTCAGGCCAATTTTTGTGATTGGCGGACATCTTTTGCATAATCTTCTTGATGTTTTTGTTAGCCGCTTCAACAGCACCATTCATCTTCAGACGATAGATGACTGAGTTGAGATGTTTGACGTGGAATTTAATGCATAATTCCTCCATCATTTTGTTGTTGAGGTTCTTGGCATTGTCGGACACAATCACCTCTGGTTGTCCATATCGAAAAATGACATTGTTTCTGATGAAAGCAATGATGACTTCTTTAGTAACCCTAGGGAAGGAGGCTGCTTCTACCCACTTGGTGAAGTAGTCGATCATGGTAAAGATAAATTGATGACCATTACTGGCTTTAGGCTCAATGGGCCCGATAATGTCCATTCCCCACATTGAGAAGGGCCAAGGTGAACTCATATTGTGAAGTTCCCGTGGAGGGGCGTGTATAGCATTCCTATGAATCTGGCACTGATAGCATCTCCTGACATGGTCATTGTAATCAGCATTGAGAGATAGCCAATAATGTTCCGTCCTAAGGACTTTCTTGATAAGGAGGGGGCCACTCATGTGGGGGCCACAGACTCCGCCATGGATTTCATCCATAAGCCTTTGGGCTTGATCTTTATCTAAACATCTGAGGAGACCCAATCCTGCATCTCTTTTGTAGAGCGCAACTCCACTCAGGTAGAATTTCATAGCCAGTCGGTGGATCCGCCTTTGTTCAGTCAGGCTCGCCTCAGCGGGTGTAGATCCATCTCGCAGATATTCCTTGATATGCTGATAGCAAGAATGTTGGATGGGAGATAGCTCATCCGATACTTCTCCAACGTAATTCCTGTAGGCTGGGGCCTTGTGTAGGGAAATTGTGACGCTTGGCAAGTGTTCCTAGTCTGATATGCGAATCAAGGAGGCCAAAGTTGCTAACGCGTCTACGAAATCAATCCTATTACGAGGAATGTGTAGAAAGGATATTTCTTCGAATCCCAACGCCATCTTTAAGACCTGCCGATGGTAAGGCAGCAAATGTAGTTCCTTGGTTTGATAGATTCCGGTGGATTGTCTGATTACCAACTCCGAATCTCCAAGGACAGTTAACCGCCTGATGCCCATTTAATGGGCATGTTTTACCCCTATAAGACAGCCTTCATACTCAGCCGTATTGCTGGTGCTGACAAACTGTAATTTGATGGCGACGGGATACTGCTCCCCCGTATCAGATACTAGAACTGCTCCAGCTCCAGAACCTTCCATATTAACAGCTCCATCGAAATACATCTTGTGACGTCCCCAAAATTAGGTATACATCACCCATCTTGAGTTGCCAGATACATGGTACAGAATTCAAATACAAAGTAATAATACAACTGTCGTGTACAATACGACAAAACATAAACTGTGATTTTGAATACAAATATTGTCTACTATAGAGTATACAAACTCAAAAGAAGTCCTCATTACAATTATTATCACACTATTACATAGAATAGTGAGGACTACTAATGCTATCATCTGGTCCATCACTCCATTTTTCGACTCGTCCCAACTATATTCTCATTTCCTGAAGAGAAAAGTGAAAGAAAGGGTGAGCTCAACTAGCCCAGTAAGAAATATTATGACTAAGATAATGCAAAATAAATTATCATTAGTCTTCAACAATGTTACACTGATAAAATACTATAGACATCAAGTTTAACTGCAGCGGATCAAGCAATCCATTAAAAGAGTCAAGTAGAGAATAAAATCTACTATCTTTTATGATTTAAAAGGTTTTTCATGACTTTTATCGCTGTGACTCAGCTTAATAAATAATCCACATCATCGAATCACCCCTGCACTACGGCCAAGGATATTCTTTAGTATCACGACCACGAATTATCCATGCACTACGGCTAAAGATAATCATATTTTCATCAACGGTCCTGATCATGCCATAAAATAATTCATCTTTGTACTACGGCCAAAGAGAATCCATAGCCATAATCATACCAAAAATTGTCCATCAATGCACTACGGGCCAATGAGGACTTTTTTCACATCATTTGTAACATTACGGTCATGATTACACCGAATAATCCCTGGTCATAATCATACTAAGTCCATCTATGCACTACAGGCCATAGATGACTTTCAACAAAATATAAACATGAGGATGATGACAATGATATAAGAATTCAATAAAACAAGTTCAAGAATTAATTTATCTAGGAACTGATAACGTCCAAATTGTCAACATGATACTGCTTTGTAGAGTAAAATTTAAGAATGCTCAGAAGAATATTTCCATGAAAAGATACTGGATGAAGCGCAAATATTAAGAATATTCCACTAATTTCATGGAGTATAGAAGTCAAAGTTTTAACCAACTGAGTATAATAAAGAATGGAATAACAAAAGAAATCACCATGCATGCGGTACTTCGCATAGACAGGTTATTCCAATAGAATAATAATAACGGAACCAGGTCAGGCGAAATTCGCACCGACGGAATGTTCCAATAGAATAATAAAGAATGGAATAACAACAGAAATCACCATGCATGCGGTACTTCGCATAGACAGGTTATTCCAATCCAACAGAATACTAAATAACGGAACAAGGTCAGGCGTAATACGCACCTACAAGATGTTCCAACAGAATAATAAAGACGGAACCAGGTCAGGCGTAAAACGCACAAACAGGATATTCCAACAGAATAATGAATAATGGAACCAGATCCGGCGTAAAACGCACAGACAGGATATTCCAACAGAGTAATAGTAAAGACGGAACCAGGTCCAGCGTAAAACGCACAGACAGGATATTCCAACAGAATAATAATAAAGACAGAATAATAGAAGAATGTCACCAAGTATAGGGTAGTCCGCGTATACTGGTTATTCCAGCAGAATAATAAAGAATGGAATAACAGAAGTTCTCTTCATGAATAAGAAAGAAAGAATACCCTTTACAAGTACAACAAATAATATTCCTTACCTTGAAAGGAAGAGTACTGGATATAGGAGTAGTGAAGTAGCAGAACACTTTTCTTCTCCCTCTATAATTTTCTCTCTCTAGAGTTTCAGTGAATTCGTAAGAAATAATGAAGGAATGAGCTTCTATTTATAGAAAAATAGACTGCATAGTAACTAACTCATGAACGGTCTAGATTGATTTACTTTAATCTGGCGGTCCATATTTAAAGTAAAATTTTTTAAATAAAATATAATATATTCTATTTATAATCTAATAAAACGAATAACTTTATAAAAGATTTTACTATACAAATATTATGCAGGTACTATGCAAACACTATACAAGCACTATGCAAATACTATGCATAATAAAATATAATATATTCTAATTATTGTCTAATAAAATAGATAACTTTATAAAAATATTCTGTTTTATATAAAAAGATTTTACTATTAGCCTAATAAAACGAATAACTTTATAAAAGTATTTTATTTTATATAAAAAGCTTTTCTGTTTTATTACATTAATAATATCAATAAAACAAAACTGAGTGACTTATCACGTAAGCCTCAATAATCAATATCGTATGCTACTATGCAACCACACGTATTACTGTACTTTTACTACCGAGTAGTTCAACAGTATTAACGGGAAAACATCCACTGTTATTTTCATAAAATATTTTTATCGTTTTCTCAATTTGACAATAATTATGTTGTGGAGTCCACCAATAATTGTGCCGCCGTACGAATATTCTCCGAGAAAAATAATATTCCCCGACCAATCGAATATAATACAACAACTTGCATACTTTGCAAAATTTATAAATAATACCCACAACTATAATATTATCTCAAAATCATACCATAATATTTAAAAAATATTTCGAAAAAATTAAATCTTTATTCATAAAATCTGGGGTTTCACACATCTTCCACGTTTGGCGTGTATCGTACTGATGGTGTTGCTGAAGTGACATTACTCCTTCATCAGGGAAATATGTCTCCAAGGGTTTGAAATCCCCAGATGGTGCGGCGGCCAGTTGATCCGCAATTCCTTGACCTTTGATGGACTTTTGAGTCACATATACGATGTCAAATTGTTGTAGGATCAACTGCCATCTGGACAGCCGACAATTCAGTATAGGTTTACTGAACACGTATTTGAGAGGATCCACGCGGGATATGAGATGGGTTGTGTGACCATGGAGATAATGCTGTAACCTCATGGTAGCCCATGCTAAAGCACAACACGTCTTTTCGATCAGAGTGTACTTGTGTTCACTGCTACTGAATCTTTTGTTGAGGTAATAGATAGCTCGTTCTAGGCCTCTATCGTCCTTCTGTCCCAGCATGCAGCCCATGGCATTGTCACTTACGAACAAATACATAAATAGGGGAACATCATCCCTGGGTGGTACCAAGATGGAAGCTTTGATTAGCTATTTCTTGATTGTAAGGAAGGCATTCTGGCACTCCTCATTCCATTTCATGGAAGAGTTCTTCCTTAACAGCTTGAAGATTGGCTCACATGTTGCTGCGAGTTGGGAGATAAATCTGCTAATGAAGTTGATTCTTCCCAAAAATCCCTGTATTTCCTTTTCTGTTTCAGGAATGGGCATTTCAGTGATGGCTTGGATTTTGGCAGGATCCAGCTCTATCCCTTTGTGACTGACTAGAAATCCTAGCAACTTGCCTGATTTAACGCCAAAGGCGCACTTAGCTGGATTCAACTTCAAGTTGTACTTATGCAACCTGTTAAATAATTTCCTGAGATGGTCTATATGGTCATCCTCCTTCCGGGACTTGACAATAATGTCATCCACGTAGATCTCGATCTCTTTATGCATTAAGTCGTGGAAAAGAGCCATCATAGCTCGTTGATAGGTAGCTCCAGCATTGATGAGGCCGAATGACAACCATTTATATCAAAAAGTTCCCCAAGGAGTGATGAAAGCAGTTTTTTCACGATCTTCCTCGGCAACCATGATTTGATGATTCCCCGCAAAGCAATCTGCAAAGGAGTACATGTCGTATTGCGCAGTATTATCAATGAGAATGTGGATAAATGGCACGGGAAAGCTATCTTTTAAGCAAGCTTTTTTCAAGTCCCGGTAATCCACGCAAACTCGCACCTTCCCTCCAGGTTTAGGTACGGGCACGATGTTGGATATCCACTCAGGATATGTAGACACCATTATGTTGCCGGCTTGAAACTATTTCATAATTTCTTCTTTCACCTTTAAACTCCATTCAGGTTTCAATCGCCGAAGCTTTTGTTTGACTGGCTTAAATCCCTCTTTAATGGGAAGGCGATGAAGGACAATGTCAGTGGAAAAACCCACCATATCCTCATGATAGCATGCAAACACATCCTGGAACTGGGTTAGTAGCGTAACCATGTCATTCCGTTGGTTTGGGGTAAGGTCTGAACAAATCTGGATTAACTTAGGATTTTCTATGGTTCCGAGATTGAAAGGAGTGGTTTGATCAAGGTTGGGTTTGGGTTTGTCTTTGACCCATTCTTGAATTTTTGGAGGCACCTCAATGTCATCTGGTATATCCACCACGGCTGAATTCATCTCTACATCAAAGGTACAATCCTTGTGGAGAAGAGGCACCGTATCAGCAAGTACAGACACATCTAAATTCAGAGTCCTGAAATAAAATATGCTTTCACTTAGTATATATGAAATGTGTTAATCATACACAGTGTTAGCATATACTGGCAAAAAAAACCGCTAATATTGTACCGAAAAGTAAGCAGTTATTATATCTACAGGGCAGAAAGAGTTTCCGCCCGCTTTACCCTTGACGACCAATGCAAGGAATGCTATTCCAATTGGCAAGAGCAAATTCCGGGTGAACCGCAGTGATAGAGGGATTATCATCATCTTCCCTGTCCCGAATGATAGCCATTACGTCTGGGCAATCATCGTCTGGGGTTTATCTGTTGATATGCTCATCATGAACGATGATACGTATGTCGGACATCATCCTGATGACGTCTTACTTGATTCTTCGTTCCTCTTCCTCCACTGCGGGATCTGGAACAAAGATTTCTTTCTCCTTCACCGGTACCGGCTTGGGAAATAACATCGCCATTATATTGGCTGGCACCTTTACGGGAGGTTGTGCGGACTCAGAACTTGAAGGCGAAGCTAAACGCCGCATGGTTGAAGCTGCAGGAATCTGCTGATGTTTATGAGAATTCCTGTGACTAGAGCTGGCAGAATAGCCTAGTCCAGCTGTCCCAATTTGCTGGGTTAAGCGAATAAAATACTTGACACCCTGGCAATCTTTACCCAACCCTTGTCCCGGTTTATGACCTAACGACATCATTTCTTGTGTGGCCAACATTACCTCGGCAAAAATCTGGGGTTCGGGCAGTGGTGTTCCAATAGCATGGTATTGGGTATTGCTTATTTCCAAAGCATGAAAACTAATTGGCTCAACATCCTTATTGGCATTGATGAGCGGCATGTCCTCGTGCTGAGGAATCTCTGGTTCAACGTTGACTGTGACCAGGCTATTGTTGATGATATATTTTAACTATTGGTGAAGAGTGGAAGGGACTGCCCCTGCCATGTGAATCCATGGTCGTCCCAAGACCAGGTTGTATCCCGAATCTATCTTGAGCACATGGACGGATACGCAGAATGTATGAGGACCAATCTCAATTGGCAGCTCAACTACTCTGACCGAGTTACGGCGGGCTCCATCAAAAGCTTTGATAATCGTATGGCTACTCCGAATTCGATTGGGATTGATATTCATCTTCACCAAGGTAGCGTATGGGTAAATATTCAGAGAGGAACCTCCATCTATTAAAACTCCCGCCACCATATATTCGGAGGACAAGACCGCAATGTGCAACGATTTGCAATGACCGGTCTCTTCGGGCGGTATGTCATCATCAGTGAAGGATATCACATTGTTGTTGAAAATGTGATCAACCAGATGTTGAAACTTTTCCTTATCAACTGATGTCGGTAGATAGGCTTCTTCTAAAACCTTTAGCAAGACCTTCCGGTGATTCTCAGAGGTCAGGACCAAGTCCAAGAATGATATCTGTTGTGGAGCTTCTTTCAAGCTTAAAATCACCTTGGCTTCGTTATGACCCATAGGGCGGAGGAAATTTTCAATCTTCTCAATGGGTACTTTCCCCTTAGACTTGATGGCAGGCTTCATTACCCGTTGGGGAAGATACAGTAGATTATCCTTCGACACTACAGCAGTTATATGCGAGGTGGATCCCTCACCTTCTCCATAATTCCATGGAACTGCGCGCAAGCTAATAATAGGATATTACGCTCTGCACGACAAGTTGATTGTCTCGGGAGCGACCACTTTCAAAGGATTGTTGATTCCCTTGAGTTGAATTACTGGAATGACAAGTGATTTGTTAACCCCATCACTTTCAGTGGATATGACTGCTACTACAGTTTTCAACTTAGTAGGACATGAATCCTCACTTGCCCGTAACACAGTGTCGTTATTTGCCAGACGCAGTACACCACTGTCAATTAAATTTTAAATAAGGTGGCGGAGTGCTTAGCATTCTTCTGTGTTGTGATCGCGAGATTGAGAATGATATTGACATACTCCCTCAGAGTTGTATCTTCCTGAACGAGGGTTGATTGGAGGTAGAAGGGAACTAATCCTTACTTCATTGATTAACATATGAAGGATTTCCTCCATAGGTTGGCCCAAATATGTGAATTTCCTTTTGTTGGCAAAATCCCGACGGGCCTTAGCATTCGCTCTCTTCATCACTTTGTCTTCCAGCATTTCATTTTTTGAAAGTGAAGAGGGAATATTCATGATAATAGGTAGGAGACTGGCATGCTCCTGGCTGATTAGCTGACGAGTCACTTGATGCTGATAAGTCACCAGTTCCGCCAATTGCTCAATTTATTTACAGAGAGCTTTCATCTTTCGTTCCATTGTGAATTGGAACTTGGCATAATCCCATCTGTCATCACCATCTTTGGGGGTCTGGGAGGATTCACAGCTGAAATCGGAACTCTGTCCACTGCTCCAATTGATCATATTGACCTTTTTTTCTTTGTGTTGAGGAAGAGGGTTGTCTTGAACGTGAGGCTGATCGGGTTTCGTGACCACGATTTCCCCGTTGTCTATCAGGTCTTGGATTTTATGTTTCAAGGCCCAATAATCCTGAGTATCATGTCCAGGTGCCCCGACATGATAAGCACATTTCTGAGCAGCATTAAAACCCCATCCATTAGGGCTGGCTGGTGGAAGAAGATGCGTGATTTTCTTCTGTGTTGTTGGAAGATTGAGAATGTTCTCGAGGGTGTCCCCTAAGGATGTGAATACTCGAGGTCGTTTGACTTCTCCACCTTTTGGTACTGGAGGGTTTGAAGACTGTGCTTGAAAGGGAGTGTAATTTTTCCTCTGAATAGGCATGTTCTGATTGCCTTTTTGACCCTGTAGTATCAGGAAAACATCCTCTTCTTTCTTTTTATGGACCCTCCGGGGGTTATTCCCATAATTTCCAGATTGGATGTGATCAGCAACAGCTTTGAGTGCAGCTAGGTCTTGAATCTTTCTGGATTTCAATCTCATTTCAGCCATCTCCCCATGTTTGACCATTTCAGAAAATGGTTTACCGATGCCGGCTAAAACTCTTTCATAGAAAGGTACTTCTTGTATGTCTATGAAAGTCATGACCATCTCTGATTCTGTCATGAAAGGACTAACTTGGGCAGCCAGACGTCTCCACCTCTGAGCATACTCTCTGAAAGACTCATTAGACTATTTCTTGATCTTGGTAATTTGATACCGATCAGGAGCCATTTAAGATTGAAAGTTGTATTGGGTGAGGAAAGCGTGTGCTAGCTCTTCCCAACTATGGATCTTTGAATTGTCTAATCTTGCGTACCACGAACGGGCTTCTCCAGTTAGACTTTTTTTGAACAGTTGCATTCTGAGTTTTTCATCCTCTGCATAAGATCCCAGTTCTCCAATAAACACCTTTAGATGTGTGTAAGGATCTCCTAACCCGTCATATTTTTCAAAGTCAGGAGTCTTAAATTTTTCTGGATAATGAATACCAGGGAAAATACACAAATCAGCATATGAAACTCTCCCGTGTGTTTCAATTCCTTTGATAGTGCTAAGAGTCTCTTCAATTTGGAGGACTTTCTTTTTGATGTCACCAGTGTCTGGATCTCCAGTGGGATGGGTAGCATCATGAGTTTTGTTGGTCGGATCCAACTGCAGTTTAGGTATTGTAACGACCTGGGTTCCTCCTTGTGTGGAGGATTCAGCATGTACGGGTATTTTCTGACCCTGTGTAGACTGGTGTAATTATTTTAATAGAACAACCAAATCTATAATCTGTTTGCTTAACCCATTGAATTTTTTGCGAGAAACTGGATTAAGTTCTGTCTGGTCGGATGACGACATGATTGACTGTAGGCCTGTTGCCTTTTTAGACTTTGAACGGGTGGTAGGTCCGATTGATTCCCTGCAAAAGACTTGCATAGTTTAGTCTTTAGGGTGGATAATAACATGCTATGTGATGTGTCCAGTTTAGGAATTTTATCCTGCAAAATGGATGTTAGCTGTTTATAGCATGTATGTGTACACATTTCTTCATATTTCTCATTACATGGAGATAGATATGGAAGATAAGTACAAGTAATTATACTTTACAAGTAATTTGAAATGAGAGCATGAAGAGACTTTCCTCCGTTTTGGGTTTATCAGAGGCTGACATATCTTAGGTTACTCTCGCGGCTTTTTGGCATGAAGGTTCCCAAATCATCGTAATCTACTTGACGGGAAGTTAATCCGGTCTTTCAACTGGAGCGAATTTGGGTGGTGTCTTTCCTGAGCCTCGGAGAATCAGGCTTCTCACTATTCCAGTAATCAAACACCGACGGGATAGCCTCCTGGTGGAGGGACCACACAACATGCATTCACATACATCGCGTCTCACCGTATGACATGATGACATGTGCGAAGCACTATTATCACAAGCAGTTTATAGTGCGAAGCACTAATATCACAGGCAGTTTATAGTGCGAAGCACTAAGATCACAAGCAGTTTATAGTGCGAAGCACTAAGATCACAAGCAGTTTATAGTGCGAAGCACTAAGTAAGAAAATGCATTCGTACACATTCATCACAAAATGTAAATGCAACATCCACACACAAGCAGATAACAATTTTGAAAAAAATTGTAATAGCGGCTTAAGTCCTCTTACTGGAGTCCCCAGCAGAGTCGCCATCTGTCGACGTCGGGATTTTTAATTGTCCCTTTCCGTTACTTGTTCTTTGGTGTTCTCATTTTAGGTGAGATTTTTTTGAAAAAATAAGTGAAAAAGGTCCGACATGTATAATATCGACGATTGGACTATAAGAGTCGTCAATTGGTTTTTTAAATGGTTGTACCAACACAACCGAGAAAAGGTTTGCACATTGACCCAGTGATGTGACACTGCTAAACGGGTAGGTGAAACTGAGATTCATTAGGGTCCGGGGACATGGTTATGCGGAGGGAAGGTGTTAGGCACCCCCCGACATCCGTGTTACCACGGTGACCGCATCTTTTCAAGAAACTATTATCTGAATGTGTGTGTGTGGGTCAATGTGCTGTTATTTGGAAGTAGTGCGAGGCCTCGTTCGCACCTATATACACAGGGTTTGAATTTTATGTAAAAATTCAATTTTAAGCAAGATATGGCAGTGATGCATTATAAAAGAGGTTTTTCAAACCCTGATGCTCAATAGTAATTGAGACCTTTTACACTCTTATTTTATTCCGTATTCAGCTGTATTGATTTTATTTGATAGATGCGAAGCATCCGTACGAAAATACTTTACAAAAAGGTGTTGAATTCCTCGTGGGTATGAAAACCATCTGAGGAAATCCAAACATCACAAATATAATTTACAAGCTGCTTACAGCTAAAAATGTCCATCACGGGAACCGAATCTAGATCCAATGGCTTGAATCTGTGATCACATGATTCCTAGGCTCACATGATGCCGCAATTGATATAAATGCAATAAGCAGGTATATATATAAAAGCTGTAAATATATATATACATACATGATCACCAACCACGAAGCACCTCCATGGGGGACAAGAAATATAAATAAAGCTGTAAAAGCTATCAACCGCCACGAAGGAAACTCCAAGCAGGACGAAATGTAAAGAAAGCTGTAAAAACGATCAACCACCACGAAGTAAACTCCAGGTGGGACGAAATATACAGAAAGTTGTAAAAACGGTCAACCACCACGAAGTAAACTCCAGGTGGGACAAAATGTAAAGATATATATATATATATATATATATATATATATATATATATATATATATACATATATATATATATATAAAAGCATATAAACGCACCGGATGTAAAATTCAGGCTCATCGAACAGAGTTCGACTACAGTTAATACATATAGGTATATATATATAGGAAAGCAAGTAAACGCACCAAACCAAAGTTTAGGTTCATCGAACAAAGTTCGACACACAGTTAATATATATAAGTATATATATATATATAGGAAAGCAAGTAAACGCACCAAACTGAAGTTTAGGCTCATCGAACAAAGTTCGACATACAGTTCATATATATAATATATATATATATATATATATATATATAATATACAGACTGGAATGAAACCACGGACCGAAGTTCGGGCAAAAGAAAGCAACACGACTCTCAACGTGTAGAAGGGTGTGTGCAAAGATGAAGAGAAATGACTCTAAAGTGTGTGAGAAGGCTTACAGTGGGCTACCAAAGAAGACTTCTATATCTTTAGAGTGAGTAAACACAGACTTTTGTAGGTACAAAAGGGCTATATATGAGCTCACAGATGTTTAAAAGGGGAAAGTACACTGCCTGGGATGAGTGCAGAGCAAATTGGGCAGGGCTTTCTCGCCGTTTTCTCTTACAAAATGGCCACCCCAAGCCCTCTATTTATAGAAGGTGGAGCCGCAGGTGTACCAAAGGCAACCCGGGTGGGCCCGAGTTTTTTGGCTTGGGTTGTCTCGAAGTACGTGCACTCAAGCACTATAATTTCCACTCGAACTTTCAGAAGTTCAATCTGGGCATCCGTTTGAGGTATACAGGACCTATTTCGGACGGCCATTGTCGAGAGTTGTACAATGGCATGGGATTAGAGTTTGTGCGAAGTCATTGAAGATGGGACGGTGCCCTCCGGTCTTCAAGCTTCAACTTTCATCCGTTACCCCGCACAATAGTCACTCGTGATTGATTAATCTTGTGGGACATTGTTGCGTAGATATGTTGAGGCAACGTGGCATGATATCGTGTTGGTCAGATGACAATGTTGCCCCTCACCGGTGTTATCGCTGGATTGGGCTGATAAAGCAGACATTGCTCAGCTTCGCTGAGATTGGACTGCTGCAATTTGTTGAAGGTCCTCATTGTCATCTTTGAGGTGTGTCTGTCTTCCTGATGTTATCGCTGGGCTGGTACAGTGGATCTCATTGTGAGCGCCAAGATTGAAGCTGGTCGCACTTGTAACAAGCATTTCCAGTGTTATCGCCGAAATTACATTCCTTGGGGTTATCACCAAGGTTGGTGGCTATTCCTATGGTGGGGACTGAGACTGGATACCTCAGGGTTATCTCCGAGATTAATCAGCCTTCTTCGGTGTGTGTTTCGGTATTGTATTTGCATGCCTCGGGGTTATTTCCAAGATTATTACTCCCAGATTACGATCTGGGGTTGATGCTGAACTTCTGGTAGTATCCGACATGGATATGGATCGTCTTTCAGGGTTCCCTCTTAAAAGACGAATCTGTCCTCTTGTAATGTTAGTGACAGGTGTACAGAAAATTTCGAGTGTCTACATTCACTATCCCAGTTTATTAATCAAGAACACGTATGTAAAACTAGCCACCTCTCGATGTACTAATACCGTATTAACTCAAATCCACAAATTAGATAGAAACAAATTAAACACCTTAATCAACTAACTTACTATATCTCTATGTGAATTAAAATCAAAGAAGGTTTAAGTTCAAGTCCTTTATCTGATTACATGCGATGTAAAGCATATCTCTACCCTAACATTCATCAAGATTCTGTTCATTCACAAAATTCAAGAACACATGCTATATTAACTAAGTCTAGACTCGTACTTCCTCTCTCTAATCCATATAAGTCCACAAAGTATTGTTGATCAGGAAAATCATAAATTCAAGCTCAAATTAATTTAGATAAACAGGATAATAGCTTATTAAACTGAAAATCAAAGATTACATAACCATTGCTCCACTTAACGATCCGTCATAAACCTAAAAAGTAAATTAATTCATCATTAATGAAATAAACACTGAATAAATTAAAGAAAACATCCTTCCAATTACAAATATAAAACTAGAGATGAAGAATAATTCAGAACACCCTTTAATTTAATCCAATCCGCAATTGATATGAAAATCCTTTAATTATCTCCCTCCAATGATTGCTCAAGAATCTATCCTTAATCTCTGTTAATTGCCTTGTGTGTTATTGATCTTGTTGTTTTATGTTCAATATATATCCAATATATGCATTCTGGTCTCAATCCCACGCCATCTAGAGTCCCAAAGCATTCCAAGTACAAAAGCTCACGTCATAACAGTGTTTGAAACAACTTAGGACTGGTCTGATTTGGGACCCCCCACCCCGACGGGGGTATAAGCTTGCAATATATATACATATATACAAACTGAAATAAAACCACGGACCGAAGTCCGGGCAAACACACGCAACACGACTCTCAACGTAAAGAAGGGTGTGTTCAAGTGTGAAGAGAAAGGCTTAAAAATGTGTGAGAAGGCTTACAGTGGGCTGCCAAAGAAGACTTCAATAACTTTAAAGTAGATAAACACTAGCTTCCGCCGGTACAAAAGTAGCTATATGTGAGCTCACAAGTGTTTAAAATGAGAAAGCACTCAGTTTGGGGTGTGTATGGAGCGAATTGGACAGGGCTTCCTTGCCTTTTCTATTCTTAAAATGGCCATCCCAAGCCCTCTATTTATAGAGGGTGGAGCTGCAGATGCACCTGCGACTGGGCCGCAGGTGTACCAGAGGCTGCTTGGGGTGCCCCAGGCTTCGCGGGTTCTGTCATCTCGAAGTACGTTCACGTAAGCAACATGATGTCCGCTCGAACTTCCAGAATTACAATTCGGGTATCCGACTAAGGTATATAGGACCTATTTCGGATAGCCGTTATCGAGAGTTGCGCAATGACATAGGATTAGAGGTTGTACGAAGTTATGAAGATGGGACGATGCCCTCCGGCCTTCAGCTTCAAATCCTATCCGTTGTTTTGCATAATAGTCACTCGGGATTGGTTTTCATTGGCTCTTGTGTGACATTTGTTGTGTAGAAATGTATGTTTGTAATGTTGAGACAGCGTGATGTAGCGTCATGGTGGCATGATGACGACTTTGCCCCTCACCGGGGTTATCTCCGGTTTGGGCTGATAAAGTAGACGTTGCTCAGGGTTATTGCTGAGATTGGACTGGTGCAAATGTCGAAGGTCCTCAGTGTTATCTCTGAGGTGTGTCTGTCTTGTACTGAGTGCCTCGGTGTAAGCGTTGAGGTTGAAGCTGATGGCATGCATTTGAAACAAGCATTTCTGGGATTATCTCCGGAACTGCCACTGTCTTCCTTGGGGTTATCTCCAAGGTTAGAATCTGTTATTCCCAGTGTTGGGACTGAGATGGAACATCTCAGGATTTTCTCCAGGATGACATCGGTCTTCTCCGGTTTGTGTTATGGTATTGGATCAGTATACCTCGGGGTTATCTCCGAGGTTGGAATTGTTACTCCCGGTGTGTGTTTCGGGGTTGAGCTGTTACTCCCAGTGTATGTTCTGGGGTTGAGCTGTTCCTCCCGGTGGTATCCGGAATGAATGTGAAACGTCTTCTAGGGTTTCCTCTTAAAAGATGAATCTGCACTACTATGATGTTAGTAACAGATATGCAGAAAATTTTGAGTGTCTACATGGGTAATATTTATAAACTTTGCAAAGTACGCAAGTTGTTATATAATATTCGATTGGTCGGGGAATATTCGTTTTAACAGGAAATATTCGTACGACAGCACAATCATTGGTGCACCCCATTGGGAAAATGACAAAAATATTTTTTTATAAAATAATGGCGTAATCGTTACCGTTAACACTGTTGGAATACCTGGTGGGTAAAGTAAAGTAATACGCGTTGTTGCACAGTAGCACACGGTATTGCCCAGTATTTTTGAATTATTGATTCTTACGTAAGAAGGCTATTCAATAATTATTATAGTAATTACTGTTCAATATTTTATTTTATTGGTTCAATAATTGTTGCGTTGATATTTTATATTATTGTTGTTTTAAGAATTGTCACTGCACAGTATTTTCCATTATCATATCAATAATTCATATTATTTGAATAATATTATTAGATAGCATTATTGGCAATGTCTAGAAAGTTCTGTCAAGAAGATGTTTGGTCACCTAATTGTGCACCAGTAAGGAGAAATCCTTATTGGAAAGCCCCCTCTTTCCTGGGAACGACCTAGTTGTCATAATTGTGATTCTGTAATATTATTTGTGAATAACTAATTATTGATTTATATGATAAGGAAATATAAATTTTTATGTGGACATAAATGATGGATAGAAAAATATCTATTTTATGTGGTTATAAATGAAGGAATTAATGTTGAGGTGTTTTATCAGTATTTTTGTCGAAATGGAGGTATTAAAAATTAAATCAGTGTTCTTAAAGTTCTATTGCGTGAGTTATAATTTTGATCCGACCTTTGGATCGTTGTGATTTTTGGATATGTTATGCATATATAAATTGAGTATATGTCCACAAATTTTGAACCGTTAAAAATTAACGTATGATTTGTTATGAATTTTATGAGGTATTGAAAATCATCCGTTTGTGGATTTCGGATATTTTCGATTTGGAATATGGAAAAACTTAAAGCTGCAAAGTTATAGAGAATTCGATTTCGTGTGGAATGAACATAAAATTTATTTTTTTCTGATAAAAGGGCTATTTATTATGAATTACTGAAGTTTCGAAAAATAAAATAATTTTTATTAAAATTAGGTGGGACCCACTTTTGTTTTTAAAAACATGTGGGCTGCTATTTTTAATCCAAGATGGCATGCTGATGGCTTTCTAATAAGGTGGGCGTAGAATGTAGGAAATAAAATAATATTATTTTATTATTTAGTCTCCTATGGCGTTTTAGCATTTTTCTATAAATAGGCGCTTAAGTTAGAATTGAAAATTACATCAGAATCAGAGAATTCTTTTTCTATAATCTTGAGCGTATTTATTTAGAGTTTTAGAAAGCTTTGAACGTAGAAAACAGTGAAAGTTTTCTTCAAGAATATCTCCGCTATATCAGTTGGAATACTCTTCTTTTCAAGGTAATGGATATTATTGTTGTTCAATATTCGCTTGAACTAATATTTTATTCCCTACTCTGTAGTATGTAAGTAATATTATTTCATTTCAGATTCTGAATTATATACTCGTTTCATTAAAATTTTGTCTTCTATACTCAATGAAATAAGTAGAATATCCTTGATATTTGCGCTTCATCCAGTATCTTTTCATGGAAATATTATTTTGAGCATTCTTGATAAGTTTTAACTTTTTTATACCGATTTACTATTCACAGGGTTACTATTCATAAAGTTACTATTCACTACTATTCATGATAAAAATTAGTTTCTTTTTGGTCCTAATCATTTTTGATATAATATTATTCTTGAATTTTACTCCACAAAGCAGTATCATGTTGACAATTTTGACATTATTGAATTCTAGATAAATTAAATTATAAATCTTTAAAATTTATCATTGAACTTGTTTTATTGAATTCTTATATCATTGTCATCATCCTCATGTTTATATTCTGTTGAAAGTCGTATGTTGCCTGTAGTGCATAGATGAACTTAGTATGATTATGACCAGGGATTATTCGGTATAATCATGACCGTAATGTTACAAAGGATGTGGTAAAAGTCCTCATTGGCCCGTAGTACATTGATGGACAGTTGTTGGCATGATCATGACCATTGATGAGTACACGAATATCCTTGGCACGTAGTACATGGATAATTTGTGGTCTTGATACTAATGAATATCATTGGCCGTAGTTCAGAGATGATGTGGATTACTTATTAAGCTGAGTCTCAGCGATAAAAGTGATGAAAAACCTTTTAAATCATAGAAGATAGTAGATTTTATTCTCTACTTAACTCTTCTAATGGATTGCTTGTTCTGCTGTAGTTAAACTTGATGTTTGTTATATTTTATCAGTTTAAGACTGTTGAAGGCTAACGATAAATTATTCTGCATTATCTTAGTCATAATATTTCTTACTGGGCTAGTTGAGCTCACCCTTTTGCTTTCATTGTTCTCTTCAAGAAATGAGAACGTAGCAGGGACTAGTCGGGGAACCGAGTGACGGTCCAGATGATAGCATTAGTAATTCTCACTATTTTATGAAATAGTGTGATAATAAATGTATTGAGGACTTATTTTGAGTTTTAATTACTGTCTAGACGACAATATTTGTATTGAAACTCACAGCTCATATTGTATATTTAAGTTTGTATTTGTATTCTGTACCATGTATTTGGCGACTCAGAACGGGTGATGTATACCTATTTTGGGGGCGTCACAGTTGGTATCAAAGCTTAGGGATATGATCCCTGGCTAAGATGTGAGACGAGAACTAGAAGGGGATAGACGGGGAATTCCTTCGTTAGTATGACCTACCTAAGTTTATTTGGTATTTAATTGGTCGGTCAGAGTATAGGGATAATATGTTACATGTCAATTAACCCTTATTTTGTGGCAGTATTTGAAAATGACATCCGAGAATATTGAGAATAGCAATAGAGCACAGGAGACCGTTGAGTCACCACAGATCAATACCCAGGATAATGTGCAACAGGAAGACAATAATCCTCAGTTAAACAACAACGATCAAATGATGAACGATGGAATGTTCAGAGGCTTTATGTAATTCATGCAACATCACGCAAGAGCGGCCCCTGTCCGAAATATTGGTGGAAACACTGGCAACTCTCGGACGGTCACTGCTAAACAGTTCAAGGAGCTGCGACCATCGGAGTTTTTTGGAGAGCCAAAACCACTTAAGGCGGAGACGTGGATAAAGCAGATCAACAAGATATTTGATGTCTTGGGATGCTCCGAGGAGTAAAAGGTTCCCTTTACCACCTTCATGTTACGGGAAGAAGCAGATTACTAGTGGGAATCTGTCAAGCGTACTCAACCTACCGCACTGAAGATGTTTTGGGAGAAGTTCCAAGAACTGTTCAACGACAAGTACTTTCCCGGAAGTATTCGTCACATAAAAGAGGTAGCGTTCATCAAGTTGGAGCAGAACAACATGACCGTGTCGCAGTAAGAAGCTAAGTTTGCCGAGTTTTCCCGGTTTGCGTCTCACTTGGTTGATAATAAGGAGAGAATGACGCGGATGTTTCTAAGAGGTTTAAAACCTAAGATACGTCAATACCTATTTTCTCATAAACTATGTTTGTATTCAGATGTTGTTAATAGGGCTCAATTATTGGAGCGCGATAACGAGTCAACACAACCAAGAGAAAGCAGCCGGCAAAATGATAATACTAGTGGTAGCAGTCATCGAAGCGGTGACAACAAATGTGGAGGGAATCAACATGCCAGAAATGGTAACCACTTTGGTGGTAATCATGGCCAAGACAATAAGAGTGGACATTTCAAGAAGAGAAGATTCAACAATGATGGAAAGACGTCAGCACCAACACCCGTTGTTAAGAAAGGAGAACGACCACCTATCATATGCTTCAAATGCGGAGGGAAGGGACACATCAGTCCAAACTGCGCAATGCAGTCCAAAGCGTGTTATAATTGTGAAAGAGAATGTCACCTAGCCCGATTTTGTCTTGCATTGAAGACAAGTCCAGCTGGGATGGAGGCACCAAAGGTCGTCCCAGAAAAGTAAAAACCGATAGTTCAAGGGAGAGCGTTTGCCGTGACCTCCCAGAAAGCAAGAAACCCGAACGAGGTCATCACAGGTAAGCTTATCATAAACTCTAGCGAAGTCTATACCTTATTTGATACCGGTTCTACCCATTCTTTTATTTCTCCTACTTGAGCTCAACGTTTAAATTTGACTTCGAAGAAATTAGACTTTGACTTATCTGTTGAAACTCCGTTGGGAGAAACCTTCATTACATCCACGGTTTATAAGTCTTGTTTGGTTCAAATCGATACCCTCACATTACCTGTCGATCTTATTTTATTGAAAATACTTACATTTGACGTAATTCTAGGGATTGATTGGTTAACTACTCATAATGCAAAAATTGATTATTTTTGTAAGGTTGTTAGCTTTCATATTCCTAACCAACCTATTATGTGAATTCAAGTAACTAAACCATTAAAATCAATCACTGTCATCTCAAGCCATAAAGCTATTCATTTATTGAAAAACGGATGTCAAGCTTTCTTAGCTCATGTCGCGGATTTAAACAAAAATATGTCAGTTTTGAATGATATTTCTATTGTTAATAAATTTCCTGGCGTATTCCCTGAAGAACTTCCTGGCCTACCCCCAGAGCGTGAAATTGAATTTTGTATCGACCTTGAACCGAGTACAAAACCCATTTCCAAAGCCCCATATCGAATGGCTCCTATTGAACTTCAGGAGTTAAAGACCAAAGTGCAGGAGTTGTTAGACATCGATTTTATTCATCCTAGTACGTCTCCTTGGGGTGCTCCTGTTCTATTCGTGAAGAACAAATATGGGAGTATACGACTTTGTATTGATTATCGGGAGTTAAATCATGTCACCATCAAGAATAGGTACCCATTACCACGTATTGATGACCTGTTTGACCAGTTGCAAGGTGCCAAATTCTTTTTAAAGATAGATATTCATTCTGGATATCATCAGTTAAAGGTTAGAACCGATGACATTCCAAAGGCGGCTTTCAGAACTCAGTACGAGCATTATGAATTCCTAGTAATGTCTTTTGGATTGACTAATGCTCCTGCTGCATTCATGGATATGATGAACCGAGTATTCAAGGAATATTTGGATCACTTTGTGGTCATCTTTATTCATGACATCCTCATATATTCCAAAAGCCGTGAAGATCATGAGCAACACTTGAAACTGATACTCCAAAAGCTTCGTGAAAATAAGCTTTATGCCAAATTAAAGAAATGCGAGTTCTGGCTTGAGGAAGTAGCATTCCTTAGACACGTAGTATCAAGTCATAGAATATATGTTGACCTGACAAAGATTAAAGCTATTTAAAGCTGGGAGCAACCTAAATCAGTAACCAAAGTACGTAGCTTTCTCGGCTTAGCTGGTTATTATCGGAGATTCGTAGAAGGGTTTTCTCGAATCGCTACTCCATTAACTCAGCTAACTCGAAAAGATACAAAATTCGGTTGGAGCGTGGAATATGAGAAGAGTTTTCAAGAACTAGAGAGGAGACTCATTTCAGCACCTGTTCTGACAATACCATCCGACTCGGAGGGATTTGTCATCTACAGTTATGCTTTGGGCAAAGGGTTAGGATGTGTTCTCATGCAACATGGGAAAGTCATAGCCTATGCCTCTCGACAACTCAAAGAATATAAGAGGAATTATCCTACTCATGATCTAGAGTTGGCAGCTGTTGTCTTCGCACTTAAAATTTGGAGGCATTACTTGTATGGGGAGAAAGTGGAGATCTTTACGGATCATAAAAGCCTCAAATATTTCTTCACCCAAAAGGAACTCAACATGCGGCAACGATGTTGGCTTGAACTGTTGAAAGATTATGATCATACCATTAAATACCATCCTAGAAAAGCGAACGTAGTAGCCGACGCATTAAGTAGAAGATCATATGCAGATACAAGTGCGATATTGTCAACGCAAATGCCCACTTTGTATGACTTACAAAGGATGGAGATAGAGTTAAAGACTCCAGGGACATGTGATGATAGCAAATATACGAGTAGAACCAACTTTAATCGATAAAGTTAAAGCTGCTCAAGCTACAGACCTGGAGCTGATGCATATGAGGAAGAAAGTGCAAGAAGGTGCTATGCCGGAAGCAAGAATCGATGAAGAAGGAATACTTTGAGTCAACTCCAGACTTTGTGTTCCTAACGATTCTGACTTGAAGTATAAAATCATGATGGAGGCGCACAACACATAGTTTACAATCCATCTTGGAAGTACCAAAATGTACCATGATCTTCGACATACATTTTGGTGGAGCAATATGAAGAGAGAGATCGCGGAGTTTATCTCAAGGTGTCTAACTTGTCAACGAGTCAAGGTGGAGCATCAAGTACCAAAAGGTCCATTACAACCACTTGAAATTTCAGAATGGAAGTAGGAGCACATTACCATGGATTTCGTTACAGGTCTTCCCAAGGTTTCTCAAGGCATAGATGCGATTTGGGTCATTGTTGATAGATTGACCAAGTTGGCTCATTTCTTACCTATACGATAAACTTATACACTTGAACGTCATGCTCGTATGTACATAAATGAGATTGTAAGATTACATGATATGCCAGCATCCATAGTTTTTGATCGAGACCCAAGATTCACATCAAGATTTTGGGTTAGTTTGCAAAAAGCTACGGGCACGAATTTACGATTTAGTTCGACTTATCATCCTCAAACGGACGGGCAGTCAGAGAGGACTATTCAAACTCTTGAAGATCTATTAAGACTCTGTGTCCTTGACTTCAAGGAAAGTTGGGACAAGTTCTTACCATTTGTGGAGTTTTCCTACAACAACAGTTACCAAGCAAGTATTAGCATGGCTCCATTCGAGGCGTTGTACGGAAGAAAGTGTCGTTCCTCAGTATGCTGGGATGAGGTGGGTGAAGCAACGTTGTTTGGACCAGAGTTGGTATGTATGACTACGAACAAGATTCAAACAATCCGACAACGTATAAAAACCTCACAAGATCGACAAAAGAGTTATGATGATCTTCATCAAAAGGACGTGGAATTCGATATTGGAAATCATGTGTTGTCACATGTTGCTCCATGGAAAGGAGTTACGAGATTTGGAAAGAGAGAAAAGCTCAATCCTCGATTCATTAGCCCATTTTTAATCCTCAAACGAGTAGGAACTGTGGCCTATAGACTCGCCTTACCGCAAAGTATGTCTCGTGTTAATAATGTTTTTCACATATCTATGTTACGTAAATATGTGAAAGACCCGAACCACATTATTGAGTTAGAACCGGATAAAATAGCGGAAGATTTAACGTATAAAGAGGTTCTTGTTAAAATTTTGGATAAGAAGGAGCATATTTTACGCTCCAAGGTTATACCTCAAGTCAAAGTTTTGTGGAGAAACCACGATGTTGAGAAAATGACCTGAAAGTTAGAATCTGAAATGAAATCAAGGTATCCTTACCTCTTCGATATACCAGGTACGTACCCTAATTTCGAGGGCAAAATTTCATAAGAAGTGGAGGTTATAAGACCCCAACTTTTATGAATAAAAATAAATTTTATATAAATATCATTTTTGAATATTATGGAGTGAATTTGAAATAATGTTATAGTTGTGGATAATATTTATAAATTTTACAAAGTACACAAGTTGTTATATAATATTCGATTAGTCGAGGAATATTCGTTTTAACAGGGAATATTCGTACGACGGCACAATAATTGGTAGACCCCATTGAGAAAATGACAAAAATATTTTTTTATAAAATAATGGCGTAATCGTCACCGTTAACACTGTTGAAAAACCCGGTGGGTAAAGCAAAGTAATACGCGTTGTTACGCAGTAACACGCGGTATTGCACAGTATTTTTGAATTATTGATTCTTACGTAAGAAGGCTACTCAATAATTATTACAGTAATTATTGTTCAATATTTTATTTTATTGGTTCAATAATTACTGCATTGATATTTTATATTATTGTTGTTTAAATAATTGTCACAGCACAATATTTTTTATTATCAGATTAATAATTCATATTATTTGAATAATATTATTAGATGGCATTATTGGTAATGCCTAGAAAGTTCTGTCAATGAGAGGTTTGGTCACCTAATTGTGCGTCAGTAAGGAGAAATTCTTATTGGAAAGCCCCATCTTTTCTGAGAATTGCGTGGTTGTCATAATTATGATTCTATAATATTATTTGTGAATAATTAATTATTGATTTATATGATAAGGAAATATAAATTTTTATGTGGACATAAATTATGGATAGGAAAATATTTATTTTATGTGTTTATAAATGAAGGAATTAATGTTGAGGTGTTTTATCAGTATTTTTTTCGAAATAGAGGTATTAAAAATCAAATCAGTGTTCTTAAACTTCTATTGCGTGAGTTATAATTTTGATCCGACCGTTAGATCGTTGTGATTTTTGGATATGTTATGCATATATAAATTGAGTATATGTCCAAAAATTTTGAACCGTTAAAAATTAACGTATGATTTGTTATGAATTTTATGAGGTATTAAAAATCATCCGTTTGTGGATTTCGGATATTTTCGGTTTGGAATTTGGAAAAACTTAAAGTTGCAAAGTTGTAGAGAATTCGATTTCGTGTGGAATGGACATAAAATTAGTATTTTCCTGATAAAAAGGCTATTTATTATGAATTATTGAAGTTTCGGAAAATAAAATAATTTTTATTAAAATTGGGTGGGACCCACTTTTATTTTTAAAAACATGTGGGCTGCTATTTTTTCTCCAAGATGGCATGCTGATGGCTTTCTAATAAGGTGGGCGTAGAATGTAGGAAATAAAATAATATTATTTTATTATTTAGTCTCCTATGGCGTTCTAGCATTTTCCTATAAATAGACGCTTAAGTTAGCATTGAAAATCACACCAGAATCAGAGAATTCTTCTTCTATAATCTTGAGCGTATTTCTTTAGAGTTTTAGAAAGCTTTGAGCGTAGAAAACAGTGAAAGTTTTCTTCAAGAATATCCCCGCTATATCAGTTGGAATACTCTTCTTTTCAAGGTAAGGGATATTATTTTTGTTCAATATTCGTTTGAACTAATATTTTCTTCCCTACTCTGTAGTATGTAAGTAATATTATTTTATTTCAGATTCTGAATTATATACTCGTTTTATTAAAATTTTGTCTTCTATACTCCATGAAATAAGTAGAATATCCTTGATATTTGCGCTTCATCCAATATCTTTTCATGGAAATATTATCCTGAGCATTCTTGATAAATTTTAACTTTTTCATGCCAGGTTACTATTCTTAAAGTTACTATTCATAGGTACTATTCACTCAGTTACTATTCACCCGGGGCACTATACATGATAAAAATTAATTTCTTTTCGGTCCTAATCATTTTTGATATAATATTATTCTTGAATTTTACTCCACAAAGCAGTATCATGTTGACAATTTGGACATTATTGAATTCTGGATAAATTAAATTATAAATCTTTAAAATTTATCCTTGAACTTATTTTATTGAATTCTTATATCATTGTCATCATCCTAATGTTTATATTCTGTTGAAAGTCATATGTGGCCTGTAGTGCATAGATGGACTTAGTATGATTATGACCAGGGATTATTCGGTATAATCATGACCGTAATGTTTCAATGGATGTGGTAAAAGTCCTCATTGGCCCGTAGTGTATTGATGGACAGTTGTTGGCATGATCATGACCATTGATGAGTATACGAATATCCTTGGCACGTAGTGCATGGATAATTTGTGGTCGTGATACTAATGAATATCATTGGCCGTAGTGCAGGGATGATGTAGATTATTTATTAAGCTGAGTCTCAGCGATAAAAGTGATGAAAAACCTTTTAAATCATAAAAGATAGTAGATTTTATTCTCTACTTAACTCTTCTAATGGATTGCTTGTTCCGCTGCAGTTAAACTTGATATTTGTTATATTTTATCAGTTTAACACTGTTGAAGGCTAACGATAAATTATTCTGCATTATCTTAGTCATAATATTTCTTACTGGGCTAGTTGAGCTCACCCTTTTGCTTTCATTGTTCTCTTCAGAAAATGAGAACGTAGCAGGGACTAGTCGGGGAACGGAGTGACGGTCCAGATGATAGCATTAGTAGTCCTCACTATTCTATGAAATAGTGTGATAATAAATGCATTGAGGACTTATTTTGAGTTTTAATATTGTCTAGACGATAATATTTGTATTGAAACTCACAGCTCATGTTATATATTTAAGTTTGTATTTGTATTATGTACCATGTATTTGGCGACTCAGAATGTGTGATGTATACCTATTTTGGGGGCGTCATAACTTTGATTTAAAGTTGGACTCAGACTTGATGGAGATACAAGAGGACTATGAGATACCTCAGGAGATCAAAGAATGGTTTGAAGATAAACCCAAACCAAACCTTGATCAAACCACCTCATTTAACCTCGGAACCTTAGAAAACCCCAAACTAATCCAGATTACTACGGATCTTACCCCGGACTAAAGGAATGACATGGTTACGCTATTAAACCCAATTCCAGGATGTGTTTGCATGGTCACATGAAGACATGGTGGGTTTGTCTACTAACATTGTTATTGATCGCCTTCCCATTAAAGAGGGATTCAAGCCAGTCAGGTAGAAGCTCAAGCGATTAAAACCTGAGTGGAGTTTAAAAGTTAAAGAAGAAATTGTGAAACAATTTCAAGCTAGCATCATCATGGTGTCAACCTACTCTGAATGGCTATCCAACATAGTCCACGTACCTAAACCGAGAGGAAAGGTACGAGTTTGCGTAGATTACCGGGATCTGAATAAAACTTGCCTTAGAGATAGCTTTCCCGTGCCATTTATCCACACACTCATCGATAATACTGCTCGATACGGCATGTACTCCTTTGCTGATTGCTTTGCGGGGTACCATCAGATTATGGTTGCTAAAGAGGATCGTGAGAAAACTGCATTCATCACTCCTTGGGAAACCTTTTGCTATAGACGGTTATCATTCGGCCTCATCAATGCCAGAACAACCTATCAGCGAGCTATGATGGCTCTTTTTCATGACTTAATGCATAAAGAGATAGAGATATACGTGGATGAAATCATTGTCAAATCCCGAATGGAGGAAGACCACCTAGACCATGTCAAAAAACTCTTCAACAGGTTGCGTAAGTACAACTTGAAGTTGAATCCAGCCAAGTGCGCCTTTGGCGTTAATTCAGGCAAGTTGCTAGGATTCCTAGTTAGCCACAAAGGGATTGAACTGGATCCCACCAAAATCCAGGCCATTACAAAAATGCCCATTCCTCTGACAGAGAAGGAAATACGAGAATTTTTGGGAAGAATCAACTTCATTAGCCGATTTATCTCCCAACTCACAGCAACCAGTGAGTCTATCTTCAAGCTGTTAAGGAAAAACTCCTCCATAAAATGGAATGATGAGTGTCAGAAAGCCTTCCTTACAATCAAAGAGAAACTAGTCAAAGCTCTTATTTTGATACCTCCCAGGGATGGTGTTCCCCTATTCATGTACCTGTCAATTAATGACAATGCCATGGGCTGCATGCTGGGACAAAAAGACTATAGAGGCCCAGAGCGCTATCTACTACCTCAGCAAAAGATTCAGCAGCAGTGAACACATGTACACTATGATTGAGAAGACTTGTTGTGCTTTAGCATGGGCTTCCATGAGGTTATAACATTACCTCCATCGTCACACAACCCATCTCATATCCCACGTGGATCCTCTCAAGTACGTGTTTAGTAAACCCATGTTGAATTATCGACTGTCCAGATGGCAGTTGATCTTACAGCAATTTGACATCGTCTACATGACGCAAAAGTCTATCAAAGGTCAAGGAATTACGGATCAACTGGCCGCAGCATCTTCAGGGGATTTCGAACCTTTGGAAACATACTTCCCCGATGAAGGGGTAATGGCAGTTCAGTAACACCATCAGTACGATGCATGCCAGACATTGAAGATGTATTTTGATGGAACTGTTAATATGGAAGGTTCTGGGACTGTAGTAGTTCTAGTATCTATTACGGGGAAGCAATATCCCGTCATCGTCAAATTGCAGTTTGTCAATACCAACATCACAACTGAGTATGAAGGTTGTATCATGGGGCTAAAACTTGCCCAATCAATGGGCATCAGGCGGTTAACTATTTTTGGAGATTCTGAATTGGTGATCAGACAAACCACTGGAATCTATCAGACCAAAGAGCTACATTTGCTTCCTTACCATCGGCAAGTTCTACAGATGGCAACAGAGTTTGAAGAAATATCCTTCCTCTATATTTCTCGGAATAGGAATGACTTTGCGGATGCGTTAGCAACTTTGGCCTCCTTGATTCACATATCTGACAAGGAAAACATGCAAAGCATTAAATTTTCCCTGCAAAAGGCTCCAGCCTATGGGAACTATATTGGAGAAGTATCAGATGAGCTGCCTCCCGTCCAGCATCCTTGGTATTGGCATATCAGGGAGTACTTACGAGATGGATCTACACCCGCTGAGGCGAGCCCGAGTGAAAAAAGGCGGATCCATCGACTGGCTATGAAATTCTACCTTAGCAGAGATACACCCTACAAAAGAGATACAGGACTAGGTCTCCTCAGATGTCTGGACAAGGACCAAGCTCAGAGGCTCATGGATGAGATCCATGGTAGACTATATGGCCCATACATGAGTGGCCCTCTGCTTGTTAAAAAGATTCTAAGAACAGGGCATTACTGGTTCACTCTCAAGGCTGACTGTGATGATCACGTCAAGATATGTTATCAATGTCAAATTCATGGGAATGTTATCCACGCCCCTCCAAGGGAGCTCCAAAATATGAGTTCGCCCTAGCCCTTCTCAATATGGGGAATGGACGTGATCGGGCCCATCGAGCCCAAAGCCAGTAATGGGCATCGGTTAATCTTCACCATGATCGACTACTTCACCAAATGGGTAGAAGCAGCCTCCTTCCCCAGGGTTACCAAAGAAGTTATCATTGGTTTCATCAGAAACAATGTCATTCGTCGATATGGATAACCAGAGGTGATAGTGTCAGACAATGCTAAGAATCTCAACAACAAAATGATGGAGGAGTTATGTAGTAAATTTCACATCAAACATCTCAACTCCGTCATCTACCGTCCAAAGATGAATGGTGCTGTTGAAGCGGCTAATAAGAATATCAAGAAGATCATGCAAAAGATGTTCGCCAATCATAAAAGATGGCCTGACTTATTTCCTATGACTCTATTAGCCTACAGAACATCAATGCGCACTTCTATTGGGGCAACACCCTACTCATTAACCTATGGGATGGAAGCAGTCCTTCCCAAAGAAGTGGAAATGGAATCCCTTAGAGTGTTGATAGATGCTCAGCTGGATGAAGACCAATGGTTACAAGATAGGTATCACCAATTGTCTCTAATAGACGAAAGGCGAAGTGATGCTATCTTCCATGGCCAGTTATACCAACAAAGGATCGCCATATCCTATAACAGAAAAGTCCGGCTATGGTAGTTTAAACAACATGACTTGGTTTTGAAGAAGATCACTGACAACCAAGATCAGTCTAAAGGAAAATTCACCCCAAACTGGGAAGGCCCGTTTGTTGTCAAAGTGGTATTGACAGGAAGTGCTCTCAGATTATAAGAAATGGACGGCGATGAATTTCTACATTTCATTAACTCGGACACCGTGAAATGGTACTATGTTTGAGGTTATCATCAAGCAAACATTCTGGTTTTAGATCATCAGATCCCCAGTCATTTCAGGTTTTCTAACCCTTCACTACATACAATCTCTCTTCATACCCATTTTCCCCATCAGGGAAACATACAACAGCCTAGTTTCGGATCAGTAGATCCTCCATTCAACTTCATTTCAAACCTTTCACTCAATTCCGGTTATCCCACCATTAATAGGGTGGATCATAAAGATGATTAATGGGTACATCATGGATTGTGTGAGAAATATGAGTGATCTAGATGGAATTTAACCCTCATATGTATTAGGGGTGATATCAATAGGCCTCTTGATTGAGTAGGACTATAAAATGCATGGCCATGCTCAAATAGTGATTTGTTTCATATAGTCTACTCATTGATCAAGAAAAACTCAGATTAAATTATGAAGAGTATGACGCATTCCATGACTCGAGTTTAATCTAGGATATAAAGGTTAAAAGGATTAAATTACATTGAAACATTAGTCACGAAAAGGTTGCATCGAATCATCGATCTTATTATTACTTGGGTAGCAGTGATGCATTACTAGATGCCGCTCACTGTTTATAATTTTATAATACGATTTTAAAATTATTGCCAACGTAATAATAACATATAGGGTCACACACATAGAACGTAATTTAAAAGAGAATTAATTTAAATTTTAAGGATTTAAATATATTAATATGATTAATAGTATTTAAATCACGAATTTAAATTAAAAGGATAATTTGTATATACGTATATTAATTAAGTAAGACTTAATTATATATATATATATATATATATATATATATATATATATAATTTCAGATTTTAATTAGATTAGGTTTTGATTAATTCCTTCTAACTGCTATATATAAAATATATCAGCCGTTTAGGAATCATATCATAACCTTACAAACCCTAGCCGCTCTTAGAGAGAGACTAGAGAGAAAACCTTTAAAAAAATCCTGATCATTTGGTGGCTAGTACCACAACACCCTTTTATTGCAGAATCGTGAGACGGTTTGCGGGCGTTCGTGTGGATACCATAGAGACGTAGTTCATTCGGATTGCGTTGGAGATTCGATCGCATCAATTCCAGCTTCATAGTCGGTATAATCTCTTACACACTAAATTAATTTCTATTTTGCATAGATCCTGTTTGGGTTTCGGATTTTGTTTTGTTCAATTTATTTTCCGATGTGCATTGCTTTGATGTGCCGAAAACCCTACAGAAGAGACTTCCCTCTGCGTTTGGTTTATCAGAGGCTGACCTATCTTAGTCTACTCTCGTTGTTTTTCGGCATGAAGGTCCCCAGATCATCGCAATTTACTTGATGGGAAGTTAATTCGATCTTTCAAATGGAGCGAATATGGATGGTGCCTTTCCTGAGCCTCGTGGAATTAGTCTTTCGATGAGTCCAGCAATCAAATACCGACGGGTTAGCCTCCTGGTGTAGGAATCACACAATATATATTCACATACATCGCGTCTCACCGTATGGAAATGATGACATGTGCGAAGCACTAATATCACAAGTAGATATGGTGTGAAGCACTAAAACATAGTAAATAAAGCATTAGTATACATCCATTCAATGTAAATGCAGTATTCACACATAAGCAGATAAAAATTTTGAAAAGCTTGAATAGCGGCTTAAGCCCTCTTACTAGAGTCCCCAGCAGAGTCGCCACCTGTCGACGTCGGGATTTTTATTTGTCCCTTTTTGTTCTTGTCTTTTGGTGTTCTCATTTTAGGTGAGATTTGTTCGAAAAACAAGTTTAAAAAGGTCCGACATATATATGTCGACGATTTGACTATGAGAGTTGCCAGTTGGTATTTTTAAATGGTTGCACCAACTCAATCAAGAAAAGGTTTGCACAAAGACCCGTGTATTTGACAGTGTTTAACTAGTCTGAGAAACCGAGATTCGGCAGGGTCTGGGGGCTTGATTAAGTAGAGGGAAGGTGTTAAGAACCCCCGACTTCTGTGGTAACACGGTTACTGCCACTTTTCATTAAACTTTTATCTATTTATATGTGTGTGTGTGTGTAGGGTCTATGTGCAGTTGTTTGAAAGTCATGTTATGTCTCGTTTGCACCTATATACAAAAGGTTTAACTTTTGTATAAAAGTTTAATTTTAACAAGATATAGCAGTGAAGTTTTGTAAAACAAGTTTTTCAAACCCTTGTGCTCGTTAGTGATTGAGGCCATTGATACTTTCATTTTATTATGTGTTTGGCTTGGTTGATTTTATTTTCAAAATGCGAGGCAGCTTCGAGAAAATAAGATACATAACAGTGCTGAACTCCTTGTGGGCATGAGAGCCATCTAAGGAAATTCAGACACCGTAGACAATTTACAAGCAGGCTGCAGCTGCAAATGTCCATCACGGGAACCGAATCTAGATTCAGAGGCTGAATCTGTGATCACATGATTCATAGGCTCACATGAGAAAGTAATATATACAAAAGCCAGAAAAATAACTAGATTTGAGTAAATCTAAACCATTCTAGCTTTTATGGTTCCAGTTTAGTCACTTTGAACCGGTTAAAGTTAAAAATAGTCAGATTGAGGCAAATCTAGCCCGCAGGTTGAAAGATTAAATATCGACATTATAAAAGCAGTAAAAGAAGATATTTATATATATATATATATATATATATATATATATATATATATATATATATATATATATATATATATATATATATATTTCTGTCAGGTCAGGATTTTACTTCGTGGCCATTTACTGCTTTTATATATATATATATATATATATATATATATATATATATATATATATATAAGTAATAAAAAGTAACGGATCGACGATCCGGGCATACCCATATAACGCAACTCTCGACGTTAGTAGAAATAAATATATAAAAGTAATAAAAAGCTTAAAAACCGGAAAAATCTTATAGTAGGCTTCCAAGAAGACTTCAGATAGCTTTTGACGCCTGAAAACTCTGTTTCCATCGGTTAAACTTCAGTATGTTACAAAACACGAGCTCACAAGTGTTTAGAAAGAAGAATCACTCAATTAGAGCACTCTAGCGGCGTTTACAGGCTAAAATAGACAGAGTTTTCTCTCATTTTCTCTTTTTTTTTCAAATGAGCTGCCAAGAGCTTATATTTAAAGACCAGATGGCCGCGGGTCTACCCATGGCAGCCGCGGGTCTACCTACGGCTGCCCGGGGTGCCCTAAGCCATGTGGGTCTTGTCGTCTAGAAGTACATGCACTTTGGCTACGCGCTGTCTGCTTAAACCTTCATAACTTTTAATTCGGGATTCTGATAAAGGAGTGTTGTACCTTTTTAGAAAGCTGTTGTCGAGAGCTACACAATGACATGGTATTGGAGGTTGTACGAAGTCAGGAAGATGGGTCTATAACCAGATCTTCAAGTCTTCAAAGTCTATTCGTTGTGTTATTTTGTGTAGTTGTCACTCGGGATTTGAGCTATGGTTATTGTGGGACAACTTGGTACGCGGTGTGGATTGAAATGTGTTGAGACGACGTGAATGTGGCATTGAGGTGGCAAAATAACAATTTTTCCCCTACCGGGGTTATCTCTGACTTTTGCGTACATGTAGCAGTCGTTGCTCAGGGTTATCTCTGAGATTGGGCTGCTGTGAATGTTGAATGTCCTCGGGGTTATCTCCGAGGTGTGCTTGACCTCCCGGGGTTATCTTCGGGGTTGAACTGAGTATCTCGGGGTTGTCTTCAGGATTAAACTAACTTTTCCTGGGTTATCTCAGGAACTTGGACTGCATCCCTCGAGGTTATCTCCAAGGTTGGAACTGAATCTCCCGGGGTTATCTCTGGAATTTAAACTGAGTCTTTCGGGGTTATCTCCAGGATTGAGAACTGTACCTCCCGGGGTTGTCTCTGGCATTAAAATTGAGATGACTTCTAGGGTTATCGTAGTTCAGAGTATAAGTTTAGTGTGAAGTTAGTTTAAAGTAAAATTTTAGTTCAAATTATTAGGTAGTTAGTCGAGTCGCGCATTTTAGTAAATTTAACTTTCAATGTTCAATGTTCAATGTTCAATGTTCATGTTGTTATCTTAAACTTATAATGTTATGGTGTTTTAGGTAATTGAGAAGTGCATGGATATGTGGTGGATGCAAAGAATTGGAAAAACCAAGTTCAACTGCAGTGTACCCCCCCCCCCCCGTTGGGGCGGACATTTTATAAAGGAACCCCCCGCCTGGGCGTGGGTCCTAACCCAGAAAAAGTAGACCCCTCCGCTGAGGAGGACAAAATGCATAGAAACCCCCCGTCGGGGTGGGGTTCTTAGTCCAAAAGCAGAACACCCCCCCCCCCACTGGGGCGGGCATCTACAGCTTATAGCCCCCCGCCGGGGCTGGGGTACGCGAAGTTGAGCAGACAAATTCGGCAGTTACACACAGTTAACCCATCTCCACCACTTACTTCTCTCATAATCGGCGCCTATACCCCCATTAACCCACGAAGTAGCCACAAACTACCCACTTCTCCAATACATTAACCCACTAAACACTTACACTACTTCCTTTCTATAAATCCAAGCCCTAGCCACATCAATTTCATCCCATTCCATATAATTTCACCAAAAATAGAGCTTGGATTCTTTTAGTTCGGGTTTTAACAAGGAGGAGAGTACTTTAATTGGCCTCATGCATTACATTAATTTCACCATTGAAGGAGAAATCAGTGCAATCAATAAGGGAAAATTTTTGTGCTAATCATTATTCTAAGTTATTCAACATTATTGGGTTACAGTGATCAAATTTGGGAGTCTAGTGGGTCGTGCACACCAAGTGATCGACATTTGTTCCAGTAAAGTTTGGGGGGAAATTGGCTTAAATTCATCCATCCCAGTACCATGGCACCAAAACCAGCCACAAAGCGATAGCGACGCGAGAGCTCCGGGTCTACACCACCGACTCGGGCCTTTGACAAGATAAAGTTTATAAGTGCCACCGCCACCAATCATTATGACTATCTAGTGGCCAAAGCACTAACCCCAGAGTGTGGTTTGGCACCTGATAACGTAGATGGCAAAATGAAGAGACAAATATACGAAAAAGGATGGGATAGATTCACTGACGAGTCGGAGCCTGCAATTGTCAATGTTGTGAAATAATTATATGCCAATGCGGAGGATAATGCCCCATTCATAGCATTTGTGACGGGCAAGTAGGTTCCTTTCAGTGCTGACGCCATTAATGAGTATTACCACTTGCGCCTACCTAGAGAGTGCCAATATGCCTATTTGCGTGACCATGATCCCGATTACGAGGCCATTTTAACTAAAATAACAAAGCCGGGCACAACATGGATCAAGGGACGTAAAGGGGGCACCATCTTCCACAGCAAAGATCTCAGTCGATATGGTAAAATATGGTGCGCGTTCATGTGCGCTAAGCTATTCCCATCCACACATATGACAGAGGTGACCAAGGAAAAGATACTCCTTTTATATGCAATCGTGTAAGACTTTCTCATCGATGTGGGTGCCATCATAAATCTCTCTATTCAAAGATGCCTACGTGGGCCTTTTTTCGGCAGCTTGCCATACCCATCTCTCATATGTGGGTTGTGCAGGCAGACTGGAGTTAGGTGGTTCGATGATGAGACTACACAGATGCCGCTACAGACTTTAGATACAAGGATGATCGCACGATATTCAGTGTGGCCCGGAAGCGAGTCGTACCCAAGAGGAGTCGGGTTCATATTTCCACCAGCCTCAGAGGATGAGGCTGATGCTGAGGATACCTCTGATGACGAAGAGTTCCAAGCGGACGAGATGATGGGAGAGCAAGGAACTGAGGAGATGCAGTAAACAGGCAGAGATGCGTTTAACCCTTAATTTCAAAGCCTCCAAAGACAAGTGGATGCGTACAACAAAGATGCCAACAGACAGATGAGGAGACTAGCGGCCAGGCAGGACCATATGTTCGAGGCCATGAATATGTCCTTCACCTCCTTGAACGCGAGGCTCCAGAGTTTCAACCCAAATGCCCAGTTTCCATACCAACAGCCTACCCCAATGCCAAGGTTCCCACCTTCTTTTTCAGACAATGAAGAGCAACAACCACCACCACCTCAAGCGTAGATGATTACAGGGAAGTCCTCGTATACTTTGTACTTTGTCTTTACAATGAGGACATTATAATTGTATAGTATGGGGGAGTTAGTTTAATTTTTATGTTTGCATGTTTCATTTAGTAGTTAGTTTTGCATATGTTATTTTAGTGTTTATTTTTAGGTTCATTTTATGTTTGCATCCATGTAGGATACTAGTTGCATAATAGAGTAGTATTGTAAATAGTTTTCACTAGTTTTAATTATGTTTTGTTTATTCCATATAAAAAAAACAAAATGGTTAGTTAAGTACTGTGTTATTTTGCATGAATCCAGTTATTAGATAGTACAGTTTATTTTGGCCAATGATGAGAATGAAATTAAGTAGACAAGTATAGTACCGACTATTAGAACTTTGACGTGATTTTCTGTTATGAATTGGATCTTTGCATGTTTGAAACTAGTATAATCAAGGTTAGTACGTTAGAGACAACTATGTTGGCTGATTAAGCTTAAATTAATACATAATGGGCTTCTTAAGGATAATTCTAGTTTGAATGAATGAAAGACATGAAAAGGCGGATATGGCTAAATTTAGACACAAACTTAAGTTTGGGGGAAAAATTTAGGATATATATATATATATATATATATATATATATATATATATATATATAATGAATAAATATTGTGGCTAGTCTTGTTTCGGGGCTTTTGTTACCTGAGCAAGTACGCCCGAGGGAGTGTCTTTACACCTAGAGCCCTAAGGTCTTTATGGTCTGCGAGTCGTTGGTCGAAAGCTCGCTAAGGGGTAGCACTGTTAGCCTAATGGAATGAGACATTACACAGTCATGGTTAAAAAAAAGGAAAAAATAATAAAATGGGAAAAGAGACAAAAAAGCCCCCGTAATGAAAAGTAAAGTATAAGTATCCAGGATTGGACTCTTGAACTTGGTGGATGTTTGAATTTAGTTGGATTTAGTTTGTTCATAAATTTTGTGAGTTTACACTGTATGATGCCTTTAAAGAGATCTAATATGTGTGGTATTTAGCATTATATCAGTTAGCATGGATGTTGAGCACACACGCACTATACCAGTAATAACAGTTAAAGATTTGATGATTGGTATGAATTATTGATTGGTTTTGATTTGAAGTATTGTCTTGTTTGCTTAATTTCTCTGAGGCCAGTTGAACAGACTAGATTCTATCACGACTGCTGGATTCGTATGCATGTAGACTAGTTGCATCACATTTCATTGCATTGCATTGTATAGCACTTTTGCTTTGTTTTGTGCTCGAGGACTAGCACGGGTTTAAGTTTGGGGGAGTTTGATGAGTGGGTTTTATACTTATGAATCGGCCTCTAATTCAAGCTAAAATTGTGTTAATTCGTCATGTTTTTTATTAGTTTTACTTGTTTAGTGTTATTTTTTATTTTTAGGTATGGTGGCATAGCAGTTGGACTTAAATGGTGGTTTAGTGGCAAAACTTGGCATGAAAAAGAGCTAAAACTATACTGCAGCAAAATAGACCCCCGTTGGGGCAGATATGTTACACACAAAACCCCCGTTGGGGCGAGGGTACTTGATCGAAGACAGGGCTCATTAAGAAGGAAAACCCCCGATGGGGCGGGGGTACGGGAAAAGCAAGAAGTCTATTCTAACTGTAATACTGCAGAAGCATGAAGGATAGTGGTTTGCATGGTGTGGAACTCTAGGGGACATTGAATTATGGTTAGAATATGTGTCCTAGGCTGGTAATTAACAAGAAAAACAATAGGGAAAACAACTAACATTCAAATTTTAGCGATTGGAAGACCTATTTTAAGAAAAAGTATTGGAGGAAGGATTTGAAGGTGAAATTTACGATAATTGCAGATTGAAGCAAAGGAGAAGGGTGGTTCTGGATTCATTCTTTTTCTTTAATTCAGTAATTGTAATTGGGATGATGATTACTTTGATGAATTCAGTTTTTATTTCAATTATGATGAACTAATTTACTTGTTAGGCTTATGACAGATCTTATGGTTGAACGATGATTATGTAGCTTTGAATTTCAGTTTAATAATCTATCTTTCAGTTTATCTATAGTGATTTGTGCGTTAATCTATAAATTGCTTGATCACCAATTTTATGTGAATTTGTATGGATTCGAGAGATGGTGTATGAATTTAGACTTAGTTATCATAGCATGTGTTCTTGAATTCTGTGATTGAATGGAATCTTGATTAATGTTAAAATAGAGATATGCCTAGCATCGCATGTAATCAGATAGAGAACTTGAATTTAAACCTTATTTGATTGTAATTCGCATAGTGATATAGTGAATTAGTTGATTAAGGTGTTTAGCTTAATTTTATCTAATTTGTGGATTTAAATTAATATGGTATTAGTGCATCGAGAGATGGCTAGTTCTACTTGAGTGTTCTTGATTAATAAATTGGGATAGTGAGTTAAACTGAAATAGGGTGTAATAATCAGAGTGATACTTAAAGTGAAGTTATAAGCCTAATTCTCCAATATTTGTTTGAAATTACCGTTTTTAAGTTTGTTGATTGTTTGGTAGTTTTAATATTTTTAGTTTTAATAGTTATAATCATTGAATTGGATAGTTTAATAAAATTTGGATTAATATAAGACTGGTAATTGTTAGGATTAATTTCATACTAATTCTCTGTGGGAACGATACTCGACTTATCATTATATTACTTGTTGAGCACGTGCACTTGCGTGTGAGCGTAATTAGATTTCAACCAACATTCCACTTACGCTTATTAAAGTTACTGCCTCCACTAATACCTCCTTTAGTATCTCCTTCATTCGTTTTCTTCTTCTTCTCTTGGTTATACTTTGATACTGCTTCACTCCCTCCTTCTGTAATGATTGCCTTCTCCAACAGAGTCGAAAATGAATCAATCAGTAGCACTGCTACCTTGCTAAATATTAGATTAGAAGGGTTAACTGATATCTTTATAAGAGAAGTCTTATATCAGATATTAAGATACGTAATTCTAATTGTTAGAATGTAGACCTTTTTTCTATTTTCTATGAGAGATAGAAAAAACTAGGGTTTTGCCAAACACCCATCTTCTTGAATCTTTCTTCTTCCTTGGTGGATCACCTCTAGAGGCGAAACACTTGGGTGGCTAATGTTGATCAAAGGAAGGAATCAAACATAGTTGATTCAAGTTTAACGCGAAAAGGATTTAGAGGTGAACTTGTACCTGAGGAAGCTCAAATCTTCAAGGGTATAAATCTTGTTCTTCTTCTTTTCGCTTAATTAATAATTGTCGATAAAGGATGATCCGGGTATATAGTTTGTAAAATTTTAAAACTCCAATTTTACCACGTTTTCGCTTACTTTGTGCAATTTGATTGCATTCATGAATCTTACAAACCTAACACTGGCGGCCCAAGCCATAAAGCTTTTAAGTGTTATTTCATTTCTGTGCAGGGTTTGACGCGCTTTTGGTGATTGAGGCACGTGGAAGGATCTTAGCATTAACATTGGAGCTAGAAGGAGGTATTTCTAGTATTGCTAATTTTTAATCACAACAAGAGTTCCGGTTGGAATCATGGTGAATAGCAAAAGGACAGTTTCAGCCCACGACCAGTCTTCAGTGAACCCCCCTCCTCATCAAGCAAAGGGTATTGCCAAGGACCGGTTGGGACCATCAATTTCGGAGAAATTAGGGTCTTAAGCCAATTCAGTGGCTCCATTAAGGGACAGAGTAGAGGGCCCTTAACAAAGATTGTTCTCAATAGCTAGTAGAGATGCAGGTCCTGAGGGGCGTGTCGAGGATGCACTGTCCCGAACACGCCGCCATGACGCAGGACACGATGAAAGGAGATCAGTCCTGACAAGAATGGCGAAGGAGACTGATAAAGTGCATAAGGCTTTATTATTCCAAAGAAAGGAAATTGACCAACAAATGGTGCTATTCATTAGTGAAAATGAAGATGGTGCCTCCAGCCACAGCCGAAGGTAGGGATGGTTGCAAGAGGTTCGGTTCAAGAAACATTGTCCAGACGAGTCTCGGCGGACCGAGAGCAGGCTTCAGAGTCTCTCTCGGGACAAGAGCATATCGGGAGATCGTTCACCCAGGAACTAATCTAGGACACATCATCCGTACAGCTCTAGGAACACTAGGAGTAGGCATCGGAGTTCTTCCAGAGTAGGTAGCTCAGAATATAGGAGGAGATCAGACATAAGGGAACCAGATCACTCTCCTGATCGGGAAAGATAGAAAAGGCAGGACATAAATCCTAGGGCTGAAGGGGTAGATGCGCTAGCCCAAAAACTTGAGAAAATATGGAAGAAGTTAGCCGAGGTCAGACAAGATAAAGAGAGTATGGCTTATGATGGTTCGGGAGACCCTTATGAGCACAGCCAGGCTTATGACCGACAGATGGATTACTATGACTACTCGAACACGGCCAAGTGTCAAATGTTCATAACCACCTTGAGGAAAGACACCAGACAGTGGATGATGACTTGGGTCAGGTTGTAGATTTGAATAACCTTCAAGTTGTGGGTCTCTTTCAGAATGGTTTGGATCTAATAAAGTCAAAAAAGTTGGTGAAGGAGCTGATGTTCAACCATCTGAAGAGTCTAACTAAAGTGTTTGATAAGGTAGAAGGTTAAATAGTGCTGGAAGAGACGATGAGCAGTCTGAAACAGAGTACGTCAGAAAAGACGAAAGATAAGGAAAAGAATAATAACAACAATAAATAGGATGACTATCAGAAGAAGTACAACAACAATGGTGGTTCAGGAGGAGGATGCCCACCTTTCCTGAATCAGAGGGTTAACTGATAAGTGGGTTTTATACCCGCGAATCGGTTCCTAATTCAAGCTTAATCGGTGTTAATTCCTTTCGTTTATGTCTTATTTTACTTGTTTATTGTTATTTGGTGTGTAAGTTTGGTGGTGTGGCTTTTGAGCATAAAAGAAGTGCAATTGTGGCAAAAGTGCAGCAAGTTTAAAGCATTTCATGACCATCTAGCAGAACACTAGCCCACCGGGGCGAGCGTTTTTAGGCCTAATACCCCCGCTGGGGCGGGGGGTCTTCATCTCAAATTACAGGAGCTAAGCCTGCCGGGGCGGGTCCTTTGCAAGCCAATACCCCCGCCGGGGCGGGTGGGTCCCGAAACAGATTAGTTCTTATTTGATTCAAAAACTGCTAGGACGCGAGTTTTAGCACTTGGAATGCATTGGGACTCAAGATGGCGTGAGATTGCGACCAGAATGCATGTATTGGATATTTATTGAACGTAAAACAAAAAGATGGATTGACGAAAGGCAATTAACAGAGATTAAGGACAGATTCTTGACCAATCATTGGAGTGAAGATTTTAAAGGATTTTTCATATCAATTGCAGATTGGATTAAAGTTAAGGGTGTTCTGAATTATTCTTCATCTCTAGTCTTATATTTGTAATTGGAAGGATGTTTTCTTTAATTTATTCAGTTATTATTTCATTGGTGATGAACTAAATACTTTTTAGGCTTATGACGGATCTTTAAGTGGAACGATGATTATGTAACTTTGATTTTCAATTTAATAAGCTATTGTCCAGTTTATCTATATTAATTTGAGCTTGAATTTGTGAATTTCCTGATCAATAATTCTTTGTGGACTTGTATGAATTCGAGAGAGGAAGTACGAGTCTAGACTTAGTTAATATAGCATGTGTTCTTGAATTTTGTGAATGAACAGAATCTTAATGAATGTTAGGGTAGAGATATGCTTGACATCGCATGTAATCAGATAAAGAGCTTAAACTTAAACCTTCTTTGATTTTAATTCACATAAAGATATAGTAAGTTAGTTGATTAAGGTGTTTAACTTGTTTCTATCTAATTTGTGGATTTGAGTTAATACGGTATTAGTACATCGAGAGGTGGCTAGTTCTACTTTTGTGTTCTTAATTAATAAACTGGGATAGTGAATTAAACTGGAATAAGGTGTAATAATCAGAGTAATGCTTAGAGTGAAGTTGTAAGCTTAATTCTCCAATATTTGTTTGAAAAATTCAATTTTTAAGGTTTGTTGATTGTTTGGTGGTTTTGATATATTTAATACTTTTAGTTACAAACTACAAATCGATTTGTTTAATAAAATTAGGATTAAAATGAAATTGGTAATTGTAAGGGTAAATTTCTTATTAAAAGTCTCTGTGGGAACGATACTCTACTTACTATTATATTACTTGTTGACTACGTATACTTCCGTATTGTGCTTAATTAGATTTTACCCAACAAGTTTTCGGCGCCATTGCCGGGGATGTTTTTAGTATAGATTTTAACATTTTGTGATATCAGTTTAATTAGTCCAGTTTTACTTAAACATTTTTATTTTTGTTTTGTTCATCTTATTTCAGGTTTTTGAAGTTGGTTTATGCAAACTCGATCCAAAAATCCAGACTTGCTTCCTTTTGAGGACGACATTGAGAGACGGTTTCAAAGGTTAAGTAAGTGGATCAAGGAAACAAGGGACGACTTTGAAAATTCTGAAAAAGAAGAAGCAATGGATGCAGAAGACCAGAAAGCGTTAAGGGACTTTGCTACACCCAAGGTGACTGAGTTGCAGTCGAGTATCACCAGGCCTGCTATAGCTGCGAACATGTTCGAGATTAAGCCTGGGACTATTCAGATGATCCAAAATTCGATTTAGTTTGGGGGATTAACGAATGATGATCCGAATGAACATTTAATCAGCTTTCTGGAGATATGCGACACTTTCAAATACAATGGAGTGTCGGATGAAGCAGTCAGACTTCGCTTGTTCCCATTCACTCTGCGGGACAAGGTGAAGAGTTGGTTACACTCTCTACCATCGGGTTCAATAACTACATGGGATGACCTGGCTCAAAAGTTTCTAGCTAAATTTTTCCCACCAGCGAAGACTGCAAAGATGAGAAATGAGATTATGATGTTTGATCAGCAACATGGGGAATTATTGTACGAGGCATGGGAGAGATATAAGGAGTTGCTCAAAAAATGCCCACATCACGGATTGCCTAAGTGGTTGCAAATGAACACATTTTATAATGGATTACATTGGAATCTCAGGACCAGTATTGATGCAGCTTCGAGTGGAGCTTTTATGGAAAAGAATTATGAGGATGCATATCAATTGATAGAAACAATGGCAGCTAACAATTATCAGTGGCCCACGACAAGAATGACACAACCTACGACAACTGAAGTGTTAGAATTAGATGGAATGATGGCAATAACATCGCAGATTTCAGCTCTCGCTAAGAAGTTCGATGCTTGGTCAGGGGTACAGACACAGTAAGTTGCAGTTATTTGTGAATTATGTGATGGTGAACATCCTACAGATCAATGTGCAATCAACCCAGAGTCAGTACAATTTGTGGGTAGCTACAACAGAATTCCATAGAATACGTACCAGAATACATACAATCCAGGGAATAGGAATCATCCTAACTTTTCGTTGAGAAATAATCAGCATCAACAAACTCCATGCCCATCTTATCCCCTAGGATTTCATAATCAACAAGAACAACTAGCTGAACATCAAGAGAGCAAATCAGATTTAGATGAGTTGTTGTCAAAGTATATAATAAGCAACGAAGCAGCTATGAAAAACCAAGCAATGGTCATGAAATCGCAAGAGTTAGCCATCAAGAATTTGGAAAATCAGATGGGACAAATTGCATTAGCATTGAACAATAGACCGCAAGGGACTCTACCAAGTGACACCGAAAAAAATCTGAAGGGAAATCATGAACAGTGTCAGGCAATCACTTTGAGAAGTGGAAAACATCTAGATGGGAAAAGTGCAGAAAATTTAGTGAGAACGGATGAAAAAGTTGATGAGAACAAAATGGTTGACGAAAAAAAGGGTGAGGAAAAGCAAGTTGAACAAACAAAGTTAGATGACAAATCGGTTGTTTATTGTCCACCGCCATTTCAACAGAGAGTCCAAAAGTATAAATTAGATAAGCAGTTCGCAAAATTTTTAGAAGTGTTTAAGAAACTTCATATTAACATCCCTTTCGCAGAAGCCCTGGAGTAGATGCCTAGTTATACGAAATTTATGAAAGGGATTTTGTCCAGGAAAAAGAAGTTGGAAGATTTTGAAATAGTGGCATTAACAACGGAGTGTTGTGCAGTTTTGCAGCGGAAGTTGCCACCAAAGTTGAAAGATCCGGGGAGTTTTACCATTCCGTGCACGATTGGGAACATGACGTTCAACAAATGTTTCTGTGATTTGGGGGCAAGTGTGAACCTTATGCCGTTATCAGTTTTTACAGAATTGGATTTGCCAGCTCCAAAGCCTACGAACATCTCATTGCAATTAGCGGATAGGTCAGTCACGTACCCGAGAGGCATTGTGGAGGACATTTTGGTCAAGGTTGACAAATTTATATTCCCTGCAGATTTTATAATTCTGGATTTTGAGGAAGATAAGAACATCCCAATTATCCTAGGGAAACCTTTCTTGGCTACGGGTAGGACACTCATCGACGTACAAAAAGGTGAACTAACTATGAGGGTCCAAGATCCAGAAGTAAAGTTTAATGTTTTCAAGGCAATGAAATTCCTCACGGATGAAGAGGAGTGTTTCAGGATGGATATCATTGATCAGATAATCAGCGAAGGCATGAGTAAAAGTTTGGTTAACGATCCATTGGAAACGACATTATTGGGAGATGAAGAATTAGATGATCCAGAATTTGTGGATTACTTGCAGATGCTAGACTGCCTGCCACGAGTTAGCAGATTTAAAACACCCTTTGAACCATTGCACACGGAGAAAAGATCCACAACCAGAATGAAACCATCATTAGAGGAGCCACCTACTCTTGAACTTAAGCCACTCCCTAAACACTTCAGGTATGCATATTTAGGCAATTCTAATTCTTTACTTATTATTATTTCTGATGCGCTTAACGAACTGCAAGAAAGTAAGTTGCTAAGGGTGCTTACAGAACATAAATTAGCTATAGGATGGACAATCGCAGATATCAAGGGAATCAGCCCATCCTTTTACATGCAAAAAATTCTAATGGAAGAGGACGCAAAGCCAACGGTGAAGCAACAAAGACGGCTCAACTCAATTATGAAGGAAGTTATGAAGAAAGAAATACTGAAATGGTTAGACGCGGGTATCATCTACCCAATTTTCGACAGTAAGTGGGTAAGTCTGGTTCAGTGTGTGCCGAAAAAGGGAGGAATGGTCGTGGTACTAAATGATGATAATGAGCTAATTCTGATAAGGACAGTGACTGGTTGGAGGGTTTACATGGACTACAGAAAGTTGAATAAAGCAACCCTCAAAGATCATTTCCCTCTGCCTTTTATCGATCAAATGTTGGACAGATTAGCGGGACATGAATACTACTGCTTATTGGACGGGTATTCGAGATATAATCAAATAGTCATTGCTCCTGAAGATTAAGAGAAAACTACTTTTACGTGCCCATACGGCACATTTGCATCCAGGAGAATGTCATTCGGCTTGTGTAATGCACCCGCTACCTTCCAAAGGTGTATGATGGCCATCTTCTCGGATCGCGGATATCAAGGGAATCCGTTCATCCTTTTACATGCACAAAATTGTAATGGAAGAGGACGCAAAGCCAACGGTGAAGCAACAAAGACAGCTCAACTCAATTATGAAGGAAGTTATGAAGAAAGAAATACTAAAATGGTTAGACGCGGGTATCATCTACCCAATTTTCGATAGTAAGTGGGTAAGTCTGGTTCAGTGTGTATCGAAAAAGGGAGGAATTACCGTGGTACTAAATGATGATAATCAGCTAATTCTGACAAGGACAGTGACTGGTTGGAGGGTTTGCATGGACTACAAAAAGTTGAATAAAGCGACCCCCAAAGATCATTTCCCTCTGCCTTTTATCGATCAAATGTTGGACAGATTAGCGGGACACGAATACTACTGCTTATTGGACGGGTATTCGGGATATAATCAGATAGTCATTGCTCCTGAAGATCAAGAGAAGACTACTTTCACGTACCCATACGGCACATTCGCATCCAGGAGAATGTCATTCGGCTTGTATAATGCACCCGCTACCTTCCAAAAGTGTATGATGGCCATCTTCCTAGACATGGTGGAGAAAAATATGGAAGTCTTCATGGACGACTTTTCTATCTATGGGGATGATTTTGATGCTTGTCTAGAGAATTTGATAATGGTTTTACAGATATGCACAAGCACGAATTTGGTACTTAACAGGGAAAAGTGCCATTTCATGGTTGAGGAAGGAATAATTTTAGGTCACAAGGTTTCAGCTAAAGGATTAGAGGTTGATAAAGCGAAGCTGGAAACTATTGAAAAGCTTCCTCCACCAAGTTCAGTTAAGGGAATTCGAAGTTTTTTGGGACATGTCGGGTTCTATAGGAGATTTATAAAAGATTTCTCTAAAATTGTAAAACCATTATGCAGTCTTTTAGAGAAGGATTCATTGTTTAAGTTTGATGAGGATTGTAAGTTGGCATTCGAGATATTAAAGAAGAAATTGACTACATCTCCAGTTATCGTCATACTGGATTGAAATTTGCCTTTCGAGTTAATGTGTGATGCGAGCGACTATGTGGTTGGAGCTATTTTGGGTCAATGCCGAGAGAAGGTATTCCATGCCATATACTATACAAGTAAAACACTCACGGAGACCCAAATGAATTACACAACTACGAAAAAGGAATTTCTTACAGTAGTATATGCCTTCGATAAATTTTGGGCATATTTTATCGGAACAAAGGTTGTAGTTTATACGGATCATTCAGCCATTCGATATCTAATCTCAAAGAAAAATGTTAAGCCACGCCTTATCAGATGGATTCTCCTTCTATAGGAATTTAACTTGGAAATAAAAGACAGAAGGGGACAGAAAATCAAGTTGCAGATCATTTATCGAGGTTGGAAAATCAGGGTAAAAAGGAAGAGGACAAATGTGTAATTAATGAGTCATTTCTAGATGAGTAGCTGTTTGGGATCAATACGGAATTTCCATGGTACGCGGACTTCGCAAATTATCTAGTGAGCAACATCCTTCCACCAGATCTTACACGCCAGCAAAAAAAGAAATTCCTATAGGACGTCAAGTGGTACATGTGGGATGAGCCATACCTATTCAAACAGTGCGCAGATAAGATGATTAGAAGGTGTGTGCCCTACAGTGAAGTGAAGAACATATTGCATGAATGTCACTCATCTGCATATGGGGGACATTATGGTAGTGAGAGGACAGCGGCAAAAGTACTTCAAGCCGGGTTTTATTGGCCTGCATTATTTAAGGATGCCCACCATTTTGTTAAAAGTTGTGATAGATGTCAATGGGTGGGCAACATATCGAAAAGGAATGAGATGCCACTATAAACAATCTTAGAAGTTGAAATTTTTGACGTTTTGGGCATCAATTTTATGGGGCCATTTCCATCATCGTTCAGTAATCAGTACATATTGCTTGCGGTGGACTGTGTGTTGAAATGGGTTGAAGCTGTAGCACTCCCAACTAACGATGCCAAAGTGGTTCTCAAATTCTTGCAGAAGAATATTTTTATGAGATTTGGCACGCCTAGAGTTATTATAAGTGATGAAGGCAGTTACTTCTGCAATAACTCGTTCACGGCTCTTTTGGCAAAATATGGGGTCAACCATAAGGTAGCTACAGCATATCATCCCCAAACAAGTGGGCAAGCTGAGGTTTCAAACAGGGACGTAAAGAGAATTTTGGAAAAGGTGGTAAACCCAAATAGAAAGAATTGGTCTCTCAGGTTGGACGATGCACTATGAGCCTACCGGACTGCGTACAAGATGCCAATTGGGATGTCACCATATCAATTACTATATAGGAAAGCATGTCACCTATCTGTCGAGTTACAACATAAGGCCTACTGGGCAATTCAGAAACTTAATTTTGATCAAGCAGCCATAAACAGGGAGTAGTCGGGCTGAACGACATAAAATCAAGCGTTAATTGGGAGGCAACCCAATGTTACTTTTAATTCTTAGTATTTTTAGTCATGTTAGTTTGATTATAGTTTAGAATAATTAGTAATATAGAATAAGTTCACTTACTAAGTAGTTAGGTTGCATGTTCTTGATAATCTCTCCATCATATTTAAAATTGCTAAAAATCTACTCACATTTATGTTTCATGGTATTGCAGGATCTTAAAATGATCATGGTTTGGAGTTGAAGGGAAGAAATAAGTAAAGGTAGACCCAGTTAACAAAACCCACCCCCGTCGGGGCGGGCCCCTAAAGCACTATACCCCCTGCCGGGGTGGGGGTCTCTCAAGTCCAATAACAGGGTGCATGCCCGCCAGGCCGAGCTTAATATGCATAGTACTCCCTACGGGGGCGGGGGTCCTGGAATTCGAACCAGCCCAATTTCGACAGTTACATTTTGTTGCCCACTACTTCTTCTTCCCCAATTGAAACCCCACTCTCACACATCTTCAACCCACTATCTACCCACATTTTGGACACTAATACACCATCTTATCCATCATCCCACTACATTAACATAGTTGCCCATTACACTAAACCAGTACTTCAATCCATTACTCCTATTCCCCTCCATCACACCATCTCTATAAATTCATGCCTTCATAACCCAATTTAACCATACATTCAAATCCACTTCAGAAAGCTACGAATTAGGGTTCTTATTGAGGGAAGTTCTACATAAATTGTGAGTGACCACATTGTCTTCTAATTCCTCCTTTCCTATCACCATTTTAAAGCAAATTCATCAAGTTGGGGGAATACAACAGTGTGCACACCAAGTGTTTGACAGATTGTGTGAGTGAAGTTTGGGGGGAATTTTGTTAATAAAGCTTCCTGAGTTTAAATTCAATGGCATCAAAATGACAATGGGAACAGAGTTCCAGCACCATTCCACCATCACGAACCTTCGACCGACGCAAATTCAAAAGTGTCGTCGTCGCCGACCGTTACGACTACATGGTGACAAAAGCACTTACACTGGAGCGGGGGTTGGCACCCGACCATGTCAACGGTGAAATGATAAAACAGATATATCAAAAAGGGTGGAACAAGTTCACAGAGGAACCAGAGGCCGCCGTTGTAAGTGTGGTCAAAGAATTTTATGTTAACGTGGAGGACAAGGCCCCTTTCAACGCTTTTGTGTGGGGTAGATTAGTTTCGTTTAGTGCCGACGCTATAAACACATACTACCAGTTAAGAGTACCGAGACATTACTAGTACGTCCACTTACATGACAACGATCTGGACTTTGAGGCTATTCTGAAGGACATGACTAAGCCGGGAACCACATGGATCAAAGGTTGAAAAGGAAGCACTATTTTTCATAGTAAGGATCTCAGCAGGTATGGGAAGATATGGTACGCCTACTTATGTGCAAAGATGTTTCCATCCATGCACACATCTGATGTGACCAAAGAAAAGGCATTACTCTTATATGCAATTGTGCAAGATTTCATCATCGACGTCGGGGCTTTAAACAATTTTTCAATTCGACGGTGCTTACGAGGTAATTTCTCGGGCGGCTTGCCACACCCATCACTCATTTATGGGTTGTGTCGCCAAGCGAGTCTTAGATGGTCTGATGATGAACCCACTCAGATGCCGCTTTAGCTACTAGATTCCAGAATGATTGCGCAGTATACGGTGTGGGCCGGGGGTGAGTCGTATCCTAGAGGAGTAGGCTTTATATTTCCCTCAGCTTCGGAGGACGAGGCTGACGCAGAAGACACCTCAGATGATGTCGAGTTTCAGGAGGATGCGATAATGGGAGAGTAAGGAACAAAGGCGGCACCACAACCCGATATCGTATCTAGTCCTCAATTCCTGAATTTTCAATGCCAAGTGGATGAGCACAACAAAGAAGCATGAAGGGAGATGCGGCGACTCGTAGAAAGGCAGGACCACATGTTTTAAGCCATGAATCTATCCTTCGCCTCATTGAATACGACACTCCAGAGCTTCAATCCCACTGCACAATTCTCGTACCAGCCGCCAGTCCCAATGCCAAGTTTTCCACCAAGTGACTCTGATGAAGAAGAATAACCACCACCACCACCCCAGACTTAGGCGATTACAAGGAAGTCCTCACATATTTATTGCTATATCTACACAATGAGAGCATTGTAATTTTCAAGTTTGGGGGGATTTAGTTTCATGTTTGCATATTTAATTTCATTAGCTAGGTTTGCATAATAGTTCAGTGTTTAGTTTAGGATTGTTAAAAGTTGTATTCATGTAATCATATAGTTGCATAGTAGCTTAGGATCATAAATAGTTGTTATTTATTTCTTGCATCATGTTATGTTATGTTTGCTATATATATAAAAAAAATAGTTAGTATTGTGTTATTTTACATATGTCCAATAGTTGTCGTAGTTCATTTTATGTTGGTCAATGATGAGATTGGGATTAAGTAGATAAATACAGTACCCAATATTAGAACTATGATGTAATTTTGAGTTATGAATTGAATCTTTTGCATGTTTGACACTGGTATAAAAAGGTTTGCACGTCAATAACACTTATGTGGACTGATTAGTTCAAATTGATACATAAGAATGTTCTAAAGGATAATGCTAGTTTGAATGAAAGAATGGCAGGAACAAGTACTGATGGCTAAAGTTAGACAAGAACCTAAGTTTAGGAAAATATTTGGGGTATATAAGCTATTAAAAAGAGTATAAATAAACACTGTGGCGTGCTTGTCAAGTTTTGTGGCATTTGTTACTTGAGTAAGTAAGCTCGAGGGGATTTTCTTTACACCTAGCGCCCTAAGGTCTTAATGGTCTGGGAGTCATTGGTCGAAAGCTCGTTAAGGTAGCATTGAAAAGCCTAAGGGAATAAGACATTGCATAGCTATGTGTATAAAAACAAAAAACAAAAAAAAGAATAAAATGGGATATAAGAGTAAAAAGCCCCCGTAAATGGAAAATGAAGCATAAGTATCTCTTGTTGACCCTCGATATTGGTAATTGTTTGAATTTAGTTGGATCTAGCTTGTTTTTAGATTTCTTGAGGTTACACTATATGATGCCTTCTAAGAGAGTTGTTATGTATTAAATTTACAATTACATCAGTTAGCATGAATGTTGAGCACACACACACACTATACCAGTAATAACGGTTTAAGATTTGAGGATTGATAAGGATTTATTGATTGGTTTTGATATGAAGTGTTGTAGTGTTTGCTTGATTTCTCTGAGGCCGAAGGAATAATATTGATTCTATGATACTGTTCGATTCATAGACATATAGATTAGATACATCACATATCATTGCATTGCATTGCATAGCATATTAGTTTGTTTTGTGCTCGAGGACTACCACGGTTTAAGTTTGGGAGATTTTGATAAGTGGGTTTTATACCCGCGAATCGGTTCCTAATTCAAGCTTAATCGGTGTTAATTCCTTGCGTTTATGTCTTATTTTACTTGTTTATTGTTATTTGGTGTGTAGGTTTGGTGGTGTGGCTTTTGAGCATAAAAGGAGTGCAATTGTGGCAAGAGTGTAGCAAGTTTAAAGCATTTCATGACCATCTAGCAGAACACTAGCCCGTTGGGGCGGGCATTTTTAGGCCTAATACCCCCGCCGGGGGGGGTCTTCATCTCAGATTACAGGAGCTAAGCCCGTCGGGGCAGGCCCTTTGCAAGCCAATACCCCCGCCGGGGCTAGGGGTTCTGAAATAGATTAGTTCTTGTTTGATTCAAACACTGCTAGGATGCGAGTTTTAGCACTTGGAATGCATTGGGACTCTAGATGGCATGGGATTAAGACCAAAATGCATGTATTGGATATATATTGAACGTAAAATAAGAAGATGGAGAGACGAAAGGCAATTAACAGAGATTAAGGATAGATTCTTGAGCAATCATTAGAGCGAAGATTTTGAAGGATTTTTCATATCAATTGCAGATTGGATTAAAGTGAAGGGTGTTCTGAATTATTCTTCATCTCTAATCTTATATTTGTAATTGGAAGGATGTTTTCTTTAATTTATTCAGTTATTATTTCATTGATGATGAACTAAATACTTTTTAGGCTTATGACGGATCTTTAAGTGGAACGATGATTATGTAACTTTGATTTTCAATTTAATAAGCTATTGTCCAGTTTATCTATATTAATTTGAGCTTGAATTTGTGAATTTCCTGATCAATAATTCTTTGTGGACTTGTATGAATTCGAGAGAGGAAGTACGAGTCTAGACTTAGTTAATATAGCATGTGTTCTTGAATTTTGTGAATGAACAGAATCTTAATGAATGTTAGGGTAGAGATATGCTTGACATCGCATGTAATCAGATAAAGAGTTTGAACTTAAACCTTCTTTGATTTTAATTCACATAGAGATATAGTGAGTTAGTTGATTAAGGTGTTTAACTTGTTTCTATCTAATTTGTGGATTTGAGTTAATACGGTATTAGTACATCGAGAGGTGGCTAGTTGTACTTTCGTGTTCTTGATTAATAAACTGAGATAGTGAATTAAACTAGAATAAAGTGTAATAATCAGAGTGATGCTTAGACTGAAGTCGTAAGCTTAATTCTCCAATATTTGTTTGAAAATTTCAATTTTTAAGGTTTGTTGATTGTTTGGTGGTTTTGATATTTTTAATACTTTTAGTTACAAACTGAAAATTGATTAGTTTAGTAAAATTAGGATTAACAAAAAATTGGTAATTGTAAGGGTTAATTTCTAATTAAAAGTCTCTGTGGGAACGATACTCTACTTACTATTATATTACTTGTTAACCACGTATACTTGTGTGTTGTGCGTAATTAGATTTTACCCAAATTAACAAAGTTTATACCAAGCTCAATGCAAATCGGTCTACTATTCTGGAGCATATGACAGACAAGCCTTTTTTTCTAGCCAGTCAAAGACAACATAAAGGTGAACAGGGGGAATATAAACAAGTATTATGATTACAATGGGTCGGATGGACATTCTACCGAGACTTGTTGGGGACTGATGGATTTGATCGAGAATAATGTTCATAATGGAGCCTTGGTTCAGTACGTTACAGATCTAGAAGGTTACGTGGAAGAAATGGTGGGTGGTGGATGTGATCACGGGTGGGTCAGTCGAGGATTCTTGGATGTTGTGCTATCTGTGTCTGATCAGCCTGTGAGGCGTGAAAGACCATACTTGGGCTCGGTTATTACCTTCACATATGAAGATTTCCCTTTGGAACCGATCGAACCCCACAAATGAGCTTTGGTGATAATTGCATAAGTAGGTTCGATGGACATGAAGCGGATGATGATTGAAAATGGCTCGTCAATGGAAATATTATATGATCATGCCTACCAAAGGATGGACTTGGAAGGCAAAAAGATGGAGATCGGTCAGGGGCCTCCCTTGTATAGTTTCAGCAACGATCCGGTTAAAGTTGATGGAACAATCGAGTTACCAGTGGTCTTCGAGACGGCTCCTCAGCAGGTAGAAATAATGTGTAGATTTTTTGTAGTTTTTGACTTATGTCATACTCCATCCCTAATGTTTTGATGATGAGTTTATCATATCTCTAAACATGTGTTATGCAATTTCAGGATGGTTGATGCTATGACAGTTTCCTTAAGGGTGCAATCATAAAGATTTGAAGTTCTTGAAGGTTGGAAGACTATTTGAATTCTAGGAGATGAATGTAAGATCTTTGCATTAAGTACTTTCCAATACAAGACTTTAGGTCATTTGCATTGCATAAAGGTTTTAAAAATAGAAGTGCTTAAAATATTCTAAATAATCAATCCGGCTGTTAAAGAGTTTTAAAATCTTGAATTAATTGATGATCTAAAACTGTTAGGAGAGTTGTTATACTGCTAGCAGATTCATTGCTCTAATAAATTGATTATAATGATATACTAAATCCGGGACTTACAGAAATGATTTCATAATTTAAGGGTCAATTAAAGATTTAACAAGATATGCCGTAAAATAAATCACTACCTTAATTAACGCTCAATCATCTTTAAATAGGTATTCATATAGAAACCATCCTTAGCAAGATACTGCATCACAGCTGTCAATTTTCTAAAGCTTGCATGACGTTATGGGAATCTTATTAAGTTGATTAAAATTGCATCTAAACATGAAATGGCGTATTCCCATAAATTAAGCTGCTTAGTCAATGCTACATACTATAATAAATCTAGCCAATCCATTAATTCGGTATCTTGCATATGTCAGTGTGAACATATCTCGTGATGGCCACTTAAATTGGGATATCAAATCAGAAACCTCGGATTAGTTGCACTGATCATGCACTTTGTCTAGATAAAACATATCAAATGGTCCAAGAGTAATTTAAGCAAACAGACATGATTTGATCAAATTAGCAACGGTCATATACTCATTACATCTATAAAAGGGAATGGGCTGGTAATGAGAAAAAACACGGAAGCAATAGAAAATTAATCATATATAAATTATACTTGCAATCTTAGTGATTTTCAACCGAGTCTTCTTCATACAAGCATCAAATTGTTACGAACTATTTTGAAGAAGTAAGTTGATTGGGTAAAAAGAATTTGTGTTTAGTCCTTGGAGCTTTTTATTGGTAATATCTTTCTTTTCATTTGATCATTACATACTAGAGCCTTGCATTGTTAAGTAATTAACTACTTTGATCATAGACCTTTATTTGTAATTTGATTTTTTACATAAACTTGATACTATCTAAAGGTTCTTGTTAATTCGGTTTGGATTAAGGGTTTTTGCAAATAAGTTCAAGGAAGCATAAGTGTTTAAGAGTGCATAGGTGCACAAGGAGCAAAAATGCTCAAGTGTTTGGAACTTGTGTTGTAATTGAAGTAAAGTAATAAAAGTGAGTCTCCAATACTAGTTGGTATTGGACGTGGATTAGACTACTATTATAGAGGGTAATAGTTTACCCACGTAAAAAATCATTGTGTTTGTGTGATTGCCTATTGTGTTATTCTGTATCACTAAGTTAATTGAGCTTAACCAGATTTAAGTAAACTTATAATCCTGTTAGTTTAACAAATTTAATCCAGCATCATGAATTCACAATCTAATATTCTAGTAAGTAATCCAGCAGACTGCATTCATACACTGATAATCTGGTAAAGTATAAATATTCTATCCAGCATCCTGCATTCTACACTGATCATTCTGCAAGCATAGATATTTAATCCAGCATCCAATATTGATAATCTGGTAAGCATAAATATTCAATTCAGCATCCTGCATTCATTAAAAGAAAGTAATTTAAGTTGTAAAAGTTTGACATCGTTTGTTCTCACACTTATTAAACCCCCCCTCTAAGTGTGCCTACTTGAATTTCAGTAGTGCATATGGATTCAGCGTATAATGCTATTTTTGGGACGCCGGCCTTAACAGCTCTTCAAGCGGTTACTTTGATTCCTCACTTCAAAATCAAGTTTCCTACGTCGAGCAGAGTTAGTGAAGTGGCTGGGGATCTTGACATAGCAAGAAGATGTTACAGGAATTCACTGATCTCTTCGGGTGTGGGGGTCAGCAAGTAGAAACAGACAATGGCGATAGCCATTTACCGAGAGTAGTACAGAACTTCTTATCATGCCTGACGAAGAGACAGAAGAGGTTGAGTTGATTCCGGGAAAGAATTATAAGACTGTCAGGATCGAGTCGGGATTGAAGGAACCTTTTTGGATAATCCTGGTGGAATTACTTCAGTGTTATACATATATTTTTTCATGGGTCCCCAGTGACATGCTTGTTATTGATCAAAAGGTGGATGTGCACAGGCTACACGTGGACCCAGCAAAGAAGCCAGTTAGGCAGAAGAGAAGGATCTTCGCCCCGGAAAGACAGAAGATAATAAACAAGGAGATAGCAAAGCTTCTGGCAGTGGACTTCATCTTCGAGATTGACTACCCAGAGTGGATGGTGAATGTAGTGTTGGTTCAGAAGCAGAATGGAAAGTGACAGGTTTTCATCGACTACAAAAATTTGAATAAAGCTTGTCCAAAGGACTTTTATCAACTTCCGCACATTGACCAACTGATTGATGCTATTTCGGGGTATGACACACTCAGTTTTATGGTTGCTTTTTTGGGGTACCGTTAGATTTCGATACATAAGGAGGATATCCCGAAGACAACATTCATCACTCATCGGTCAGTTTATGCTTACAAAAAGATGACATTTGGATTACTGAATGCGGGAGCCATATATCAGAGGATGATAAATTATGTGTTCTCTAAATAGTTGGGTCAGAGCATGGAGGTTTATGTCGATGATATGATAGCCAAGAGCATGTCAGTTCGGGGACATATAGATGATTTGGAGGATTGCTTCCAGACCGTTAGGCATTACAAACTAAGGTTGAATCTGACGAAGTGTACCTTCGGCTTGGGAGCAGGGAAATTTTTGAGTTATCTGATCAGCAAGAGGGGAATAAAGAGAAATAGAGTGGAATAGAGGCGAACTCATAGAAGATAAAGGCTATTTTGGATATGAAGTCTCCCAAGTCGTGTAAAGATGTTTAGTGTCTGACGGGTCGGAAGGCAACTTTGAGGAGGTTTATGTCCAAGTCAGCAGAGAGGTGCTTGCCATTCTTTGATACTTTGAAAGGGCCGAAGAATGAGAAGACCTTCTAGTAGAATTTAGAATATGAGGATGCTTTCCAAGGAATCAAGAGGTATTTGTCTTTGGCTCCTTAGTTGGTAAAACATGTTCCTTCTAAATCATTATACTTGTACTTGGAAGCTAGTTCATTAGCGGTTGGGGAGTTTTTGGTTCGGGAGATTGGGGTATCCAATACCCCGTTTATTATGTGAATTATGCCCTTCGAGAAGCAGAAACTAGGTATCCGAATCGTGAGAAGTTTGCCTATGCATTGATAATAGCTAGTCGGAAGCTTCGACAGTACTTCTAGGGTCGGTTAATAGTAGTGTACACAGATCAGCCCTTGAAGAAAGTGTTGGGCAAGCCAGACGTCTCAGATCAGCTTAATGCGTGGGAAATAGAGTTGACACAGTTTATTTTAGAGTATGATCCTCAGATAGCAATAAAAGGTCAGACCTTGGTTGACTTTCTAGTAGAATGCTCATTTTTTGAGTTAGATGAAGGTGATGGTCAGTTGGCAGGAGTAGTTTAGACGGTCCCGGATGTTCCGCCAGCTCAGATTTCTTGGACGTTGTATGCGGATAGATCCTCTACTTCGAATGTCAGTGGTTCGCGGGTTATTTTGATAAGTCCCAAAGGTTTTAAGGTACAATAGGCAATTCATTTTGGCTTCAACAAAACCAACAATGAGGTGGAGTATGAGGCAATTTTGGCAGGGCTTTGGATAGCGAAGAGTCTTGAGGTGCAAATATTGGTAATCTTTAGTGACTCGTAGTTGATCATCAAACAAATTTTGGGGGAGTACGAGGCCCGGGGGGAAAGGATGGTTAAGTATCTGGACAAGGTGAAGGATTGACTCTAGTACTTCAGTTCGTTTCCCTTTCAGGGTGTTGACAAATCTAACAATACCATAGTCGATGCTCTAGTGAGGCTAGCTACAATAGATGTGAATACATTCAGTGGATCAGTTTAATTAGAAATTTTGAATCAGCCAAGTGTACAGTATGCTAAATTTATGTTCGTAGAGTGGTCGAACTGTTGGATGACTCTCTACTTGGATTATTTGGCTGATGGCGTTTTACATAAGGATCGAATGTTGGCAAAAAATATAAAGTATATGAGTTCAAATTTTGTGCTCATCGATGGGGATTGGAATTGAATGGCCTATTACTCTCCTTTGTTGATGTGTTTGGTTCCATCCGAAGCTGAATATGTTCTTCTGGAGACCAACGAGGGGATTTGTGGCGATCACATTGTTACGAAGGCATTGGCTTATAAGGTGCTTCGTCAGGGGTATTATTGGCCTATAATTTTCAAATAATGGATGGACTATGTGAAAAAATGCACTAAGTGTCAACTTAACAGCCCTATCACCCATCAGCCACCGGAGGAGTTGTATTCGATTCTGTCTCTGATTCCTTTTGTGGTATGGGGAATTGATATTTTGAGTCCATTGCTGAACAAGTCAATTTTGTGATAGTAGCTATTGATTACATGACCAAGTGGGTAGAGGCGAAACCCCTTCGGCAAATCACGGAGCAGGAATGTTTAAAATTTTTGAAGGAGTTTGTGGTCTTTCATTTCGGCATTCCTTTGGTGGTGATTTCGGATAATGGCCGGCAATTTGTAGGTTCAATGTGACGCTCCCAAATTCAGACCACTCACGTCTTAAATTCGGTGTACCACGTACTACAAATCTAATGACTAAATAACATCTTAATGCAACGGAAATAATAGAATAGATTACATTTATATAATATAATCATTCACGTCCCAAGGGTTCGTAACTTAAACATCTCGTACATATCTTAAACATACATAAACATAGCTTAGACATAACTAATACATAACACAATTTATGTCATTACATGAACATAATAATCTCAACTAAATATAAACTACTCTGTAGCTTTGCCCTTGCCCTTATCAGTGCCAGAGGGTCCGCCTTGCTCTGCCTTAACTGAAATGTTTTAAGGGAAAGCAAGAATGAGCAACAAGTTTTCCCAGCAAATAATATAGTTTTAAATTTCTCAAGGGTGCAACAATAATGATAGTTTAAGGATAGCAAGAAGTACCAATGGTTCTCAACAATAGTCACTAAGGACAGAAAATATCAATAAGATTCAATACTTAATCATTTTGAGATTTCAAATTAATGAATACTGAGCAGTCACTAAGGACTAAGAACTTCTACTAGAATTAACAGTAATATACTGATAATCCAACAAAAACGAGTACAACAGGTGATCAGCCTAAAGTACCCTACATTATGCATATCGTTTAATCGTACTCAAGTGCGCACGTCGGTCTCCCGACAAATATAGTTTTCCCTTCAAAGAAGGTTGTTCATCTCAATAAATACAAGATTCCGCACCAATCAATTGGTTTGGATTGCTTTCAAATTATGATTTAGGTCTAGCCGAATCAATTGGCATAGACCGCTCTTTAAATGTATATATGAACAATTATAAGTTCAATGCTCGAAATCAAAGTTCAAGAATATAAACAACTCTATTCTAACTATGAAGTATTATGTCATAAGATAAGAATCATAAGGTTTAGATACTTGCACAATAACCAAAGTTGTGTAAGTTAGAAACTTGCATCATCATAGATTCCTTGCATAAAGTAAATGCATAGGTTAGGATACTAGCTTAATATAAAATAGAGTTCGGATACTTGCTCAATATAAAATAGAGTTCGGATACTTGCCTCAAGCGTGGTTTACCAAAGTATAGCTTAATACCACTCTAATGAACTATAATATCCTATTTATGTATAAACACATTAGTTATACAAGTTCAATATGTACAACTACTATCTTAATTTGCTATAATACACAAGTGTAATTCATCAATACTAAACATACACTGTTAGTCTTCTCTTAGTCGCATGATCTCATATGTATGTCATCACATAACACCAAAAATCAGTTTCTAATACACTATAACATTAAAGAACATAGTTTGTAATCATATTTTGACTTAAAGTTATAAACACTTATCCCATATAGGATTCTATCATTAGTATGCTTCTTGACACATTGGATAATGTACTAGTCATATAATACAGGTTAAGGTAACAATATAAGCATGCATTAAATCTCAGATTACAAGCAGAATGTAGACTTCACTGTAGGGTGGCACGGCCGCGCTGGATTTGAACTAGGGAGTGGTGCGGTCGCGCTGCTCCTAGTTTAAACCAGAGCTAATAAACAGAAGCTTGACCCGACTTTCACACCCATAAACATTTATGATGAAACTTGCAGAATCATACATGACGTGATGTCTATATAGGTTTGGTCTCTTCTACAGCCATTCCAAGATTCTTTTAATACTATGGTTTTGTTTTTAGAAAAATTTCTATCAAGGCTAAATGAAACCAATTTTCAACAAGCTACGGATGTTTAACCATTATACTACATAATGAGGTTAATAAACCTTAAACATGCATGTTCGCGTCATTCTACCCATGTATTCCAAATTAACATAGTTTTACCTCTTTAGAAATCATTTGCAACTATGCTTGACTAGTTCACAACATACTTAGCTAGATGGATGCACATATCAATCATGTCTAGATGCATAAAGTGTCTTATCATGTTGGTCCAAAAGTTCAGAATATAAATAGGGTATTTCCCAACAAAGTTGATTTTCAACTTCAACATCTTTCTCGGCAATCTCATGTTAAACCAACTAAGCATGCAAGGAACTTTGAACTCACATTTTATACTCATTCATATATATATATATAACTAAGTCACATAAGCATGCTCAAAGTTTTGAATTCAAAGGTCGCAAGATTCACCAAGTTTTTATTTCGAACTCCAAGATTTCCTTTAGAAAAATCATTAAAATCAAGCTAACAAAACTTTATTATACACGAAGCAAGCTTATTCCTTATGTTATACTCATTTACTTACATATCTAGGTTATTTACACATACTCACAAGATTAGAATACAAGTAAGGTTGTTTGCAACAAGGTTTGTTTTTCAAACGTATAATTTTTCTTGAAAACTCAAACATAAATCAAGCTAACGTGAGTGACTATAAGTAAGGCAACCTATGTTAGCATGTCGGGGACATTTATAACTAGTATCAAGTTCAACTAGCATGCTCAACATAACAGAAGCAACAAAATTTATTTTACCACATTGGTAGCACACGCGGCCGCGCGGTGTAGTGCTATAGAAGTGGCACGGCCGCGCCACTTCGTCCAGAGGCAAAAAAAATGGCTCTGCTTTTGCAAACCCTCAAAACTCACATTGTTAAACCTGCAACCAAACCTACTGCAACACTTCTAACATGCTTGCAGACTCAGACAACACAATGACATGCCTATACATACTAAATAACAGAGAATTCATGAGAATTGTAAGAATTTGACAAAACTCAAAATTAAGAACATAAAACAGAAATGCTACCTCTTGAAGCTTTAAATGAGCTCTCTTAATTCTCTGATTATACTCCCTCAATTCTCAGCAGCTTTACTCTCTAATTATACTTATCAGACAATTTTCTAGCAGCTGAATTTGAGAAAAAGAGGGTGCTATATATAGAGAATTCATTACTCATACAAAACCATTGCCCAAGAAATTAAACCATGGGATGGAAGAAGAATTCATTGGATTGAGAGAGTTTGGTTGAAAGAGATCACCAACTCCACCTTCCCCACTTCTCAGTTCATCATCACAGCTACATAGCAAACTTGAGTATACGCAAATGGAGATTAGGCTACTGTTTGGTCACTATTTGGGTCACTTAATATGGGACACAAGTTTTAAACTCAGCAACTTTTTTATAAAATGCCTAGTTTGGTTTCTTGGATTTTCAAAAATGTGATTTTAATGTGTTAATGCTATTACATAATGAAACGCTAGGGATTATTTATGTACCCACATCATATAATTCATGTACATTAGTCTAGTCCAATTAATATTTATAACATGTATGAACTTAATTAAATTGGTCACTAATAATTCAATATCTCCTTAGAACTTTATTATTCCAATTATATTTACTTATTGAATAAATTATTAATTTGCAAATCATTGATTTAATACACATAAAGTTCATCTTTAATGTTCTCACATATACATGTTGTCATATAAGCATTTTTTATGTAACTTATAATTCATTCCATTTTACTATATAGTTTTATATATTATATAGTCACATTAAAATGTTACACTAGACTTCCTTTTTACCATATAATTTCTATACTACATAGTCATATCACAATGTCACATTATACTTTATATTATCATATATTTTGCACACATCAATTAAATGAGTAAATATAATTCTAATTATGTAAATTATTTTACTCATTAGAATTCTATTATTCACAATAACAATTAATTAATAATATAATATTAATTAATCATTCACTTCTTAATTCATTCATTCCTTAATTAAATTAAATCATTCAAATTTCCATTCTCATGCCACACAAGGTATTTCACAAATCTCATCATAACTCCACATTTTTCTCAATTCTTATAAATTTAATTTGAATTAATTGAATTACTCATTTCACAACACATCAATATTTATATTCAAATAAATATTCACTTTCTTATTAATATTATTATCAATATTTATTCATAAAATTCACGGTTCTTACATTCAAAGTTTGAAGCATTTTTTAAGGAGTTTGGAATTCAGTATCGGAAGACTTCAGTGACTCATCCTCAATCAAATGGCCAAATGGAGGTTACTAACAGAACTTTGTTGAACAGGATTACACGAAGACTCGATGTGGCAAAGGGAAAATGGACCGAAGAGTTACTTAGTGCGTTATGGGCTTATCGGACTACTCCGAGGACAACAACGGGTGATTTATAATTTGGTTGGCTTATGGAACTGATGCTCTAGTCCCGGTTGAGATTGGTTCTACTTCACTTCGGGTCAGTCAGTTTAAAGAGCTATACAATGACGAGGGTCTTCGTATCAACCTAGATTTATTGGAGGAGGTTAGGGAGTTAGCCCTAGTAAAGCTTGCAGCCTACCAAAGGAGAGTGGCCAGACATTACAATAAGGGGGTAAAGCTAAGGAGATTTGAGGTTGGGGATCTAGTTCTTTGGGAAGTGGAGGCTTTTATGCCCAAAATCTCTGGTAGCTAATGCCGAATTGGGAAGGGCCTTGTGAGGTGATTGAGGTGTCGAAGCCAAGTACTTATCGGCTTCTGGGCTATGAATGGACAAAGGTTAAGAATACCTGGCATGTTCATTGAACGAACGCCTTCTTATGTGCATCCAATTTTGCCGAACGGGTGTTCTTTCTGTTTAAAGACGTCCAGTTCCTCGAAACGAACGACTCTTATACTTGTATTCAGTTCCCCGGAACGAATACTTCTTACAAGGTTATTCAGTTTATTTAAACGAATGCCTTCTTATTATTGGGATATTCAGTTCGTCCAAACAAATATCCTTTTTTTCAAAAGGAATGTTCAGTTCCTGGGAACGAACGTTGCCTTATAGGTTACTCAGTTTTCTAATGAATAACTTATTTTAATTACTCTAGGGTATTCAGTTCTGCCAAACAAATACTTCTTTATTATGGGATGTTCAGTTTCCCGAAACGAACAACTCCTTTATTTAGATTATTAGTTTTTTAGAACGAGAGTCCCATCATTACTTATTCAGTTCTTCCGAAAGAAAATAACTTCTTAATTAATTTAGTACTCAGTTTTTTTACATGTGTTTAATATTGTTTGATAGTGTTCAGTTCTTTGAACGAACCCCTTAATTATTTGGCATACTTGTTTGATCTTTAAATAGATGCTTTCTCAATTATTGTATGTAAGAAGCTATATATGAGGTTCTTTAGAAAGGGTAGATATTTTCATTAATTAAAATAAAAAGTACATAGAGATAATTATGTTACAAGATTCAAAAGAAAGAATTACTGAAGCGGGTCATCTTCATCTTCAGATTCGTCTTCCGAAGAATCAAGGATTGAGGTGTTCAATTTAGCGGTAGTGAGTTTGGCTTTGTCTTTGCTTTGGGCAGCTTCATATCCCTCAGCATACATTTGTATTATTTCGGCCGATAGCTCCTCAAATTTTTGGTAGTCTTCTAATTTGATTTCGTAGTTCTTTGGTTAAAGGAGGTCCTAGTGCCTTGAATTCTGTGAATTTTTTTCCAAGGTAATGCACATTTGGTGGGACTTTTTCTCATTTTTCTTTAGATCGTGGTTCTGGTGGTTGAGGGTTTGGATTGTTTACTTCAACTCTGCATTGTCATTTATCACTTCGTCACATTTCATGTATACGATCTTTTGCTGTGCCTCAAATGTCGTCAGATCTTCTTTCAGTTTATCAATTTTGACTTGGAGGCCTTCACGGTAGAAGAAAGTATTGTAGTGATGGCTTTTTCCTTTGGCTAGGGTAGCCTTCAGTACCTCATTTTATCTTTGGGGCCTTTTCTTCCTCTTCAATTTCTTTATATCGTTAGATAAGGTGCCCGGATATAGCAGCAGCCTGAGGATGTTAATTAGAGGTTAAGCACAAGTATGGTTGGAGAAAGGCTTTGTTAAATAAAGGAGTTTAGATGGACTTACTCTTCCTTGATGCATAAATTCGACGAAAATGAGTTCGATGGTTTATATGTCATCAAAATAAGGCTCGTCAGATGGAAGAACAAAGTGTTCTAAAAGGTGCATGGGGTAATCTTCAGAGGCATCGGGCCAAAGAGTTTCAAAAGGCCTAGTTCCTTGTGTGTGATTGGGAGAAGGTTGTTTTGGTTGGGAAGGAAGGTGTGGAGGAGATTTTTCAGGAAAATTTTCAATGTTGGCCTTCTTGTACGAAGGTTCGGCTGAGGAACTTTCAGGTTCTTTCCTTTTTTAGCTTTGGTTTGGGTTCAGTTCGGATGTTTTGGTTGGGATGACATCGATGGTTGGAGTATTTTCATTTTTAGAGATAGGAACTTCGGACGAAGGGACTTTTAGCGCTTCAGAAGTAAGGGGGATTATTTTGGCACGTCTCTTCTTGACTCGAAAGATTTTGGTCCTTTCAAATTGTGGCATATCAAAGAGGCTTTCTTTAAAGAGCGGAGTTGGGATTATTTTTGGTCTTGATGCTTTTTTAATGGCTCTTTTTTTGGTTCGGGAGGATGATGGCTCTTCAGATATAACTTCTAGTGGTGTTGTTTCAGTAATTGTTAGGATGTTGGATGTTTGAGGGTTCTCTTCGGTGGTTGTTAGGGTCTCAAGTTTTTCGGAGGTTGGGTCGGCGAGGAAGTCTTCGAGATCTTATCTTTCGGCTGGAAGTTAGTCTGATGAGAGATACTGTATTCAGAGAAGCCAGTCATTATACTTGATTATTAAAGGATATGACTAGAATGAAGGGTTTCAGGACTTACATTTGTGGTCGAAGAGCCAGGCTTGTTTGGTCAGAAGAGTGTAGCTCCATTCTCTCATTGATAGCTTCTCTATCATTTTTGTTAGTTCCCGAACTCTTTGTGTAGGTTTCTCCCCGATGGAGACGTTCGAACTTCCGTAAAAAGCCCAATTAGGGAGTTAACCAGTCTTTGTGCCACCCTTTGTTGTTTGAAAAGCTGTTCATTATGGATCGTTCCTCGATTTTTTAGGTGGGTTTTGGTGGTTGTTTACTTAGAGTTTTGAAGCCTGGTTCTCGTGATCTAGTCAGTTGGAACAGGGTAAGGAGGAAGTCGATGGATGGAGGAACGCCGATCTCATGACAGAGAGCTATGAAAGCGATTATGTTGATGTAGAAAATCGGCACTAGTAGGGTGAAACCGATGCCGATAAACCCTAAGAGGGTGATGATGAAGGTATAAAGAGGTATCCAAACCCTTTTTTCTAAAAGAGTGATGGGAATGGCGGTCCAGCCATCGGGGCGCTGATACTTCCGATCGGTAGGTGATAGGGCTTTTAGCTGGTGGGTCGATGGGATGTGTGTAAGACCCCGAATTTTATGAAATAAAAGTATTCAATTTTTCTTATAATTACTATTCAGTAAATGGTTAAATTGATAAAAGTTTAAAGTTATGAGTGAAATATAATTTTTTTTCAAAATAAGCAAGTGGTTAAAAAATAATCATTGTTGTCGGGGAATATTCGTTTGGTCGTGGAATATTCTTTCTGTCGGGGAATATTCGTACGACGGCGCAGCCATTTGTGGGCCCCATAACAGAATAACTGTCGGATGAAGAAAACGACAAATTTGAGTTTTTACAAATAATGGCGTAGTTGTTACCGTTAACACTGTTGGAATACCCGATGGTTAAAATACAGTAATACGCGTTATTGCACAGTAGCACACGGTATTGCATAGTATTTTTGAAATTATTGATTCTTACGTAAGAAGGCACTACTCAATAATTGTTACAGTAATTACTGTTCAATATTTTATTTTATTGATTCAATAATTGCTACGTTGAAATTTTATATTATTGTTGTTCAATAATTGTCACTGCACAGTATTTCCCATTATCAGATCAATAATTCATATTATTTGAATAATATTATTAGATAACATTATTGGCAATGACTAGAAAGTTCTGTCTAAGAAGAGGTTTGGTCACCTAATTGCGCGCCAGTAAGGAGAAATTCTTATTGGAAAGCCCCCTCTTTCCTGGGAACGGCCTGGTTGTCATAAATGTGATTCTGTAATATTATTTGTGAATAATTAATTATTGATTCATATGATAAGGAAATATTTATTTTATGTGGATATAAATGAGGGATATATTTTTGTGGTTAAAAATGAAGGAGTTAATGTTGAGGTTTTTATCAGTATTTTTGTCGGAATGGAGGTATTAAAAATCAGGGTTTTTGAGATATTTTGCGGGGGTTATAATTTTTAATCCGACCGTTGGATCGTGGTAATTTTTGGATATGTTATACATATATAAGTTGAGTATATGTCCACAAATTTTGAACCGTTAAAAATGAGCGTATGCTTTATTATGAATTTTACGAGATGACTGGTTCAGAAATTGTTGAATTTTCGGAGTTAATGATTTTGGTGGAAAATTCTAGAATTGGTGGGCCCCACTTGTGGTTGGTGAAGAAATGTGCTGAATTATATTTCAAATGTGGTGGGTGAGAATAGTAGCAGGTAAAGCCATCAGGTTGCAGGTCAAACCTACCAAAATTTTCCTATAAATAGAGGGCTAAGTTAGAATTGAAAATCACACCAGAAACATAAGCTTTCTCTCTTTCTCTCTCTATATTATGAAGTATATTTTGTGAGTTTTTAGATACTTGGTGAGTTGCTATTCATCAGTGCAAGTTTCCTTCAGCATCATATCCGATATCCAGTCAGAAGTACTGCTCTTTTGAGGTAAGGGATATTAAGGGATTTTAAGAGTTGTTATGATTTTCAGTTTCGTAATTTTTCTGATCTTCAAAAATTCTGGAAAAATTTGAAATGATATTTTGATGAGTTTTATTGATTGTGTCCAAAAATGGTGATTTTTGGATGTATAGATTAAGAGTTATGAATTTTACGGGAAAAGACTATTTTAAAAGTAACTGCTTATAATTCCTTGTGGTTAACTCCAAAATTGATGAAATTTTTATTGGGAGTACATGTATATGATAGAAGTATACTCTGTAAATTTCAGAATTTTTAGACAAAAGTACAATTTTTGATAAATGTCTAAATATTCGGCTATTTTGGCTATATGAAAAATAGTAAATGACTTTTAAAAATTCTGAGAAAAATATATGTTCACTATGGGACTATATTATGCTAAATCTCAGAAAAGAAATATTTTTAGAACTGATTTGGTATTTTTCATGAAAATGATCTAGTTATGAGTAAATGAATTAAATATGTTTTGTGAAGAAAGAAAATTGGAAAATAGGATTTTATGGCTTGAGAATCCTATATGAGGTATATGCAGATTTTTGATGAGAGTTTTGGTTATTGATGATGAAATTATAAGAGTTGGCATTTTATGATGATTAAATGCATTAATTAGTAAAGTGTAAACAATTAAAATAAATTGTTTATAAATTTAAGTAATGTTATTCTTTCAATATCATTATACCGAAATATTGGTATGAATTTTATTGTAGAATTTCTATCTTTTGTGTCGGGGTTACTATTCATGAGTTACGAATATTACTCTTGAGATTAAAACTATATGTTGATCATATTATTTTTATCATCATATATAACATTTTTATAACCCTGATGTTGAAATTCTCTTTCACTGGAGTGTAAAGATGGGTAGATTATTGGTATGATCATGACTAGGGTTCTCTTTGGCCTGTAGTGCAAAGTTGAATTGTGACTGGTATGATCATGACCATTGAATTTATAATTGAATATCTTAAGCTTAAGTGCAAAGGTGAATTGATCAACATGGTTATAATTATTGTTTATATAAATTCTGAAATGATTATATATTTCTTTGAGATATGAATATATTTGGCCTGTAGTGCAAATATGAATTGTTGATGAATATCTTTGGCATGTAGTGCAAAGATGAACTGTTGTTGAATATCTTTGGCCTGTAGTGCAAAGATGAATTGTTGTTGAATATCTTTGGCCCGTAGTGCAAAGATGGTTTGTTGATGAATATCTTTGGCCCGTAGTGCAAAGATGGATTTGTTAGTATGATTATAAACAAGAATTGTGATTTGGTATAACCATGATCTTTGATGTTTCAGGTAAAGACAGGTGATGAAAATATTCTTCGTCCTGGGTGCGGAGAAAAATTTATAGTCACAATTATGATTATGAGTTATTCATATGATTGTGGAAAGGAACTGTTGAGTGATGTTACATGGATAAAATATTGTTGGTGGATTTTTAACATGGAGAAGATAATAGACTTTATAGTCTATTTGACTCTTCTAATGGATTGCTCGTTCCGCTGCAACTATGGTTGAAATTTTTATCATTTACCATATGTTCTAAATCTCTGATTTATTATTGATGAAGGCTATTGATAATTTCATTATCTTTAGTCATGATATTCTTTACTGAGCTAGTTGTGCTCACCCTTTTGCTTCACAATTCCTTTCAGGTAATAAGAGTGTAGCTGGGTCGAGCAGGGGTAACAAGGGAATAGAACGGTGGTCATCATTTAGTAGTTATATTTGGTGAAGAAAATAGGGTGAGACGAACCCAACGTTGGAAGGGTGTTTTGTCACTATCATACAAGATGTCTAATGACATACAACCTCGTGTCATCATAGGACAGGGTTGTGCTCATCCACTTGCTGAGTATATCTACGAGCACTACCTATATAATCTTGGTGTTTGTTTGAAGTATAATTCTCAATTAGAGATAGTAGAGATAATGATATGTCAAGAGAAGACTCACCATTGGGAAAAATATGATAGTAACCTTCTCATTTTTCTTTGGGGTCTATTGGGTCAACCAAGGATAATTCTGTGGCCATATGATATCTATCATAACCTAGACGCATGGCCTCCCATGTACGAAGGTTTCCTTGAGCACTTCCCAAAGATTCTAGTTTCTAAAACAGTTTTTGACTGTACCTTTATGTAAGGTACCTTTGTGAGGTGCTGATACATGATGGTGTCCAATGTCACATTTGGTATATATTTGTATCCAAACTCACAGCATATGTGTTGTTGTATTTTGCACGACAATTGTTGTAATAAAGTTGTAGTTATTTTCTGTACCATGTATTTGACGACTCAGAATGGGTTGGGTGGAATGAACCTATTTTGGGGTTGTCACAATGTGGTAGTGCTCTTTGATGGTGGCGAGATCGGTCTCAGTAATTTGAAATGGAATGTTGGCATGGGGGAATTTGAATTAGTTGGAATATTCATGGAGCATTTTTTGAAAATCTGAATCTGCCTTGGTGGCTATGGGGGCAGAACGAGGGGTGCTGGTGATGGTGGTGGTAAAAACAACAGTAGATTTGATGGTTCTGGCAGTAGTAGTGATGTTGGGGTTACCGGTAGGAGTGGTGGAGGTTGGCATAGGAAGTGGTGGAATAGAAGAAAGAAAGGTGATTTGCATTGGTATAGTGGAGGAGATAGGGGTGTTTGAGGAAGTCATTGGGGTTTCTCGGTGGTTAGAGGATTCTTTGCCGCAAATTGGATTTTGCAGGTGAAGGGAAAGGTTCTAAGATTTTAAGAGAATAGAGTACTTTTGTTTTACTTCGAAAAGTAGGTTTTTTAATGGATTGTCTTTTTGAATTCGCACGAGTATCGAGGAGCAGATCATTAATGGGCCATCATGATAATGAGTGTAGGAAGGGGCTAATGGGTCAGTACATTATGTGTTGTGCGGTATCCCAAGGATGTTGGGCTTGATGACATTTATTGTTAATGTGACGCTCCCAAAATAGGTATACACAACCTATTCTGAGTCGTCAAATACATGGTATAAAATTTAAATACAAACTTCATTTATACAATACGACAAAACGTAGCTGAGAGTTTTAACACGAATATTGTCTCGTAGACAATATCCAAACTCAAATGGAGTCCTCATTACAATTATTATCACACTATTTCATATAATAGTGAGGACTACTATAGCCACCATCTTGGACCATCACTCCATTCCCCGACTAGTCCCAGCTATATACTCATTTCCTGAAGAGAACAATGAAAGCAAAGGGTGAGCTCAACTAGCTCAGTAAAGAATATTATGACTAAGATAATGCAGAATAATTTATCTTTAGCCTTCAACAGTATAAAAATTGATAGAATACAATAGACAAGAAGTTTAACTGCTGCGAAACAAACAATCCATTATAAGAGTCAAGTAGAGCATGATATCTACTGTCTTCAATGATTTAAAAGTTCATCATCAATATTTTATCGCTGTAATACAGCTCAATAAATAATCCACTTCCTCAAATTATCCATGCACTACGGGCCAAGGATATTCATTAGTATCACATCCACGAATTATCCATGCACTACGGGCCAAGGATATTCGTTATTACCACCAATGGTCATAATCATGCCAAACAACTATCCATCAATGCACTACGAGCCAATAAGGACTTTTACCACATCATTTGTAACATTACAGGTCATGATTATACCGATACATAATTTCTAGTCATAATCATACCAATTAACAGTCTATCTAAGCACTACGGGCCAAAGATGACTTTCATTACAATATAAGCATGAGGATGATGACAATGATATAATAATTCAATTAAGTGAGATCAAGGATAAATTTTAAAGATTTATAATTCAATTTATACAGAATTTAGGAATGTCCAAATTGTCAACATGATAACTTCTTTGTAGAGTAAAATTCAAGAATAATATTCATGTATAAATAATTTGGACAGAAAAGAAATCAATTTTTATCATGAAAAGTACCCCGAGTGAATAGCACCAGAGTGAATAGTACTCCATGAATAGTACTTTGTGAATAGTACCCCGTGAATAGTACTCTGGCATGAAAAGATTAAAATTTAACAAGAATGTTCATTAAAATATCCTTGTGAAACGATACTAGATAAATCGCAAATTTCAAGGATATTCTACTAATTTCAAGGAGTATAGAAGCAATAATTATCAACATGAGTGTAGAATTAGGAATACGAAACGAAATAATATTACGTACATACTACAGAGTATGGAAGAAAATATTATTTCTTACGAATATTGAACAAAAATAATATCACTTACCTTAAAAGGAGAGTATTTTTAACTGGTATGGCGGGAATATTATTGAGAAAAACTTATACTATTTTCTACACTCAAAGCTTCCTTGAACTCAAAAGAAATATGCTCAATATTATAGAAGAAGAATTCTCTGATTCTGATGTGATTTTTATTTCTAATTTAAGCATCCTATTTATAGGAGAATGGCATGATACTATTTGAAATAATCACGGGTGAACAGTGGGGGGAAATCACGGGCACGCACCGGCTGACACTTTTAAAAATTTTGATTTTACTATGCTGCACTATGCAGCACTATACATACACTGTGTAGTATTATGCAACACTATGCAGTACTATGCAAACACTATGTAATAAAATATAATATATTCTATTTTATATAAAAAACAAAACTTATATAATATATACATATATATATATATGTAAGTAATAAAACAAAACTACAATAACTTTCTACCGACAATTTTAAAAAATGCGTAAGTGAGGGTCCATGTAATAAGTCAAATTTACAACAAATACTTTATAAAAAAACCCCTCTATTTATCTCAATTAACTCATATATATATATATATATATGTATATATATATATATATATATATATATGTATATATATAAGTAATAAAACAAAACTACAATAACTTTCTACCGACAATTTTGAAAAATGCGTAAGTGAGGGTCCATGTAATAAGTCAAATTTACAACAAATACTTCATAAAAAACCCCTCTGTTTATCTCAATTCACTTGGCTTCACTAAACACATTTTTAATAACATTTATTCATCATTAATATTATAACTTGTAATATTAACAACCAAATCATTCCCAAGAAAGATGAGGCTTTTCGATAAGGACTTCTCCTTATTGGCACACAATTAGGTGACCAAACCCCTTTCCTCGGCAGAACTTTCTAGACATCGTCAATAATACAAATAATAATATGAATAACTTTGTCATCTCAATTATTGATTTAATAATATAAAATATTGTGCAGATGATATTGTGACAATAATTGAATTAATAATATGAGTTACTATGCAGCAATTATTATGGCAATAATTGAATAAAACTGAGTGACTTCGCACGTAAGCATCAATAATAAAAGATATTGTACAAAACTTTGTGTTACTATGCAACCACGCGTATTATTGTACTTTTATCACTGACTATTCAACAGTCAACGGTAAAACTTTTGTCATTATTTTTATAAAAAGTTATTTCTGTCGTTTCCAACTCTGACTGTAATTCCGTTGTGGGGTCCACCAATGATTGTGCCATCGTACGAATATTCCCTGATAAAATGAATATTTTTCGACCAAACGAATATTTTATGATAACTTGTTTACTTTGCAAAATTTGTAAATATTACCCACAACTATAACATTATATCAAATCCACACCTTATTACTCAAAATAACTTTTAGAGAAAAATTAATCTTTATTCATAAAAGTTGGGGTCTTACAACCTCCCTTTCTTATAAAATTTCGTCCTCGAAATTGGTGTACGTACCTGGTATGTCGAAGAGATAGGGATACCTTATTTTCATTTCAGATTCTAACTCTCAGGTCATTTCCTCAATATCGTGGTTTCTCCACAAAACTTTGACTTGTGGTATAACCTTTGAGCGTAGAATATGTTCCTTCTTATCTAAGATTTTAATAGGTACTTCTTCATACGTTAAATCTTCCACTATCTCGTCTGGTTCTAATTCAATAATGTGGTTCGGGTCTTCCACATATTTACGTAACATAGATATGTGAAAAATGTTATGAACACGAGACATACTTGGTGGTAAGGCGAGTCTATAGGCCACAGTTCCAACTCGATCGAGGATTTTAAATGGGCCAATAAATCGAGGATTGAGCTTTTCTCTCTTTCCAAATCTCGTAACTCCTTTTCATGGAGCAACATGTAACAACACATGATCTCCAACATTGAATTTCACGTCCCTTCGATGAAGATCAGAATAACTCTTTTGTCGATCTTGTAAGATTTTTATACGTTGCCGGATCATTTGAATCTTTTTCGTAGTCATGCGTACCAATTTTGATCTCAATAACGTTGCTTCACCCACCTCATCCCAGCATACTGAAGAATGACACTAGCGTCCATACAACGCCCTCAAATGGAGTCATGCCTATACTTGCTTGATAACTGTTATTGTAGGAGAATTCCACTAATGGCAAGAACGTGTATATGCCCGTCTGACTGCCCGTCCGTCTGAGTTTAAATAATAGATCTTCAAGAGTTTGAATAATCCTCCCTGACTGCCCGTCCATCTGAGGATGATATGCCGAACTGAATCGTAAATTCATGCCCATAGCTTTCTGCAAACTAATCCAAAATCGTGAAGTGAATCTTGGGACTCGATTAGAAACTATGGATACTGGCATACCATGCAGTCTTACAATCTAATTTATGTATATACGTGCAAGACGTTCAAGTGAATAAGTTTCTCGTATAGGTAAGAAATGAGCAGACTTGGTTAATCTATCGACAATAACCCAAATCGCATGTATGCCTTGAGAAACCTTGGGAAGACCAGTAACAAAATCGATGTTAATGTGCTCCCACTTCCATTCTAGAATTTTAAGTGGTTGCAATGGTCCTATTGGTACTTGATGCTCCGCCTTGACACGTTGACAAATTAAACACCTTGAGATAAACTCATCTATCTCTCTCTTCATATTGCTCCACCAAAATTTATGTTAAAGATCACGATACATTTTGGTACTCCCAGGATGGATTGCAAACGGTGTGTTGTGTGCCTCCATCATGATTTTATACTTCAAATCAGAGTTGTTAGGAACACAAAGTCTGAAGTTGACTCGAAGTATTCCTTCTTCATCTATTCTTGCTTCTGGAATAGCACCTTTTTATACTTTCTTCCTCATACAAATTAGCTCCGGGTCCATAGCTTGAGCAGCTTTAACTTTATCGATTAAAGTCAGTTCTACTCATATATTTGACATCATCACGTGGGTCCCTGGAGTCTTTAACTCTATCTTCATCCTTTGTAAGTCATACAAAATGGGCATTTGCATTGACAATATCGCACTCATACCCGCATATGATCTTCTACTCAACGCGTCAGCTACCACGTTTGCTTTTCCAAGATGGTATTGAATGGCATGATCATAATCTTTCAATAGCTCGAGCCAACGTTGTTGTCGTATGTTAAGTTCCTTTTAGGTGAAGAAATATTTAAGGCTTTTATGATCCATATAGATCTCCACTTTCTCCCCATACAGGTAATGTCTCCAGATTTTAAGCGTAAAAACTACAGCTGTCAACTCTAGATCATAAGTAGGATAATTCCTCTCATATTCTTTGAGTTGTCGTGAGACATAGGCTATGGCTTTCCCATATTTCATGAGAACACATCTTAAACCTCTGCCTGAAGCATCATTGTAGATCACAAATCCCTCCGAACCAGATGGTATTGTCAGAACAGGTGCTGAAATGAGTCTCCTCTTGAGTTCTTAAAAACTCTTCTCACATTCCTCGCTCCAACCGAATTTTGTATCTTTTCGAGTCAGATGAGTTAATGGAGTAGCAATTCGAGAAAATCCTTCCACGAATCTCCGATAATAACCAGCTAAGCCTAGAAAGCTACGTACTTCGGTCACTGACTTAGGTTGCTCCCAGCTTTGTATTGCTTCAATCTTCACTGGGTCAATAGATATTCCGTGATTTAATATCACGTGCCCAAGGAATGCTACTTCCTCAAGCCAGAACTCATATTTCTTTAACTTGGCATATAACTTATTTTCACGAAGCTTTTGGAGTATCAGCCTCAAGTGTTGCTCATGATCTTCACGGCTTTTGGAGTATATGAGGATTTCATCAATAAAGACAACCACAAAATGATCCAAATATTCCTTAAATGCTCGGTTCATCATATCCATAAAGGCAGTAGGACCATTAGTCAATCCAAAAGACATGACTAGGAATTCGTAATGTCCGTACCAAGTTCTGAAAGCAGTCTTTGGAATGTCATCAGTTTTAATCTTTAACTGATGATATCCGAAACGAAGATCGATCTTTGAAAAGAACTTAGCTCCTTGCAACCAGTCAAACAGGTCATCAATGCAAGGCAACGGGTACTTATTTTTGACGGTGACATGATTCAACTCCCGATAGTCAATACAAAGTTGCATACTCCCATCTTTCTTCTTTACGAATAGAACAGGAGCACCCCAAGGAGACATACTAGGACGAATGAAACCGATGTCTAACAGTTCCTGTAGTTGCGTTTTTAACTCCTGAAGTTCAATATGAGCAATTTGATATGGGGTTTTGGAAATGGATTTTGTACCGGGTTCAAGGTCAATAAAAAATTCTATTTCACGCTCTACGGGTAGGCTAGGAAGCTCTTCAGGGAATATGTCAAAAAAATTATTAGTAATAGATATATCATTCAAATCTGACGTATTTTTGTTTAAATCCGTGACATGGGCTAAGAAAGCTTAACATCCATTTTTTAATAAACGAATGGCTTTATGGCTTGATATGATAGTGATTGACTTTAGTGGTTCGGTTGCTTGAATTTGCATAATAGGTTGGTTAGGAATATGAAAGCTAACAACCTTACAAAAATAATCAATTTTAGTATGATGAGTAGTTAACCAATCAATCCCTAAAATCACATCAAATGCAAGTATTTTCAGAGAGATAGGATCGACAGGTAACGTGAGGGTGCCGATTTGAATCAAACAAGACTTATAAACAGTGGATGTAATGAAGGTTTCTCCCAACGGAGTTTGAACATATAAGTTAAAGTCTAATTTCTCTGGAGTCAAATTTAAACGTTGAGCGCAAGTAGGTGAAATAAAAGAATGGGTAGAACCGGTATCAAATAAAGTATAGACTTCACAAGAGTTTATGTTTAGCTTACCCGTGATAACTTTACTCGGGTTCCTCGCTTTTTGGGAGGTCACAACAAACGCTCTCCCTTGAACTACCGGCTTTGACTTGTCTGGGACGGCCTTTGGTGTCTCTATCCTAGCTAGACTTGACTTCACTACACGATAAAATTGGGCTAGGTGACCTTCTCTTCCGTAATTGAAACACGCTTTGGGTTGCTGTGTACAGTTTGGACTGATGTGTCCCTCCCCTCCGTATTTGTAGCATACGACCGGTGGTCGTTCTCCTTCCTTAACAACGGGTGTTGGTGCTGCTGTCTTTCCATCATTATTGAACCTTCTCTTTTTAAAATTTCCACTTCTATTATCTTGTCCAGGATTACCACCGAAGTGGTTACCATTTCTGGCATTATGATTTCCTCCACGTTTGTTGTCACCGCTTCGATGACTGCTACCACTAGAATTATCATTTTGTTGGCTGCTATCTCTTGGTTGGGCTGACTCATTATCGCGCTACAATAACTGAGCCCTATTCATGACATCTGAATACAAGCAAAGTTTATGAGAAATGAGGTATTAACGTATTTCGGGTTTTAAACCTCGCAGAAACATTCGCGTCATTCGCTCCTCATTATCAACCAAATGGGATACAAACCGGGACAACTCGAAAAACTTAGCCTCGTATTGTGATACGGTCATATTGTTTTGCTACATCTTGATAAATCCTACCTTCTTCATGTCACGAATACTTTCAGGAAAGTACTTGTCGTTGAATAATTCTTGGAACTTCTCCCAAGACATCTTTAGTGCGGCAGGTTGAGTACGTTTTACAGATTCCCACTAGTAATCTGCCTCTCCTTGTAACATGAAGGTGGCGAAGGGAACCTTTTGCTCCTCGGAGCATCCCAAGACATCTTGGTGATCTGCTTAATCCACGTCTTTGTCTTAAGTGGTTTTGGCTTTACCAAAAACTCTGATGGTCCCAGCTCCTTGAATTGCTTAGCGGTGACCATCCGAGAGTTGTCAGTGTTTCCACCTGCATTTTGAACAGGAGTCTCACTCGCTTGGTGTTCCATGAATTGCAGAAAGCTCCTAAACACCATGTCGTTCATCATTTGGTTAGTGTTGTTATTTACATAAGGATTGTTACCTTCCTAATGCACATTATTCTGGTTATTGATTGGCGGAGACTCAACGGTCTAATGTGCTCCATTGCTTATCTCAACATTTTCAGATGCCATTTTCAAACACTGCCACAAAACAAGGGTTAATTGACATGCCACATATTATCCCTATATTCTGACCGACCAATTAAATAACAATTAAGCTTAGTTAGGTCATACTAGTGAAGGATTTACCCGTCTCTCCTGTCCTAGTTCTAGCCTCAAATCTCAGTCAGGGATCATATCCCTAAGCTTTGATACCAACTGTGACACCCCCAAAATAGGTATACACAACTCATTCTAAGTCGCCAAATACATGGTACAGAATTTAAATACAAACTTCATTTATACAATATGACAAAATGTAGCTGAGAGTTTTACCACGAATATTATCTCGTAGACAATATCCAAACTCAAATGGAGTCCTCATTAAAATTATAATTACACTATTTTATAGAATAGTGAGGACTACTATAGCCACCATCTTGGACCATCACTCCATTCCCCGACTAGTCCCAACTATATTCTCATTTTCTGAAGAGAACAATGAAAGCAAAGGGTGAGCTTAACTAGCCCTGTAAAGAATATTATGACTAAGATAATGCAGAATAATTTATCCTTAGCCTTCAACAGTATAAAAACTGATAGAATATAATAGACAACAAGTTTAACTGCAGCGGAATAAGCAATCCATTAGAAGAGTCAAATAGAGAATGATATCTACTATCTTCTATTATTTAAAAGTTCATCATCAATATTTTATCGTTGTAACACAGCTCAATAAATAATCCACATCCTCGAATTATCTATGCACTAAGGGCCAAGGATATTCGTTAGTATCACATCCACGAATTATCCATGCACTACGGGCCAAGGATATTTCTTATTATCACCAATGGTCATGATCATGCCAAACAACTGTCCATCAATGCACTACGGGCCAATAAGGACTTTTACCACATCATTTGTAACATTATAGGTCATGATTATACCGATACATAATTCCTGGTCATAATCATACCAATCAACAATCAGGGATCATATCCCTAAGCTTTGTTAGGTCAAACTAGCGAAGGATTTACCCGTCTCTCCCCTCCTAGTTCTAGCCTCAAATCTCAGTCAGGGATCATATCCCTAAGCTTTGATACCAACTGTGACACCCCCAAAATAGGTATACACAACCCATTCTAAGTCGCCAAATACATGGTACAGAATTTAAATACAAACTTCATTTATACAATATGACAAAACGTAGCCGAGAGTTTTACCACGAATATTATCTCGTAGACAATATCCCAACTCAAATGGAGTCCTCATTACAATTATTATTACACTATTTCATAGAATAGTGAGGACTACTATAGCCACCATCTTGGACCATCACTCCATTCCCCAACTAGTCCCAACTATATTCTCATTTCCTGAAGAGAACAATGAAAGTAAAGGGTGAGCTCAACTAGCCCTGTAAAAAATATTATGACTAAGATAATGCGGAATAATTTATCCTTAGCCTTCAACAGTATAAAAACTGATAGAATATAATAGACAACAAGTTTAACTGCAGCGAAACAAGTAATCCATTAGAAGAGTCAAATAGAGAATGATATCTACTATCTTCTATTATTTAAAAGTTCATCATCAATATTTTATCACTGTAACACAGCTAAATAAATAATCCACATCCTCGAATTATCCATGCACTAAGTGCCAAGGATATTCGTTAGTATCACATCCACGAATTATCCATGCACTACGGGCCAAGGATATTTCTTATTATCACCAATGGTCATAATCATGCCAAACAACTGTCCATCAATGCACTACGAGCTAATAAGGACTTTTACCACATCATTTGTAACATTATAGGTCATGATTATACCGATACATAATTCCTAGTCATAATCATACCAATCAACAATCAGGGATCATATCCCTAAGCTTTGTTAGGTCATACTAGCGAAGAATTTACCCGTCTCTCCCCTCCTAGTTCTAGCCTCAAATCTCAGTCAGGGATCATATCCCTAGGCTTTGATACCAACTGCGACATCCCCAAAATAGGTATACACAACCCATTCTAAGTCGCCAAATACATAGTACAGAAGTTAAATACAAACTTCATTTATACAATATGACAAAACGTAGCTGAGAGTTTTACCACGAATATTATCTCGTAGACAATATCCAAACTCAAATGGAGTCTTCATTACAATTATTATTATTACACTATTTCATAGAATAGTGAGGACTACTATAGCCACCATCATGGACCATCACTCCATTCCCCGACTAGTCCCAACTATATTCTCATTTCCTGAAGAGAACAATGAAAGCAAAGGGTGAGCTCAACTAGCCCTGTAAAGAATATTATGACTAAGATAATGCAGAATAATTTATCCTTAGCCTTCAACAGTATAAAAACTGATAGAATATAATAGAAAACAAGTTTAACTGCAGCGGAACAAGCAATCCATTAGAAGAGTCAAATAGAGAATGATATCTACTGTCTTCTATTATTTAAAAGTTCATCATCAATATTTTATCGATGTAACACAGCTCAATAAATAATCCACATCCTCGAATTATCCATGCACTACGGGTCAAAGATATTCGTTAGTATCACATCCACGAATTATCCATGCACTACGGGCCAAGGATATTTCTTATTATCACCAATGGTCATGATCATGCCAAACAACTGTCCATCAATGCACTACGGGCCAATAAGGACTTTTACCACATCATTTGTAACATTATAGGTCATGATTATACCGATACATAATTCCTGGTCATAATCATACCGATCAACAATCAGGGATCATATCCCTAAGCTTTGTTAGGTCATACTAGCGAAGGATTTACCCGTCTCTTCCCTCCTAGTTCTAGCCTCAAATCTCAGTCAGGGATCATATCCCTAAGCTTTGATACCAACTGTGACGCCCCCAAAATAGGTATACACAACCCATTCTAAGTCGCCAAATACATGGTACAGAATTTAAATACAAACTTCATTTATACAATATGATAAAACGTAGCTGAGAGTTTTACCACGAATATTATCTCGTAGACAATATCCATCTATGCAGTACGGGCCAAAGATGACTTTTATTACAATATAAGCATGTGGATGATGACAATGATATAAGAATTCAATTAAGTGCAATCAAGGATAAATTTTAAAGATTTATAATTTAATTTATCCAGAGTTTAAGAATGTCAAAATTGTCAACATGATAACTGCTTTGTGGAGTAAAATTCAAGAATAATATTCACGTATAAATAATTTGGATAGAAAAGAAATCAATTTTTGTCATGAATAGTACCTCAGGTGAATAGTACTTGAGTGAATAGTATCCCGTGAATAGCATTTCGTGAATAGTATCCCGTGAATAGTACTCTGACATGAAAAGATTAAAATTTAACAAAAATATTCAGAAAAATATCCTTGTGAAACAATACTAGATGAAGCGCAAATTTCAAGGATATTCTACTAATTTCAAGGAGTATAGAAGCAATACTTATCAACATGAGTGTAGAATTAGGAATACGAAACGAAATAAAATTACTTACATACTACAGAGTGTGGAAGAAAAAATTATTTCTTACGAATATTGAACAAAAATAATATCCCTTACCTTAAAAGGAGAGTATTTCTGACTGGTATGGCAGGGATATTCTTGAAGAAAACTTATACTATTTTTTACACTCAAAGCTTCCTTAAACTCAAAAGAAATACGCTCAATATTATAGTAGAAGAATTCTCTAATTCTGGTGTGATTTTCATTTCTAAACTAAGCATTCTATTTATAGGAGAATGGCAGGATACTATTTGAAATAATCACGGGTGACCAGTGAGGGGAAATCACGGGCGAATTCACGAGGACGCACTGGCTGAAACTTTTAAAAATTTTGATTTTACTATGCTGCAATATGTAGCACAATGCACACACTGTGCAGTACTATGCAACACTATACAGGACTATACAAACACTATGCAATAAAATATAATATATTCTATTTTATATAAAAAAACAAAACTTATAATATATATATATATATATATATATATATATATATATATAAGTAATAAAACAAAATTGAGATAACTTTCTACCGATAATTTTGAAAAATGCATAAGTGGGTGTCCATGTAATAAGTCAAATTTACAACAAATACTTCATAAAAAAAACCCATATATTTATCTCAATTGACTTGGCTTCACTAAACATATTTTTAATAACATTTATTCATCATTAATATTATAACTCGCAATATTAACAACCAGATCATTTCTAGGAAAGAGTGGGCTTTCCGATAAGGATTTCTCCTTATTGGCATGTAATTAGGTGACCAAAACCCTTTTCTTGACAGAACTTTCTAGACATCATCAATAATCCAAATAATAATATGAATACCTTTGTTGTCTCAATTATTGATTTAATAATATAAAATATTGTGCAGATGATACTGTTACGTTTGAAATATTCATGAACGCAATCAAATTGCACAAAATAAGCGAAAACGTGTAAAAATTAGAGTTTAAAATTTTACAAACCATATACCCGGATCATTCTTTATGCACAATTTTTAATTAAACGAAAAGATATGAAGAACAAGAATCATACCCTTGAAGATTCGAGCTTCCTCAGGTATAAGTTTACCTCCAATCCTTTTCACGTTCAACTTGAATCCACCAGGTTTGGTTCCTTCCTTTGATCAACGTTAGCTACCCAAGTGTTTGGCCTCTAGAGGTGATCCTCCAAGGAAGAAGAAAAATTCAAGAAGATGGGTGTTTGGCAAAACCCTAGTTTTTTCTATCTCTCATAGAAAAAGAGCATACTCTCCCAACTATTGGAATTACGTCTGTTGTGAAAAAGTCAACAACAACTCTTTACCCATAATAAGGCTCCTCTTATTTATAGATGTAGGCAACCCTCCTTAACAATTAAGGAATTGGTCTTTATTTTAATTAATTAAACTCTTTTAATTAATTAGGCTCCTAATCTTATTAGGAATAATTAATTAAACTCTTTTAAGTAATTAGTCTCCTAATATAATTAGGAATATATGAGAGTACTTTTATTAATTAATTCCCAAACTTCTTTAGGAATTAAATAATAATAATAGTAATAATAATAATAAGACTCCTCTTATTAATTTATATTTAATATTTTTAAATATTAAATAATAAAGTTTAAGCTATTTAATTTATTCTATCTCCATAGATTAAATTAAATATACTTAACTTATTATTACAATTATGCCATTAACTTCTTAAATAATTATTCTTCCTTTTATGGTGTGACCTTTTAGGTTCTCCATATTAAACCGGTTATGAATAAATCAATTAGAACAATTCTAATCTTATTTAAATAAATAAATTAAATTATTAATTTATTTAAATAAATAATATTTATTCTATAATAGGGATAAGCCTCCCTAGCGATCAACGACTTTTCAGATAATATAGATTTCAACATTAATCATAAAAGAACCTTTGAGTAAATAGTTACCGTACAATTCAATCCTTCCACCATACAATGTCCCAATTAAATATAAGACATAGAATTACTGTCAAGTCTTAATTTATTTAATTATATGTATTTCGACTCTTAAATGCACAACTCCAAATAATGCAAATTAGAAACTCCTTTCTATTTTTATTCTGCCTTGGCCAAGGACTATTGGGTTGTCATTTCTCGAATCACATAGGACATTACTCTTCTTTTACTAGAAGCGGTAGATTCTTTATTGATCATACATTATCTCCATGTACGACTTATTATACCCATGCATACCCTTTGATATACCCTAAGGGTCTTAAGGAATAAGTCAAAGTATAACTTATCATACACAAGATACTATGATGATCTCAAGTCTAAGGATCACTTGTACTACTATCACTACAGGAATTTCTATTGACAAGCAAGTAAAACTCCATTAGGTATTCCTTAGCGAGCCACGTTCAGTGAACTTATTCTCTAATAAGCACGTACGTACTTGCTTTAGTGTCTCCACATAAATGATCATGAGATCAATCATCCTCATCCAATGAGCAAGCAACGTATGTACCAATCTATCCGGATTAACTAATTCCCAATTTAGCAATCCAACGATTGGGAACTATTTTAGTTTTAAGCTTTCTAAGAATTTAGATCTCATTAGAATGATTATCATCATTATTCTAAAAGCATTGCTTAAAACTATGGGTTTATCACATATTATAAAACAGCATCATGTAGATAATTAAAAGCCTTTAATAAATTAATATTTTTTATTAATAAATGAATAAGATTGTTTACAAAGTATATGCTTTATCATCAAACATGATTGGCTTATGTGCATACTACTTTCAATCTCCCACTTACACTAAAGCCAATCGCCATGGTATCTCATACCCTTCTTTTCTAAGTGACTATTGTGACACCCCCAAATCCTGGTACTCCATTTCCTCAAGATTTGGTGTTCACGTAATCAAAACATTCATTTCTAACTACCCAATTATAATAAAATTGAATAAATAAAACCTGCCCATACAAGATTAAATTTAAATAAATCTCTCAGGTTATCTAACCTTTACAAACATTCATTCATTCATGCGGAATAATTAAAATAACATTCATTTCAATCTTTAAACAAGTCTGAAAATAAACTATTCAATCTATTACAGGTCTTCAGCATTGTTTCATCTTTCCTTTCCCTTTACTGGTGCTAGGTACATCACCAGTTTTAACCTTAGCTGTAAGAAAGTTTACAGGCAAGAGTGAGCAAACAAAGCTCACTTGAAATAATAATAGATAAATCATTTAACTTTACATCATTTGCCAATATTAGGTTTAATAGAACTGAACAATAAATTTTATTACTTTCTGAAAACTTTAATCAATTACTGAGGGTCTAATGACCACGAATCATGTCCACAGTTATAAGTAATCTTTCAACCTAAACTTTAACAGTCATAAGACTGTAAGGACTTCATGTACTTAGGGGGATCAACCCTTCGTACAATGTATTGTGCACAACCATTTCAACGCTAAGCGTAAACCTCTATTAAAAGAGTTGTTCATCTCAGTACTTTTAGAATACAAGTCCGCACCAAAGTAAGTTTGGTTTGGATAAGCTTTCAAGGAAATTTGGAATTTAACGAACATCAACTAAGGAGTAGTTGAATAAGACCAATAACACTATACTATAGAATAATAGTGATTGAATCAATCATAGTAAACTAAAGTCATGCATTAGGAATAATCTAATAGCATACAATTTGAATAACTATAGCATACATTGCTTGAACAATACTAAGCCAAGGTTAATTAGAATTGAATACTAAACATGCATAGCAATTTATTTATGCATGCTAAACAACAAGTGTAATACAAGAATAATTTGTTAAACATCAAACCAAAGTTTAGACAGCTTGCATCATTATAAGGTAATCGAATTGAAAACAATAATTAGTTCAATAAGATAAAGGATTAGAAATCTTGCATCGTCATGAGTAACTAAATACAATGACCTACTCAATAATAGACAATCTCGCTCTACGAAAATGTAGAGGTAGCAACTTGCAACAATTGTAATTGAATTTGAAAACAATAATGTACCAAATAAATTTAAACTCGCACAATGAAGTTTTGAGTTAGAGAACTTGCCTTGTTCGTAGGCTAAACCGAATCAATTTGAATCACAATATCCTATATACATATGTCATCGTGACATAGTTAGTCATTAACACATAACTAATACATTCATCGTGTAACGTTAAACAATCACTACTCACGTTCACCAAAGGTCCTACACATATCATATGTATTGACAATACACATTAGTTATACTAACATTAGATTCATATAGCTTACTAACAAAATCGCATCTTTTCATGAACATCACTATTTAGCTTTATTACAACTACTTAAGTGATCATGCCATTGCACTATATACACATTAACAACTTGATACAACATCCTATTACATGTCTAACATGTTATCATTAGGTTATACTAATACACAAAGGATTGCACTTGCATCTGCGCATTCCGACGCCTTCCGATGGCCTCCAAATACACAACAGTCCTAAAGATAGTCGTTTTGACCCTTCATAACGATTTCAAATTGAAACACTTAAAGAATAAAAGTTATAGACCTATTCGTCCTCGTTCCGAATCATCTTGAATCGCATCAATCAGAGTTCATATGAAAAAGTTATACTCATTTTAGTAAACTACGTCCGGTCAGTTTTTTTTTTTTTTAAATTTTGGCTTGACAGAATACCCCCCCCCCCGCCGGGGCGGGGGTTTTTGCACTAAGGGGCCCGCCGGGGCGGGGGTCACTGCTGCGATTATGCGATTTTAGCTCTAGAACACTACGAAAAGCCAAATTAGGCCTCCAAACTCCTTTCTAACAACCATACCAAACTACCCAATGAGTAAATAGGTTTACATAAACATAATCTAATACTTTCTAACGCGTTTCTAGTCATCTAAACAACATAAACATCAAATTTACAACACCCGATTTCAATGTTTTTGGCAAAACTCCATTGTTGACAATTTTTAATGAAAATCAACACTGTGATTTTGTTTTTCAATAAAAACAGAAATTTCAAAACATCATAGTTATGATTATACATACTTTATCAATTTCCATAATCAATTTATCAATTGAACAACTACTTAAACCTTAATTTCTATTGTAAACTAAGCCATGTTCATATATATTCATATAAACTCACTGTAATACGGGTTTCTTCACAAATTACATACATACATGAATTAATTGACTATTCCTATATATAACTTATGAAAAACAATTTTTATAACAAATAATTTAACATACAAAACCATATACCACACACAATTTATCCTTCACAAAGATTTTTTAGAGAATTTTTGGAAGAGAAGACAACTAAAACTTTTAAAAAATAAAAGGGTTTAGATGATACCTTGTATCCTAGAAGATGATAACTTTGTTTAAGAAGATGATAACAAGACTTCTTTTCCCTCAATTCTTGTCACAATTTCTCTAGGATTATCTCAATTTTCTGTATTCTTCTTCTTCTCCTCTCTTCTTCTTCTGAGTCTTTCTCCTAACTCTATTCTAACTTACGTACTAACAAAATGATATAATGCATACTAATAATAATATAGGTATTAAGTATATAATATTAATATATGTATAACTGACATCAGTTATCTAACTTTTTAAAAATCAAAAGCCCTAAGGTTTGTTTGGCTAACATAATAAAAATAACTCATTAACTCTTACACCTTGTTTGGTAAACCTAATTAAAATAAATCAATTAATCCTTATACCTTGATTGGTAAAACACCATTAAATTAAAGACTTAATATGCATTAAAACTTTTTTGGCCAAAACTAAATTAAAGTCCTTTAATTTATTTTAATAACTCCTTTATAGCAAGGTTATTAGTCACACTTTATTTAATTAAATAAATAAAACATTAATCCATTAAATTACTTTAATCACATAAATAATTATAATTTCTTTTACAATTATAACTTCATTTAATCAACTAATATTTTAAACTACAATTTCTCATTTAAAATATTATTATTTATTTAAAATCATTATAAGCTCTCTAGCTTATTAAATTAATAATTATTATAAAATCTCATAACAACTAATTTATTTAGCTCCTTAATTAATTACACAACAAATAATTAATTAAATCACATCAATTCAAATTGCCATATAATTAAATAAATATTTAATATTGCCAATAAATATTTAATATTTACTATTTAATTATTTATCTGATTATTTATTCAACAAATAATTAAATATACCACATCACTCAAATTGAACAATTAATTATTCAATCAATAAACCTATCCATTAAATATTTATATAAATCAATAAATATTTATTATAACACTTTAAAATTATAGAATGTTACATCATTCCCTCCTTACAAGAATTCTGTCCTCAGAATCACAATTCAAACAAATCATTCATTACATTTTTCCCTACTTACAAAGATTCTGTCCCCAGAATCGAAGACACGGATTAAACAAATAACTCAGGGTATTCTTTCATCATTTTCTCTTCGAGTTCCCACGTAGCTTCTTCAGCGTTGTGGTTCCTCCATATCACCTTCACAGAAGGTATCACTTTATTCTTGAGCACTTGTTCTTTCCTGTCTACTATCTGGATAGGAACCTCTTCATAAGATAAATCTTTCTCGAACTGCAACGGTTCATACTCGATCACATGCTTGTAGTCGGGTTTATATGGTCATAACACCGAAATGTGAAAAATATTATGAATGTTTTCCAACTCTGGAGGTAGAGCTACCTCGTAAGCCACTTCTCCCACTCTTCGCAGCACTTCAAATGGTCCAATAAACCTCGGGCTTAGTTTTCCCTTCTTACCGAAACGAATTTTTCCCTTCCAGGGAGAAACTTTTAGGAATACAAAAGTTCCTACGTCAAATGCACGATCTTGTCTGTGTTAATCAACATACTTTTTCTGTCTGTCTTGAGCTACTACCAACCTTGTTCTGATGAGTTTGATAACTTCAGCAGTTTGTTGTACCAGTTCTGGTCCTAACAGTTGGCGTTCACCGACTTCATCCCAGCACAGTGGAGTTCTGCACTTTCTGCCATACAATGCTTTGTAAGGTGGCATGCCGATGCTCGCGTGATAACTGTTGTTGTAAGCAAATTCCACCAATGGTAGTTGATCTTCCCAACTTCCTTTAAAATCCATGACGCATGTCTCAGCATATCCTCCAATGTCTGAATCGTTCTTTCGCTTTGGCCATCTGTTTGTGGATGATAAGTCGTACTCATTCGCAATTGAGTCCCCGTGCATTCTTATAGTCTCTTCCAGAAATTTGATGTAAACCGCGGATCTCTATCAGACACTATTGATACTGGCACCCCATGTCTCGAAACGATTTCTTTAATGTACAATCTTGCCAACTGATCAAGACTGAACCTAATCTTTATTGGTAAAAAGTGCGCTGACTTCGTCAGTCTGTCCACTATCACCCAAATCGTATCGCATCCTCTCTGAGTAGTTGGAAGACCCACCACAAAATCTATCGTGATGTGTTCCCACTTCCATTCTGGTATTTCCAACGGTTGAAGTAACCCGCTGGGTCTTTGATGTTCGGCCTTTACTCTCTGACATGTTAAGCACTTCGCTACACATTCTGCGACGTCCCTTTTCATATTTCGCCGCCAAAAATGTCGGCGCAAATCTTGATACATTTTCGTGCTCCCTGGATGAATTGAATATTTTGAGCTATGAGCTTCGATCAAAATTTCTTCTTTCAGTTCTGGTGCTGCTGGAACTCAGATCCTTCCCTCAAACCGTAGTAACCCTTCGGTGTCGATCTTGTATTTTACATCATCGCCTTCAATCAAATTCTCTTTTATTTTCGCACACTCTTCGTCTTGTAGTTGGGCACTCTTCACTTTGTCCATTAAAGTTGGACCAGTTTCTATCTGAAATAATTGTTCGTCAGATTCCTTTGGAAATTTAATCTCCAACTCCAGTTTTGTCATTGCTGAAATGAGCTCCTCCTGAGTTGTAATCAGCATCAACTTCTCCCTACCTTTCCTGCTTAAAGCATCAGCTACCACATTCGCTTTGCCCGGATGATAAAAGATCTCACAATCGTAATCTTTTATCAGTTCCATCCACCTTCTCTGACGCATGTTCAAATCTTTCTGAGTGAAAATATACTTCAGACTTTTGTGGTCTGTGTAGATCTCACATTTCTCTCCATAAAGATAGTGTCTCCATATCTTCAGAGCAAACACAACTGCAGCCAATTCCAAATCATGAGTCGGATACCCTTTCTCATAATCTTTCAATTGTCTTGATGCATACGCAATAACTTTGTCATTCTGCATAAGAACACAACCCAACCCTTTGTGTGAGGCATCACTATACACCACAAAATTTCATGTATTGTCTGGTAACGTCAACACAGGTGCTACACTTAGCTTCTTCTTCAAATCTTGAAAACTTTCTTCACATTTCTCCGTCCACACGAATTTTACAGCTTTCCTTGTTAAATTTATTAACGGAGTGGCTATCTTAGAAAAATCATGAATAAATCTTCTATAATAACCAGCCAATCCCAAGAAACTCCTCACTTCTGACGGTGTTCTTGGTTGTTCCCAATTGATTACAACTTCCACTTTCGATGGATCCACCGAAATCCCTTCCTTGTCAATAACATGACCCAAAAATTGTACACGATCGAGCCAAAATTCGCATTTAGAGAATTTCGCGTACAGTTTTTCCTTTCTTAGTGTCTCCAATGTCAAACGTAAGTGTTCCACGTGTTCTTCTTGAGTTTTGGAATACACTAGAATGTCGTCGATGAATACCACTACAAACTTGTCTAAGAATGGTTTAAACACCCTATTCATCAAATCCATGAACGCAGCAGGTGCATTGGTTAAACCAAAAGACATCACCACAAACTCATAATGCCCATACCGAGTTCTGAATGTCGTTCGTGGTATATCCTCCTTCCTCACTTTCAACTGGTGATACCCACTTCTCAAATCAATTTTCGAAAAGTATTTAGCACCCTTCAACTGGTCAAACAAGTCATCTATTCTTGGCAACGGGTATTTATTTTTAATAGTGACTTTGTTTAACTCCCTGTAATCAATGCAAAGATGCATTGACCCGTCCTTCTTCTTCATGAATAAAACTGGCGCTCCCCACGGCGATACACTTGGTTGAATATATTTCTTGTCTAGCAGTTCTTGCAACTGTACCATCAGTTCCTTCATTTCTACCGGAGCCATTCTATACGGAGCCTTTGATATCGGTGCTGTTCCCGGCACTAAGTCGATAACGAATTCAATTTCTCTGTCCGGCGAAAGTCCTGGCAAATCTTCTAGAAACACGTCTTCGAATTCTCTCACTACCGATATTTCTTCTAATTTCACACCTTTCTTCTGAGTATCGACTATGTAAGCTAAATAGCCCACACAACCTTGACTCAACAACTTCTTGTCCTGTATAGTCGTCAGACATTTCATTTGTCTTGGCGACTTGCTACCATAAAATACTACCTTTGACGGAGTCATAAGGTTTACACACTTCTTTTGGCAGTCAATTACTGCTCCATAATTGAACAACCAATCCGTTCCCAAAATTACATCAAATTCCCCGAGTCTAATCAGAATCAAATCTACTAACAAGATATTCCCCTTAATGTTCACCCTACAGTTCTTGTAAACGAACCTAACAGGGATTATTTCCTTATTCGCAATTTCTATGTTCAAAGGAAAATTCAGTTCTTCTCTAGGCAATTCTAACCTCTTAGCAAATTCATCAGATATAAACGAGCAAGTAGCACCTGAATCAAATAATACATATGCATCAATATCATTGATTGGGATAATACCTGACACCACATCCTTTGATTGCACAGCATCTTGCACAGTCATGTTGAAGGTTCTGGCTGTGGGTTTGCTTGATGCTGCAGGTCCTGTAATAGCCCACGTACCTCCATTGTTACCGCCTCCATTGTTTCTTGTTGTCACTCCCTCCTTCTTCTTAGGACATTCACGAGCAAAGTGATCCTTAGATCCGCACGTGAAGCACACATTCTTCTTTGATTGAGTGCAATTTGGGGCGATGTGACCCTCCTGGCCACATTTGTAGCAAACTCGTTTCCCCATCAAACACGCTCCCTTGTGAAACTTCCCACATGTCGCACACGCTTCAAACTTCTTATTCTGCTGGTTACCCTGCTGGTTTCCAGTACCCATACTTCCATTCCACTTTCTCTTCAAGTTGTTGTTGTTGTTGTTGTTGTTGTTGTTGTTGTTGTTGTTTCCACCGCTACCACCTCCACTCTTCATCTCATTTTCATTCTTCTTCTTCTTTTGTTCCTGGTTGAATTTTGTTACCGCCTCGCCTCCACCTTCGGCGAGTACTGCTTTCTCCATTACTGCTGCAAATGTCTTCAACTGGAACAGGGAAACCCTACTGTACAGCCAGGGCTTCAGTCCCTGTTCAAACCTCTTCGCCTTGCGTTCGTCTGTGCTAACCTGATATGGCGCAAACCTCGCTAATTCGTTGAATTTTTACGGCATACTCGGATACCGACATCGTCCCTTGCTTCAGCTCCAGAAACTGTACTTCCAGCTGACTCTTTGAACTCTCCGGAAAATAGGTCTCGAAGAACAACTCCTTAAACCTATCCCAGGTCATCACTCCTGGCCCTTCACGAGTTTTATTGGCCTGCCACCAATAACTAGCTTCGACTTTCAACATGAATGTTGCGAAAGCCGTCTTCTGGTCATCCCCTACCCTAGCGACATCGAACACCTTCTCTATCTCCATAATCCAGGTTTGAGCTTTAACTGGATTCATGGACCCACGGAATTCAGGTGGTCTAACCGCCTTAAACTCCTTAAACATTGTACCATGGTTTTGAGGTTGATTCTGCAACGCTCCTGTCAATAGTGTCACTAGTTGTTGAACGGGATTCGCATCAACATTGTCGTTAGCTTCTTCGGTGGTTCTCTGTCGTGTTGGTTGACGTCTGGGAGGCATTTTCTGTTTAAAATAAAACATCTATTAGACCATTACTCAACTTCTTTAAGTATTTCTAATTAACTTGCCTCTACAAAAGAAATAACCACATAGCACATAACACTTTGAATAAAATAATAACTTTTATTTATTCATAAACTTTTTGAAAACATAACACAATAGCATCTCTGCTATCTACATCCTTTCCTGAACTACAAAAGTTTCAGGACAACACCATTATTATCATATCTCATGGTTACTTAACACTAGGGATTTACACATTATTTAATACATATTACGTGCATTACAGGCACACTTTCTACGATGATCTATTAAGATACTTCTTAGCCCTATCACGTTCTTCCTCCATGACTCGAAACATCGTTCTTCGATCTAACACAAATGATGGCAGCGTCTCGAACTGAATCGGATATCCCATAACTCGATCTTGAGCTCGATTAATTGCGGTGTCAAATACTTTGTCCATTTCTTCCATCTTCATCCTTTTTGCCTGTGAGCTCCTTACTGCTCTTCCAGTTCGTTGATAAGCTTCCTCGTATGCATCTTCAACTCTTGCCCTCTTAGCCGCTTCTTCTCTCAGCCTGCTCTTCAGTTCAGCAACCATCTCGATCAATTGTTCCTTCTCTCCTTCAGTCTGTGTTAGTTTCTCCTCGGCGTTTGTCAGTCGTTCAAAAGCCCTAAGGCTTGTTTGGCTAACATAATAAAAATAACTCATTAACTCTTACACCTTGTTTGGTAAACCTAATTAAAATAAATCAATTAATCCTTATACCTTGATTGGTAAAACACCATTAAATTAAAGACTTAATATGCATTAAAACTTATTTGGCCAAAACTAAATTAAAGTCCTTTAATTTATTTTAATAACTCCTTTATAGCAAGGTTATTAGTCACACTTTATTTAATTAAATAAATAAAACATTAATCCATTAAATTACTTTAATCACATAAATAATTATAATTTCTTTTACAATTATAACTTCATTTAATCAACTAATATTTTAAACTACAATTTCTCATTTAAAATATTATTATTTATTTAAAATCATTATAAGCTCTCTAGCTTATTAAATTAATAATTATTATAAAATCTCATAACAACTAATTTATTTAGCTCCTTAATTAATTACACAACAAATAATTAATTAAATCGCATCAATTCAAATTGCCATATAATTAAATAAATATTTAATATTGTCAATAAATATTTAATATTTACTATTTAATTATTTATCTGATTATTTATTCAACAAATAATTAAATACACCACATCACTCAAATTGAACAATTAATTATTCAATCAATAAACCTATCCATTAAATATTTATATAAATCAATAAATATTTATTATAACACTTTAAAATTATAGAATGTTACAACGATTATCCTGCTGTTGGATAAGTTTCAGTAAATGGATATGTAATGTTGTTCTTCAGAGTCCACTACCTCTATAGTGATTTTTCATCTTTCAATGATTCTTACAATCAAATAAAAGTGCCACAACACATGTTTAGATCCAAGATGAGACGTAGGAACTATTCCTAGTTCTGTAATGAACTTTTATCCAAACAATCAACTTGCAGCTTCATTTATGGCTATATACTTTGTCTTTATCTCTAAACCAGCAACTCTTTGCTGTTTGGAACCTTTCAAATTTACTGCACCACCGTTCAAGGTAACGCTTTACCTTAAAGTGGATTTACTGTCGTCTTGGTCTGTCTAAAAAAACTTGAGTCTGTTAAGCCCTCTAGTTTTTAATTTAGACCCACCATGAATATGATCACATCCTTAGTGTCGGTTAAGTACTTTAAGATGTTTTTCACTGACTCATAGTGAACTTCTCCAGAATATGACTGATCAACATCAGGTCTCATACATTTCATTGCATACATGATAATTACACATGCGATCTCTCTTTTATGAGTCTATGGGGACTATTAAGAGAGATACACTCCAGGGCTCATCAACATGAGACATCCCATGGAGTTTGCCATGCTAAACGACTTTAGCATCAAATGAATATACGTTCCTTAGGTTAAGATACTCTTCCCAAATCATTCATGGTGGAATGTTTAGACAACTTTATCTTTACTGATTGTAGCACTGGTATGTTATTCCTTATCCATAGTATATCAACATATAATATTAGGAATATCACGGCGCTCCCACTGTACACACTAGAACTCTTACCTCATCGTATGTAACTGGATCATCATCTTCTATGTTGTGTACCTCATCATCATCATCTATGATGAATCCATACCTCCTAGGTATCTTCGGTACTATTCCAAATTTACGATTCGATTGTGGTACAATAGGTCTATCTACAGATTTTTCTTATTTGAGTTATAGTATTTTGTGGTTCTTGAACTCTTCAAGATGTATTATCCTCCCACTAGCCCCTTCAATGATAAACACCTTTATCTTAGAAGGCAGCGTGTTTCACAACCAACACCTTTTGCTAAGTAGGATTATAGAACATATACCCTAAACTTACTTTAGGATGTCCCACAAATCTACACTTGTCAAATCTTGTCCCAAGTTTATCCTTTAAAATCTTTTTCACATAAGTTGGACAACCCCTTATCTTAACATACTTAAGATTAGGAATCCTCCATGTCCATAACTTTTATAGAGTCTTGGGGCTAGATTTTGAGGTTACCTTTTCGTAGATATGCAACCATTTCTAGGACATTACCCAGAAGGATACTGGAATATCGGTAAAATCATTATGGACCGCACCATGTCTAACAAGGTACGATTTTTTCTTTCAGATACATCAATCAATTATTGCGTATCAAGAGGCGTACATTATGAGAAAACCATTTGAGATGATCTAGAAACTTATTGCACAAGTATTTATTCATTGATCTAATCAAAGAATCTTAATACTTTGCCAATTTATTTCACTTCTGAATTCTTTGAACCTTTCAAATAATTCACGCTTGTATTTCATCAAATACAAACATTCAACTCTTTGAATGATCATCTCCTTTTCTTATACTAATTTGTTCAATATGCAAAATTATTTTCACGTAAGTCAAGTATACAAAATCCATTAAGTAATATTTCAGTTCTATACAAAATATTATTATTATAAATAGAACAACAATTGTTCTTAAATATAATACCAAAGATTTTATTGTCCAACAATAAAATAGAACTAATATTTCTAACAAGAACTGGAATACAATAACAACTTATTGACTTAATAGATTTGCCTGTAGGCATTACTAAATTATAAGTTTCTATGGCTAATGTGGCAACCTTTGCTTCATTTCCCACACATAGGATTACTTATCTTTATTTAGCTTTCTACTTCTGCTTGGTCCCTTCATGAATCTATGTTTATGATAACCAAAGTCGGTATCAAATACCCAAGTAGAACCTTGACTTAAAGAAAAATATATTTTAAATCATGAACAAAATTGTATTTGTAACCGAAACATCATTAAGCTTCTTCTGGTTAGCTCTGCAAGATGCTTTTCGCAGTTTCTTTCCAGTGTCTAGGCTTATTGCAGTGGAAGCAAACTCTTTTGCTATCCATATCAGTTTTATTCTTATTATCCCTTTTTTTTCTATTTACCTTCTTAGAATCGTTCTTCTTTTCAGAAGATCCTTTGGCCCCTACCAGTAAGACTTGGTCTTTCTTGGTTGGAAAGTGACTCTCAACATTTTTCAACATGTTAAGCAAATCAGCGAATCTGATATCTAGCTTGTTCATATGAAAAATTCACAACAATTGTGAAAGGAGTCCAGGAGTGAGTGCAATATTCAATTTTGGCTCAACTTTCCATCCATAACAAAACTCGTTGTCCTAATTGATCAATCAAATTGATTATGTTAAGGACTTTTGTCTTTACTGTAGTGTCATAGGTCATTTTAGATCGGAAGAGCTCCTTAGATATTTGATAGCTATTAGTCTTACTTTCCTCACCATCAACTACTTGATGTGCAGGAATATAGTAAGAGCATCCATAGTTTCATGCTGACGCTGAAGCTCGTTACTCATGGATGCGAGCATGATGCATTGAGCCAACTGTGCATCATCTTGTCACTTTTTAAAAGTAGCAATCTCTTCCTCAAAGGCATTGTCTGCAACCATTGCAAGGATAGGCGTATTAAGGACATAAGATAGCTTTTCAGCTACGAGAACTATTCTCAAATTTCTTAACCAATCCATTTAATTTGGTCCGGTTAAATAGCATCTAATATACTTCGCAGTGATAGTAATTTAGACAATGTAAAATTCTGTAAATGAATTTGTAACTAACAATATTTTTAGCATACATTCTTTTATTAATTACCAAAATAAATTAGGTCTTGTTTTAAATTGGTATCTCCCACTATTTTCATCAAACTATATTACCCTCACATATATAGTTCGGTAAAATCTAATTAAAGATATGCTAGTGAGAATAAGGATCCCATTTCAAATGTATATAGCCTTGTGGTGACACAACAAACTATATATAAATAAATAGGTAGACAACTCTTGTCAATTACATCAACTATGTAACTCCTTGTATTTTGCCTCTTAGATTATTTTGATCAAGTGGTGGCACATCCGAATCAAAATTATCGAAGTTAAGTCCAACCTAGCACTCTATATATTCAAAAAAGAAAAATATTGTCCTTGTGGTGACACAACAAAACAACATTATTCAATTTTCTTTATAAGCATCAAATGTGATAAAATTAATATCTCAAAAAATTAAGATAAGCTTTGTGGTGACACAACAAACTTATAATAATTAATTGATACTCTATTATTTTTATCATGCTAGAAAGCGACGTTCGATATTCCAAAAATCTTTGAACGCTTAGGACTTAATATAAAATATTTGAGGGATTTGTTATTAATTTGTCTAATCTTGTTTAGCGCGCATGCACATATATATATATATATATATATATATATATATATATATATATATATATATATATATATATAGTATAAGCATGCACATATAGAATACTATATTCTACCCGGATTGATTATGGATTTTATTCTAGTTTGGTTCACTATAGCAACCAAGTGAATCAAAAGGTCAAACCCTAGGGGTGCAAGAATTAATATTTAAATATAATTATTACATATAAACCCGGGCTCCATTACAAACGGGTCTTCAAGTTCTCTTTGCTCCTTGATCTCCAATTCTTCAAAATTAATTCTAACTATTCCTATTACAAAACTATTTAAAATAAATAGAAACCTTAATCAGCAGTCAAGGAGAAGTACATAGGAGGGAGTTAGAATTTACATTAAAAAAAATTAGAGAAGACAAGGTACGCAGACCCCATTTAATAAAACTCATGCATTCATGCATCCAACTAAAATAAAATCCAATCACATTGGTCAATAGTCCATAATCAATCCCATTTATTATCATACACATCACCATATGTATCAATAAATAACATTCATCTCATGAATAATAAACATTCAATATATATATTGATATCATTTAATGGGCAAAATTAGTTAGCATAAAATCAATTTTTGAATCAAAATAAACTCCTTTATTTTAATCCAAATTAAAATCAAAATAAACCTCTTTTATTTTAATTTATCTAATTTTGAATAAAATAAACTATTTTATTTTAATCAAAATCTTTAATCAAAATAAACTCCTTTATTTTAATTAATTATGGAATCCAATTCCAAAAAAAAACTCCTTTATTAAAGGAAACACGGATTCTCTTTCCTATTTACAAATAAACTCTTTTAATTTGAATAATATGAAATCGTATTTTATATCTAAATAAACTCCTTTATTTAAGGAAACATGGATTTACTTTCCTATTCACAAATAAACTCTTTTATTTTGAATAATATGAAATCTTATTTTATATCTAAATAAACTCCTTTATTTAAGAAAATATGGATTTACTTTCCTATTCAAAAATAAACTCTTTTTATTTTGAATAATATGAATTCTTATTTCATATCTAAATAAACTCCTTCATTTAAGGAAACATGAAATCCAATTTTAACTCCAATTAGTTATCATGGAATCAAATTCTAACTCTAATTAATTAGCATGAAATCCAATTTTAAAATTAAAATAAATTTTTTTACTTTAAGATTAAAATAAATCTTTTATTTTAAGATTAAAATAAACTTTTTATTTTAATTATAAAATAATTAAGAATATATATATATATATATATATATATATATATATATATATATATATTATAAAGAATAACGTGAATCTTCAGGATCACTTATGCTTTTGGAAGACACCAGATCATATATATAATAAACTTATAAACCAAAGTTACATGATACACCAGTTAACATCCACGTCAAAGAAGGATTACCGAAATCATAAACCCTTTTTCTAAAAAAATGCAAACTGATTTCTTATATATATATATATATATATATATATATATATATATATATATATATATATATATATATATATAACAAATTATATATCAAATTAAAACAATTAATAATTCGCATAAAGGTTTGGCTCTGATGTCACTGTTAGGTTTGTAATATTCATGAACGCAATCAATTGCATAAAATAAGCGGAAACGTGTAAAAATCAAAGTTTAAAATTTAACAAACCATATACCCGGATCATCCTTTATGCACAATTTTTAATTAAACGAAAAGATATGAAGAACAAGAATCATACCCTTGAAGATTCGAGCTTCCTCAAGTACAAGTTCACCTCCAATCCTTTTCGCGTTCAACTTGAATCCACTGGGTTTGGTTCCTTCCGTTGATCAACGTTAGCCACCCAAGTGTTTGGCCTCTAGAGGTGATCCACCAAAGAAGAAGAAAAATTCAAGAAGATAGATGTTTGGCAAAACCCTAATTTTTTTTATCTCTCATAGAAAAAGAGCGTACTCTCTCAACTATTGGAATTACGTCTATTATGAAAAAGTCAACAACAACTCTTCACCTATAATAAGACTCCTCTTATTTATAGATTTAGGTAACCCTCCTTAACAATTAAGGAATTGGGCTTTATTTTAATTAATTAAACTCCTTTAATTAATTAGGCTCCTAATCTTATTAGGAATAATTAATTAAACTCTTTTAATTAATTAGTCTCCTAATATAATTAGGAATATATGAGAGTACTTTTATTAATTAATTCCCAAACTCCTTTAGAAATTAAATAATAATAATAGTAATAATAATAATAGGACTCCTCTTATTAATTTATATTTAATATTTCTAAAATATTAAATAATAAATATTAAGCTATTTAATTTATTCTATCACCATAGATTAAATTAAATATACTTAACTTATTATTACGATTATGCCATTAACTTCTTAAATAATTATTCTTCCTTTTATAGTGTGACCCTTTAGGTTTTCCATATTAAACCGGTTGTGAATAAATAAATTAGAACAATTCTAATCTTATTTAAATAAATAAAATAAATTATTACTTTATTTAAATAAATAATATTTATTCTACAATAGGGATAAGCCTCCCTAGCGATCAACGACTTTCCAGATAATATAGATTTCAACATTAATCATAAAAGAACCTTTGAGTAAATAGTTACCGTACAATTCAATCCTTCCACCATACAATGTCCCAATTAAATATAAGACGTGGAATTATTGCCAAGTCTTAATTTATTTAATTATATATATTTCGACTCTTAAATGCACAACTCCAAATAATGTAAATTAGAAACTCCTTTCTAATTTCATTCTACCTTGGCCAAGGATGACTGGGTTGTCATTTATCAAATCACATAGGACATTTCTCTTCTTTTACTAGAAGCGGTAGATTCTTTATTGATCATACATCATCTCCATGTACGACTTATTATACCCAAACATACCCTTTGATATACCCTAAGGGTCTTACGAAATAAGTCAAAGTATAACTTATCATACACAAGATACTATGATGATCTCAAGTCCAAGGATCACTTGTACTACTATCACTACAGGAATTCCTATTGACAGGCAAGTAAAACTCCATTAGGTATTCCTCAGCGAGCCACGTTCAGTGAACTTATTCTCTAATAAGCACCTATATACTTGCTTTAGTGTCTCCACACAAATGATCATGAGATCAATCATCCTCATCAAATGAGCAAGCAACGTATGTACCAATCTATCCGGATTAACTAATCCCCAATTTAGTAATCCAACAATTGGGAACTATTTTAGTTTTAAGCTTTCTAAGAATTTAGATCTCATTAGAATGATCATCATCATTATTCTAAACGTATTGCTTAAAACTATGAATTTATCACATATTATAAAACAGCATCATGTAGATAATTAAAAGCCTTTAATAAATTAATACTTTTTATTAATAAATGAATAAGATTGTTTACAAAGTATATGCTTTATCATCAAACATGATTGGCTTGTGTGCATACTACTTTCAGATATTGTGACAATAATTGAATCAATAATATGAGATACTATATAGCAATTACTGTAGCAATAATTGAATAAAACTGAGTGACGTCTCACAAAAGCATCAATAATCAAAGATACTGTACAATACTATGTGCAATTATGCAACCACGCGTATTACTGTACTTTTATCACCGGATATTTCAATAATTAACGGTAAAACTTTTGCCATTATTGTAAAACCCAAATTTTATAAATAAAGATGAATTTTCTATAAATATCATTTTTGAATATTATGGAGTTAATTTGATATAATGTTATAGTTTTGGGTAATATTTATAAATTTTGCAAAGTACGCAAGTTGTTATATAATATTCGATTGGTCGGGGAATATTCGTTTTAACATGGAATATTCATACAACGGCATAATTATTGGTGGACCCCACAACGGAATTATTGTCGGATTGAAAAAACGACAAAAATATTTTATTAAAAATAACGGCAGAAGTTTTACCATTGATACTGTTGAACTACTCGGTAGTAAAAGTACAGTAATACGTGTGGTTGCATAGTAGCACACGGTATTGATTATTAATGCTTATGTGAGAAGTCATTCAGTTTGATTCAATTATTGTCAGTTAATAATATGAATTATTTAGCGATAATGAAGTTTTATTTTATTCGTATTATTAACGTAATAAAACAGAAACATCTTTTTATATAAAACAGAATACTTTATTAAAGTTATTCTATAAATAGAATATATTATATTTTACTTAAAAGATTTTTCTTTAAATATGGACCGTTAGATTAAAGTAATCAATCTGGAACGTTCATGGATTAGTTACTATGCATTCTATTTTTCTATAAATAGCAGCTCATTCCTTCATTATTTCTTACGAATTCACTGAACTCTAGAGAGAGAAACTATAGAGAGAGAGAAGAAAAGTATTCTGCTACTTAACTATTTCCTTATTTCAGTTCTTCTTTAAAATGGTAAGGGGTGTTATTCTTTCTTATTCATGAAGAGAACTATTGTTATTCCATTTCTTATTATTCTGTTGGAATAATCTGTATACGCGGTCTACCCTATACTTAGTAAGATTCTTCTATTATTCTGCTGGAACATCCTGTCTGTGTGTTTTACACCGGACCTGGTTCCGTCTTTATTATTATTCTGTTGAAACATCCTGTCTGTGTGTTTTACACCAGACCTGGTTCCGTCTTTATTATTATTCTGTTGAAACATCATGTCTGTGTATTTTACACCGGACCTGGTTCTATCTTTATTATTATTCTGTTGGAATATCCTGTCTGTGCGTTTTACGCCGAACCTGGTTCCATTATTTATTATTCTGTTGGAATAACATGTCTGTGCGGTCTATCGCATGCATGGTGATTTCTTTTGTTATTCCATTCTTTATTATACTCAGTTGGTTAAGTTTTGACTTCTATACTCCATAAAATTTATGGAATATCCTTGATAATTGCGTTTCATCCAGTATCTTTTCATAAAAATATTCTTCTAAGCATTCTTGAATTTTACTCCACAAAGCAGTATCATGTTGACAATTTGGACGTTGTTAATTCTTGGATAAATTAATTCTTGAACTTATTTTATTGAATTCTTATATCATTGTCATCATCCTCATGTTTATAAAATGTTGAAAGTCATCTGTGGCCTGTAGTGCATAGATGGACTTGGTATGATTATGACCAGGGATTATTCTGTATAATCATGACCGTAATGTTACAAATGATGTGGTAAAAGTCCTCATTGGCCCGTAGTGCATTGATGGACAGTTGTTGGCATGATCATGACCATTAATGAATACACGAATATCCTTGGCCGTAGTGCAGGGGTGATTCGATGATGTGGATTATTTTATTAAGCTGAGTCCCAGCGATAGCAGTGTTGAAAAACCTTTTAAATCATAGAAGATAGTAGATTTTATTCTCTACTTGACTCTTTTAATGGATTGCTTGTTCCGCTGCAGTTAAACTTGATGTTCGTTATATTTTATCAGTTTAACACTGTTGAAGGCTAATAATAATTTATTCTACATTATCTTAGTCATAATATTTCTTACTGGGCTAGTTGAGCTCACCCTTTCTTTCACTGTTCTCTTCAGGAAATGAGAATATAGCTGGGACGAGTCGGGGAACGGGGTGATGGACCAGATGATAGTATTAGTAGTCCTCACTATTCTATTAAATAGTGTGACAATAATTATAATGAGGACTCCTTTTGAGTTTTTATAGTCTCTAGTAGACAATAATTGTATTCAAACTCACATATATGTTTTGTCGTATTGTACACAACAGTTGTATTAGTAAGTTGTATTTGTTTTCTGTACCATGTATCTGACGACCCAAGATGGGTGATGTATACCTAATTTTGGGGGTGTCACAGTTGGTATCAGAGCTTAGGGATATGATCCCTGGCTAAGATGTGAGAATAGAACTAGGAGGGGAGAGACGGGGAATTCCTTTGCTAGTATGACCTACCTAAGTTTATTTGCAGGGTATTTAATTGGTCGGTCAGAATATAAGGATAATATATGACATATCAATTAACTTTTGTTTTGTGGCAGTATCTGAAAATGGCATCTGAGAATGTTGAGAATAGCAATGGAGCACAGGCGACTGTTGATTCGCCACATATCAATAATCAGGATAATGTGCATCAGGAAGGTGACAATCCTCATGCAAACAACAACACTGACCAGATGATGAATGATGGAATGTTCAGAAGCTTTATGCAGTTCATGCAACAGCAGGCGAGAGCGGCTCCTATCCAAAATGTAGGTGGAAACACTGAAAACTCTCGGACGGTCACCGCTAAACAGTTCAAGGAGCTGGGACCACTGGAGTTTAAGGGAGAGCCAAAACCACTTATAATGAAAACATGGATAAAATAGATCACCAAGATATTTGATGTCTTGGGATGCTCCGAGGAGAAAAATGTTCCCTTTACCGCCTTTATGTTGCGAGGAGAGGCAGATTACTAGTGGGAATCGATTAAGCTTACTCAACCTGCCACACTGAAGATGTCTTGGGAGAAGTTCCAAGAGCTGTTCAATGACAAATACTTTTCCGAAAGTGTTCATCACATGAAAGAGGTGGAGTTCATTAAATTGGAGCAGAATAATATGACCGTGTCGCAGTATGAGGCTAAATTTGCTGAGTTATCCCGGTTTGCGTCCCACTTGGTGGATAATGAAGAGCGAATGACGCGAATGTTTTTGCGAGGTTTGAAACCCGAGATACGTCAACATCTTATTTCTGATAAACTGTGTTTGTATTCAGATATTGTGAATAGGGCTCAGTTAGTGGAGCGCGATAACGAGTCAACGCAACCAAAAGAGAGCAGTCGGCAAAATGATAATACCAGTGAGAGCAGTCATCGAACCGGTGACAACAAGCGTGGAGGGAATCAACAGGCCAGAAATGGTAACCACTTCAGTGGTAATAAGGGCCAAAACAATAAGAATGGTCATTTCAAGAAGAGGAGATTCAACAATGATGGAAAGACATCAGCACCAGCACCCGTTGTTAAAGAAGGAGAACGACCACCTATCATATGTTTCAAATGCGGAGGGGAGGGGCACATCAGTCCAAACTGTGTGATGCTGTCTAATGCATGTTATAATTATGGAAGAGAATGTCATTTAGCTCGATTTTGTCGTTTACCAAAAACAAGTTCAGCCAGGATGGAGGCACCAAAGGCCATCCCAAAAAAGTCAAAACCGGTAGTGCAAGGGAGAGCGTTTGTTGTGACCTCCCAGAAAGCAAGGAACCCGAATGAGGTCATCACGGGTAAGCTTATAATAAACTCTAACGAAGTCTATACTTTATTTCATACCAGTTCTACCCATTCTTTTATTTCTCCTACTTGCGCTCATCGATTAAATTTGACTCCGGAGAAATTAGATTTTGACTTATCTGTTGAAACTCCATTGGGAGAAACCTTCATTACATCCACAGTTTATAAGTCTTGTTTGGTTCAAGTTGGTACATTACCTGTCGATCTGATTTCATTAAAAATACTTGTATTTGACGTGATTCTAGGGATTGATTGGTTAACTACTCATCATGCAAAAATTGATTGTTTTCGTAAGGTTGTTAGCTTTCATATTCCTAATCGACCTATTATGCGAATTCAAGCAACCAAACCATTAAAATCAATCGCTGTCATCTCAAGCCATAAAGCTATTCGTTTATTAAAAAACGGATGTCAAGTTTTCTTAGCTCATGTCACGGATCTAAACAAAAATACGTCAGTTTTGAATAATATTTCTATTGTTAATAAATTCCCTGACGTATTCCCTGAAGAACTTCCTGGCCTACCCCCAGAGCGAGAAATTGAATTTTGTATCGACCTTGAACCCGGTACAAAACTCATTTCCAAAGCCCCATATCGAATGGCTCCTATTGAACTTCAGGAGTTAAAGATCCAACTGCAAAAATTGTTAGACATTGGCTTTATTTATCCTAGTACTTCTCCTTGGGGTGCTCCTGTTCTATTCGTGAAAAATAAAGATGGAAGTATGCGACTTTGTATTAATTATCGGGAGTTAAATCATGTCACCATCAAAAATAGGTACCCATTGCCACGTATTGATGACCTGCTTGACCAGTTGCAAGGAGCACAATTCTTTTCAAAGATCGATCTTCGTTCTGGATATCATCAGCTGAAGGTTAGAACTGAGGATATTCCAAAGACAGCTTTCAGAACTCGGTACGAGCATTATGAATTCCTAGTCATGTCCTTTGGATTAACTAATGCTCCTGCTGCCTTCATGGGTATGATGAACCGGGTATTCAATGAATATTTGGATCACTTTGTGGTCGTCTTTATTGATGACATCCTTATTTATTCCAAAACCCGTGAAGATCATGAGCAACACTTGAGACTGGTACTCCAAAAGCTTCGTGAATACAAGCTTTATGCCAAGTTGAAGAAGTGCGAGTTCTGGCTGGAGGAGGTAGCATTCCTTGGGCACGTAGTATCAAGTCGTGGAATATCTGTTGACCCGACAAAGATTGAAGCTATTCAAAGCTGGGAGCAACCTAAATCAGTGACCGAAGTACGCAGCTTTCTTGGTTTAGCTGGTTATTATCGGAGATTTGTGGAAGGATTTTCTCGAATCGCTACTCCATTAACTCAGCTGACTCGGAAAGATACAAAGTTCGGTTGGAGCGAAGAATGTGAGAAGAGTTTTCAAGAACTCAAGAGGAGACTCATTTCAGCACCTGTTCTAACAATACCATCTGGCTCGGAGGGATTTGTCATCTACAGTGATGCTTCGAGCAAAGGGTTGGGATGCGTTCTCATGCAACATGGAAAAGTCATAGACTATGCATCAAGACAACTCAAGGAATTATCCTACTCATGATCTAGAGTTGGCAGCTGTTGTCTTTGCACTTAAAATTTGGAGGCATTACTTGTATGGGGAGAAGGTGGAGATCTTTACGGATCATAAAAGCCTCAAATATTTCTTCACTCAAAAGGAACTCAACATGCGACAACGACGTTGGCTTGAATATTTGAAAGATTATGATCATACCATTCAATACCATCCTGGAAAAGTGAACGTGGTAGCTAACGCATTGAGTAGAAGATCATATGCAAGTATGAGTGCGATATTGTCAACACAATGGCCCATTTTGTGTGACTTGCAAAGGATGGAGATAGAGTTAAAGACTCCAGGGACCCATGTGATGATAGCGAATATACGAGTAGAACCAACTTTAATCGATAAAGTTAAAGCTGCTCAAGCTACAGACCTGGAGCTGATGCGTATGAGGAAGAAAGTGCAAGAAGGTGCTATGCCGGAAGCAAGAATCGATGAAGAAGGAATACTTCGAGTCAACTCCAGACTTTGTGTTCCTAACAACCCTGATTTAAAGTATGAAATCATGATGGAGGCGCACAACACACTGTTTGCAATCCATCCTAGAAGTATCAAAATGTATCATGATCTTCGTCATACATTTTGGTGGAGCAATATGAAGAGAGAGATAGCGCTGTTTATCTCAAGGTGTCTAACTTGTCAACAAGTCAAAGCGGAGCATCAAGTACCAAAAGGTCCATTGCAACCACTTAAAATTCCAGAATGGAAGTGGAAGCACATTACCATAGATTTCGTTACCGGTCTTCCTAAGGTTTCTCAAGGTATAGATGCGATTTGGGTCATTGTTGATAGATTGACCAAGTCTGCTTATTTCTTACCGATACGAGAAACTTATACACTTGAACGTCTTGTTCGTATGTACATAAACGAGATTGTAAGACTGCATGGTATGCCAGTATCCATAGTTTCTGATCGAGACCCAAGATTTACTTCACAATTTTGGGTTAGTTTACAAAAAGCTATGGGCACGGATTTATGATTTAGTTCGGCATATCATCCTCAGACTGACGAACAATCAGAGAGGACTATTCAAACTCTTGAAGATCTATTAAGACTCTGTGTCCTTGATTTCAAGGGAAGTTGGGACAAGTTCTTACCATTGGTGGAGTTTTCCTACAACAACAGTTATCAAGCAAGTATTGGCATGGCTCCATTCGAAGCATTGTATGGAAGAAAATGTCGTTCTCCAGTATGCTGGGATGAGGTGGGTGAAGCAACATTATTGGGACCGGAGTTGATACGTATGACTACAGAAAAGATTCAAACGATCCGACAACGTATAAAAACCTCACAAGATCGACAAAAGAGTTATGCTGATCTTCATCGAAAGGACGTGGAATTTGATATAGGAGATCATGTGTTCTTACGTGTTGCCTCATGGAAAGGAGTTACGAGATTTGGAAAGAGAGGAAAGCTCAATCCTCGATTCATCGGTCCATTTTTAATCCTCGATCGAGTAGGAACTGCGGCTTATAGACTCGCTTTACCGCCAAGTATGTCTTGTGTTCATAACGTTTTTTACATATCCATGTTATGTAAATATGTGGAAGACCCGAACCACATTATTGAGTTAGAACCGAACGAAATAGCGGAGGATTTGATGTATGAAGAAGTTCCTGTTCAAATCTTGGATAAGAAGGAACATATTCTACGCTCCAAGGTTATACCTCAAGTCAAAGTTTTGTGGAGAAATCACGATGTTGAGGAAATGACTTGGGAGTTAGAATCTGAAATGAAATCAAGGTATCCTTACCTTCTCGACATACCAGGTACGTACCCTAATTTCGAAGGCGAAATTTCATAAGAAGGGGAGGTTGTAAGACCCCAACTTTTATAAATAAAGATGAATTTTCTATAAATATCATTTTTGAATATTATGGAGTTAATTTGATATAATGTTATAGTTGTGGGTAATATTTCTAAATTTTGCAAAGTACGCAAGTTGTTATATAATATTCGATTGGTTGGGGAATATTCGTTTTAACAGGAAATATTCGTACAACGGCACAATTATTGGTGAACCCCACAACAGAATTATTGTCGGATTGAGAAAACGACAAAAATATTTTATTAAAAATAACGGCGAAAGTTTTACCATTGATACTGTTGAACTACTCGGTAGTAAAAGTACAGTAATATGTGTGGTTGCATAGTAGCACACGGTATTGATTATTAATGTTTATGTGAGAAGTCACTCAGTTTGATTCAATTATTGTCAGTTAATAATATGAATTATTTAGCGATAATGAAGTTTTTTTTTATTCGTATTATTAACGTAATAAAACAGAAACATCTTTTTATACAAAACAGAATACTTTATTAAAGTTATTCTATAAATAGAATATATTATATTTTATTTAAAAGATTTTTCTTTAAATATGGACCGTCAGATTAAAATAATCAATCTGGACCGTTCATGGATTAGTTACTATGCATTCTATTTTTTTATAAATAGCAGCTCATTCCTTCATTATTTCTTACGAATTCACTGAACTCTAGAGAGAGAAACTATAGAGAGAAACTATAGAGAGAGAGAAGAAAAGTATTTTACTACTTCACTACTTCCTTATTTCAGTTCTTCTTTAAAATGGCAAGGGGTGTTATTCTTTCTTATTCATGAAGAGAACTGTTGTTATTCCATTTCTTATTATTCTGTTGGAATAACCTGTATACGCGGTCTACCCTATATTTGGTGACATTCTTCAATTATTCTGTTGGAACATCCTGTCTGTGTGTTTTACACCAGACCTGGTTCCGTCTTTATTATTATTCTGTTGGAACATCCTGTCTGTGTGTTTTACACCAGACCTGGTTCCGTCTTTATTATTATTCTGTTAAAACATCTTGTCTGTGTATTTTACACCGAACATGGTTCCGTCGTTATTATTATTCTGTTGGAATATCCTGTCTGTGCATTTTACGCCGGACCTGGTTCTATTATTTATTATTCTGTTGGAATAATCTGTCTGTGCGGTCTATCGCATGCATGGTGATTTCTTTTGTTATTCCATTCTTTATTATACTCAGTTGGTTAAGTTTTGACTTCTATACTCCATGAAATTTGTGGAATATCCTTGATAATTGCGTTTCATCTAGTATCTTTTCATAAAAATATTCTTCTAAGCATTCTTGAATTTTACTCCACAAAGCAGTATCATGTTGACAATTTGGACGTTGTTAATTCTTGGATAAATTAATTCTTGAACTTGTTTTATTGAATTCTTATATCATTGTCATCATCCTCATGTTTATAAAATGTTGAAATTCATCTATGGCCTGTAGTGCATAGATGGACTTGGTATAATTATGACCAGGGATTATTCGGTATAATCATGACCGTAATGTTACAAATGATGTGGTAAAAGTCCTCATTGGCCCGTAGTGCATTGATGGACAGTTGTTGGCATGATCATGACCATTAATGAATACACGAATATCCTTGGCCGTAGTGCAGGGGTGATTCGATGATGTGGATTATTTTATTAAGCTGAGTCTCAGCGATAGCAGTGTTGAAAAACCTTTTAAATCATAAAAGATAGTAGATTTTATTCTCTACTTGACTCTTTTAATGGATTGCTTGTTCTGCTGCAGTTAAACTTGATGTTCGTTATATTTTATCAATTTAACACTGTTGAAGGCTAATGATAATTTATTCTGCATTATCTTAGTCATAATATTTCTTACTGGGCTAGTTGAGCTCACCCTTTCTTTCACTGTTCTCTTCAGGAAATGAGAATATAGCTGGGACGAGTCGGGGAACGGAGTGATGGACCAGATGATAGTATTAGTAGTCCTCACTATTCTATTAAATAGTGTGACAATAATTGTAATGAGGACTCCTTTTGAGTTTGTATAGTCTCTAGTAGATAATAATTGTATTCAAACTCACAATTATGTTTTGTCGTATTGTACACAACAGTTGTATTAGTAAGTTGTATTTATTTTCTGTACCATGTATCTGACGACCCAAGATGGGTGATGTATACCTAATTTTGGGGGCATCATAGTTATTTTTATAAAAAGTTATTTCTGTCGTTTTCTAAATCCGACAGTAATTCCGTTGTGGGCTCCACCAATGATTGTGTCGTCGTATGAATATTACCTGGTAAAACGAATATTCCCCGACCAAACGAATATTTTATGACAACTTGCTTACTTTACAAAATTTGTAAATATTACCCATAACTATAACATTATATCAAATCCACACCTTATTACTCAAAATATTATTTAGAGAAAAATAATCTTTATTCATAAAAGTTAGGGTCTTACACACTACAAGAAAATGGCTCAAGACCGACGGAAATATTATCAACGGAAGATATTCAGTCGACCTTATTATAATTTCGACCAAATATTCAGTCGATAGTAGTTCCCTCAAAAGTATGTTATCTTCGACGAAATTTAGTCAGGATAACACTAGTCCAAGGGCGCTAACATTTCGCGCCACGCGAATTATAAGTTCAACGGAATCATATTTATAGTCGATGAAATATCCGTCAGAAATATAGTAATCTCGAGGGAACCAATTTCGACAGATATTCCACCGAGAATAGTCGATTAAAAACCGTTCAGCTCCTTCTTTCTCTTATTTTATTTCTGATCTCTCTCTTCTCTCTCTACCGCGTCTTTCTGTCTGGTCTCTCTCTTCTCTCTAGAGCGACGGCAGCTCATACCCTCTCTATCCAGCCAGCAGCTCCTCCCTCTCGTCGATTTTCTCTCTGACACATAGTATATATTGATCGTAAAAGGAAAAACCCTTGTCCTCACACTTCACCTCCTTTATCTCTCTGTCACGGTTAGTCGGCTTTTCGGCGACGTCGTGGGTGTCGACGGCGGCGTTGTGGTATATCGTCTCTCCTATTTCTAGCATTCAAATTAATTGAGGTACATAATTTCTATCTTCAGTTAATACCATTAAGGTTTGAATATTATATAGGATATACATGCAATTGATTTTGGGGCTTAATTTAGGCTTTAATTTGTCCTGTTATATATGAAACTGATTGAGGCTGAATGTTCAATTTGAGTTTTATATTTAATTTAGGGTTTAATTTGGTTTGGAATGAAACTGATTTTGAGACTGAGATGTTGCTCGGTGTTTACTGATATTGGTTTACTGTATTGGTTTACTATACCCTTCAAATTAGTGTTTAATTTGTGCTCAGCCAGTTATAATGTCCATTGTAGACACTCAAAATTTTTTGCACTCCTGTCACTAACATTGTAGGAGGGCAGATTCGTCTTTTAGAGATAACCCTGGAAGACAGCTGATATCCAGTCCGGATACTACCGGAAGTTCAGTCTCAACCCCGGATCACATACCGAGAGTATCAATTCCAACCTCGGAGATAACCCCGAGCCATGCAGTTAAAATACCAGAAATTCCACCGGAGAAGGCCGATTCATCTCTGAGATAACCCCGAGATATTCAGTCTTAGTCCCAACACCGGGAATAGCAGTGCTAACCTTAGAGATAACCCCAAGGAGTGTAATTACAGTTCCGAAGATAATCCCGGGAATGCTTATTTTAAATACATGCAACCAGCTTCAACCTCGGTACTCACACTGAGGCACTCAGTACAAGACCCGGAGATAACACTGGGAAGACAGGCACACCGGAGAGATAACCCTAAGGACCTTCAGTACTTGAAGCAATCCAATCTCAGAGATAACCCTAAGCAACGTCTGCTTTATCAGCCCAAACCGAAGATAACCCTGGTGAGGGGTAAGATCATCATTTGGCCACATCACGCCGTCTCAATATTTCAGACATACATTTCTACACAGCAATGTCCCACAAGAACCAAGGAAGTCCAATCCCGAGTGACTATTGCGCAGGGCAACGGATAGAATTTGAAGCTTGAAGACCGGAGGGCATGGTCCCATCTTCCTGACTTCGTATAACCTCTAATCTCATGTCATTACGTAACTCTCGACAAACGGTGGTCCGAAATAGGTCTTATACACCTCAATCGAATGTCTGAATTGAAGTTCTGAAAGTTCGAGCAGACATCACGTTGCATGCATGCACGTACTTCGAGACAGCGGGACCCGCAGAGCCCGAGGCACCCCGGGAAGCCATAGGTACATCTACAGCTAGCCGTAGGTACACCTGCGGCCCCCCTTCTATAAATAGAGGGCTTGGGGTGGCCATTTTGTAAGAGAAAAAGGTGAGGAAGCCCTGTCCAGTTTTCTCTATACACCCCCTAAACTGAGTGATTTCTCATTTTAAACACTTGTGAGCTTATATATAGCTACTATTGTACCGGCGAGAGCCAAGTGTTCATCCTCTTAAAGTTATAGAAGTCTTCTTTGGCAGCCCACTATAAGCCTTCTTACACATTTTAAAGCTTTTCTCTTCATCTTTGTTCTTCACGTTGAGAGTCGTGTTGTGTGTGTATGCCCAGAATTCAGTCCATGATTTCATTTCAGTTTGTACGTATATATATATACTTATATATATTTTTTATATATATAGACTAACATTATCGAGTTATGCCTCGATTGAGCCTAGACTTGTGCCTGGAGCGTTTAATTGTTTTCGTGTGTGTGTGTGTATATATATATATACGTTTCGTCCCTCCTGGAGTTTATTTCGTGGCGGTTAATTGCTTTTACAGCTTTATTTACGTTTCGTCCTGCCTGGAGTTTACTCTGTGGCGGTTGATTACTTTTACAGCTTTCTTTACATTTCTGATCCCACATGGAGGTGCTTCGTGGTGGTTGATCATGTCAATATATATATATATATATATATATATATAGGTGCGAACAAGGCCTCGCACTACTTCTAAATAACAGCACATTGATCTACACACACACATACACATTCATATAACAGTTTCTTGAAAAGTGGCGGTCACCGTGGTAACACAGATGTCGGGGGGTGCCTCATACCTTCCCTCCGCATAAGCAAGTCCCCGAACCCTAACGAATCTCGGTTTCATAGACCCGTTTAGCAGTGTCACATCAATGGGTCAATGTGCAAACCTTTTCTCGGTTGTGTTGGTACAACCAGTTAAAAAACCAATTGACGACTCTTACAGTCAAATCGTCGACATATAAATGTCGGACCTTTTTCGCTTGTTTTTTCAAACAAATCTCACCCAACATGAGAACACAAAAGAACAAGAATAAAAAAGGGACAAATAAAAATTCCAACATCGACATCCATAATCAGTAGTGTGTTTAATTTGTTATCTTATATTGAGGAGTTATAATGCAGTGTGATAAAATTAATTTGCAGTGTTCTGATTTCTGCCTTTTCCAACATTGTGAATTTTAATTTGTGAATCAATTGAAGACTTCCCTTATTTTGGTGTTAAGTATTAATTTCGACTGAATTTCTGTGGAAGTTATAGATGGTAATAAAAAAATATTTAATTAACTATATAAAAGACAATTAGGACTTAGTTTGCCACTAAAACTAAGTAGTAATACTAGAAAAATTAAATAAATTAATAAATTAATACAAAAAAATACTAGGAGATTTAAATAACTTTAATAAATTATATAATATAATATAATATAATATAATATGATAAACTTTAAAATAAAATAAGTTTAATAACATAAAATAAATTTACTTTATTATTTAATATAGTATAATTAAAAATAAAATAAAATAAAATAAATTTAATTTAATTTAATACAATAAAATAAATTTACTTTATTATTTAATATAATATTATAAAAAATTAAACTAAGTAGCATTTGCTTAGTTTTTCATTACATAAAAAATATCCTGAATTAAACAAAATCAAAGGTAATAAATTAAATAAACATAAATCAAAATAATATAATATATTTGAAATAAATTTACATAACATAAAATAATAAACTTAGTAGAATTTGCTTAGTTTTCTAAAATTAAAAGTAACTGAATAATAAGTTGTCTACATATTCAATAAATAAAATAAAATACATGTTGACTGGGTAGCATTTACCTAGTTTTTCATTGGTAAAATAAACCAAATACCATATTTGCTTAGTTTGCCACAATTTTCAAATATAATAACATATAAATTAAATTAAGTATAATATAATAACATATAAATTAAATGAAGCACTTCCTTTTATGCAAGGTTCGACATAGCAGTTGCAACTAATAGTACTCCAACCGCAGGTTCCTCGACAGTAATTAAAAAAGAAGGGTCGTAGTTCCTGTTTGTGTCCTATACTCGAATAATAAAGTTAATTGAATTATTACGGACATTCCTCACTGTTCCATCATAACATATGACAACATACTGAAGGAGTGCCATTAAGTTGTTGAACAAAGTTCTAGGTTAAGCAACCCTCTAGATGAGCGAACGATCACTTCTCTACTAGGAATGAATCATTACCTGATATGGGTCCAATCCATGACATAGACAGCTCCTCACCACTCCGAAATCCTCAGATGGGTAGTTCTCACAGAATGTCTCACCTCTTTTTCTATGAGAACTATCCATCTGAGGAATTTGGAGTAGTGAGAAGCTAACTATGTCATGGATTGGACCCATATTCCATCGATGATTTATTCCTAGTAGAGAAGTGATCATTCGTTCATCTAAAGGGTTGCTTAACTTGGAACTTTGTTCAATAGCTTAATGGAACTCCTTCGGGATGTTGTCATCTGTTATGATGGAAAATAATGAGGAATGTCCGCAATAATTTAATTAACTTTATTATTCGAGTATAGGACACAAACAGGAACTACGACCCTTTTTTGTCAGATTGCTGTCGAGGAACCGGTTGGAGTACTATTAGCTGCAACTGCAACTAATATGAAACTTAGATTGACTCTTCTCCTAGTAGTTATTACAGCTGCAACTGCTATGAAACTTAGAAACCCATTTGACAAGTATGAGTGAATGTATTCATGTAGTCTCTATAGAATCCAAATAACAATTCTCATAAACTAAGTACCACTTACTTAGTTTATCATTGGCAAAATAAACTAAGTAGCATTTGCTTAGTTTGCCATAATTTTTAATAAACTCAATAATACTCTCCCTTTAATCTTCAATACACTTAATAATATATGTACTATACTTTGAAACTTAGAAACCCATTTAACATTCACTCAGTAGGAGTGAATGTCAAATAGTCCCCAGTTTGGGACTGTTACTGGATGTTATGTCTCTCACTTAGGTCGGTGCCAATTAAGAGAGTGCGTGTTTATAATATTTTGAGGATTTTTCAGCCGGTGTCTCTACATGTTCTTCGAGAGCATACTTAGACTAAGTTGTCTTGGTCTATTTCGTGTACTTGAAGACCATGGGGAGGTGCTGCTAAAAATTTCTTAAAATATTATAAACACGTACCTTGTGAATGGCTTAATGTGAGGAGACGCATCCAGGAACGGGATATAAGCCTAACCCCTGCAGAGTGGAGATATATACTAGGTAAACTAAATACATGCATGTACCACGTTCATGATTATTCTTGATCTAATTGGGTATTTTCTTCAATTAAAGATGTCAGCCGACCAGAGTTGGATGTACCGTAGGATTAAGATTGATAGGAGGGGATTAGTTGATGCGTACCATGAAGGGGTGTCCAATTTTATGAACAAAGCAATAGAACATGTGGATGATCCGAACGGAAAGATGAGATGCCCGTGTTTCAAGTGTAAGAACATGATATGGAAGACTGCTGATGAAGTTAAATTTGACTTATATTTACGTGGGTTTGTGGATGGGTATTCTGTATGGATTCATCACGGGAAATCAGCTAAGTTTAGAGAACGGACAGATAGTACTGTAGACCAATCGGTTCACGGGGATTCGCAATTAGATAACTATGACGTCGTGCAGATGTTGGTTGATGCGGATGGCTCTACCAATATTGATTTAGCTAAAAGCGAGCATGCATCAAGCAGTGCTCAGCAAAAGCCAAATGATTTAGCAGCTGCTTTCTACAAGTTGCTATCTAAATCGGGTGTTCCATTGTATCCTGGAAATGACAAGCACACCAGGCTTTCCGCAGTTACGAAGCTTTTACATTTCAAGAATGAGCATGACTGCAGTGAGAGAGGATTCAATGATTTGCTTGATATTCTCAGCGAGTTCTTACCTAGGAATAATACTCTGCCCACGAATTACTATGAGGTGAAGAAGATGGTTAAGGGGTTGAATCTCGGGTATGAGAAGATCGATGCGTGTGAGCAGGATTGCATATTATACTATGGGGAGGACAAAGATAAGGTGCAATGTGATATCTACAACTCGCCAAGATATAAGATCACAAAACGTGAGGGAAGGAGAAACATGTTCCAAAGAAGATATTACGGTACTTTCCTCTTGCGTCGAGGTTGCAGCGGCTATTCATGTTTGCGCACACTGCTCAGCATATGTGTTGGCATAAAACAAGGGATGTCGTGCCTGGTTAGCTGACTCACCCAGCAGATGGAGATGAATGGAAGAATTTTGATGCCAATTTTCCACAATTTGCCGACGAAGTTAGGAATGCCAGGCTTAGCATGGCTACAGATGGCTTCTGTCCATTTAATAATTTTAGTCAGCCTTACTCTGTTTGGCCAGTGATTATGGTAGCTTACAATCTTCCACCGTCAATGTGCATAAGGGATCCATATCTTTTCTTGACCTTACTTATACCGGGGAATAAGAGCCCTACAAAAGACATCAACGTGTACCTTAGGCCATTAGTCGATAAACTTAAGATGTTGTGGGAAACAGGTGTTCAGACTTTTGATAAATCTGTCAGGCAAACTTTTGTGATGAAGGCAGCCTTGTTGTGGACTATCACTGACTTTTCGGCACTAGGGATGATTAGTGGTTGGTCGACTCATGGTAAGTTGTCATGTCTAGTCTGTATGGGGGATGTGCAAGGCACTCAACTACGTCATGGCTGGAAAACTAGTTTCTTTGGAACTGCTCGTAGATTCTTGCCTGCTGAGCACAATTATAGGAAGATGTCTACACAATTCAATAGAAAGATAGAGAAGAAGGGGTTATTGGTCGCTTGTCGGGCAGCGACATATTGGGCTGGCTAAATGATCTAACATTTCCACCGCCTGGGAAGGAGCATGGTAAGTTGAGAGCTATCGGATATGGGAAAAGTCATAACTGGACACACTCGCCGATTTGGTTTGAGTTGCCATACTGGGTCACACTACTTTGGCATTGTATAGATGTTATGCATACAGAAAAGAATGTATTCAAGAACTTATTTTACACCGTACTAGATACGAGTAGTAAAACAAAAGATAATGACAAAGCACGTAAAGACTTGGAGGAAATGAATATCAGGTGGGAATTGTGGATCCGACCTAACAACACAAAACCAAAAGCTCCATTCTGTCTTACCAAGCAACAGGTTAAAAACATTTGCAAGTGGCTTAGCGCATTGAAGCTCCCAGATGGATATGCTTCTAACATATCTCTTTGTACTAAGGTTGAGTAGTTAAAAATGACTGGGTTCAAAAGTCACGATTATCATGTATTCATGCAAAAGTTGATGCCAATTGCATTTCGTGAGGTGTTACCCAGGAATATTAATGATACTTTTATCGCACTTTCAAATTTCTTTCGAGATATTTGCTCAACTGTTATAAGGTATAGTGATGTGGAGCAGATGGAGAAAAAATAGTGTTGACAATGTGCAAGCTCGAAATGATCCTACCACTGGGGTTCTTTGACAACATGGAGCATTTGCCTATTCATCTGCCATATGAACTTAAGCTTGGAGGACCGGTGCAATATCGATGGATGTATCCATTTGAGAGGTAATATCACATACATTGTGCAATATTCATCGTCTTTATAATTAACTTATCAGGTAATATCACATACTTTCATATTTCAGGTATATGCGTCGATTAAAGCAGAAAGTTAAAAACAAAGCTCGCGTAGAGGGTTCTATTGCCAAACGTTATACGGAGGAAGAGCTTGTCAACTTCTGCTCGTTGTACTTTGACGATGTAGTTGCAACGAAGCATAACCATCTAAGTCGGAATGAGGTCAAGGATCTGTCTGGTCGTGCTGAGGATGAGTTGGTTGTATTTACTTATCCAGCTAAACCATTTGGACATGAGACGAAGACTTACCTAACCGATAAAGATTTAAAGATTGTCTTTACATACGTGCTTCTAAATATACCTGAAATATCGTCGTACATCAAGTATGTATTATTACAAGTTGAAAATGATTTATCTAACCTTAATCAACAATTAAACAATTGCCATATTATTGTACGTAGTTCATTCGAATTAGAAGCGCATGCTTCTAACCTGGGGTTGACTACATCATAGATGGAAGCATTCACTAATGCAAATATTCACCAGTGGTTTAAGAGAATGGTTGAAGAAGAGAACGTGTATAAGCGTTTTAGAGATGTCATTTTAGGCCTGTACAAACTTATTAGTTCATTTCCAGGCTGCATCGTGAATGGGTATAGATTCAAGGTTGATGACGTGAATGAATCGATATTGTTACGGAGATTCTGAGTCTAATTACTATGGAAGATTAGAGGAAGTTGTTGTGCTTAATTATCCAGGGGCCAAAAAGGTCCTTACATTTAAGTGTCGCTGGTTTGATACTGCAAAGGGTGTTAAAGTTGATCGTAATAGAATGGTCACAGTAGATATAAAATCCAAGTTACAGTCTGATGACGTATTTGTGTTAGCCAGTCAAGCAACTCAAGTGTACTACACCCCTAATGTCGTAAATTTTATAAGCCCCTGGTATACAGCTGTGACAACAAAGACTCGATCATTTGATGGTACTAATCTGTCCGGAACGGATGACCTATTGCAAGAAGAAGTTAGCAATGCCAGGAACGTATTGCAATATGATGGCGATGTGTTGGTAGATGATGTTGTTGATATACCCGATGTCGACAAAGTGGAAGAAGATGTGGAGACAGCTGATCCGTATGTGATGGTAGAAGATGATACTGAGGAAGAAATTGATACAGAAGAGGAAGAGACAGAATCATAGGATGAAAATGAATTTTTTTTTTTTGACAGGTTTGACGACGTACTACTTCTCCAGAACTTGGTGTTTTGTAAATATTATCCCACTAAAACAAATCAATAGAATAATTGCAATGAAATTAATTTCACTAATGCAAATTTTTGTCTATTGTTTCAGTAGTATAGTTATGCCTAGACATAGCGGTGGAGGCGACCGTGGTGGCGGCCGTGATGGATCGGGTGATGGCTCCCAGGGCGGGTCGTCTTTGTCAACTAGTGAGTTAACACTTTTTTTCATAACTATATTAAACATTCATTTACTATAATATATCAATGTCATAACAATATTACACATATATATAGACGCTAGACGTCGGCGTCAACGAGAGCCTAACCTCGATCTATTAGGTCATCCGCCAGTAGTTCCCGACGTATGCCCCGTTGATGTCGGGTCATCATGGTAGGTTTTAACTTTACTATATTTATGTTCAATTATAGAATGATATTATTATGTGATTAATAAATTAAAATGTTCCATATAAATTTTGTTTTCTAGTATTATGGATTTGGTCGCTAAGCAGACCATACACGCCATATGTCTGGTGTATCTCCCGACTGGCTGCATGCGATTTAGCCAGTACACGCGTTACGATGCCAGCTTTATGGTGACAGTGTTGCGGGAGTTTCACATAATTTGAATTACATATACTAAATCAAGGTTCAAGTTATTTACATATTGTTCAAATAATTAATTATACATGCGTTATGTTCGCTTGATAGAGGTATTATAGATACGATCCCAGCATTACTGAGGCAGATAGTGACGCTGTTATTATTACGCACATCTCGAAGAACTATTCTGGCTGGCTGTACGAGATGCGTATGAGGGCAGTCCAGGCAGTAGAAGAATCGCCCGGGACTACTATGCGCCAGCATCAGCCGCCGGCAGTATTAGATGCAACATGGGATGCCATGTGTACATATTGGGATGGTGTTGCCTTCAAGACCAAGTCTGATCAGATGAAGAAGAATCGAGGCCAGCTACGAGTTGTACATACTTTTGGCTGGCAGTCGTATTAGGAGGTTAAGTCGGTATGTATTTATATTTAGTTTAATTTAATATTAAACTACAACTATAGTAAAGTAAGGTAATAATAATTAATGTACATGATTTAGGCTATGCGAAGTAGCTTAAGTTGACCTCCTACTATGATGGAGTTCTGGGATAGAGTCCATACGCCAAAGGATTCTACTTCAGGGTCTAGCATGTCTCCAGCAGCACTTGCTATACGGGTAATACATTTACTATAATCTCTATCATTTAGGGATCATATTACGTAATTTATAGGATGATAAAAATTTACCTCACATGTACATATATTAAATTACAGGACTGGTTTGAGAAGCTCTGCAGCCAGCGTATAGAAGAGTTGCAGGCTACTAGGCGATGGTGAGACGGCTGATCCCACCGTCCCTCCGCCCGAGATTAATTCATCTCAAGATGAGGAGACGGCTCTTTGGGTCGCGTCTCAGGATACTCCCACTAGAACTACCGGCCGTTATCGAGTGCTGGGGTTGCCGAGGATACCATCATATACACTATCTGGAGGTATAATATTTTAGTTTAATTCTTGTTTATAAATAAAGTGAACTTAATTATAATATTATTCATGTTATATTTATTTTTTTAGGCTCTAGCCAGCGTCTGCGTCCGAGAGCCCCCGTGGGACCATCACATACGAGTGCTGGCTTAGACGATGCTTTATTCCAGCGGGTTATGGCTGCCTTCTCGGAGAGGTTTAAGACGGATCCGCTATTCAGTCATCGGGACCTACCCAGCCGTTCTTGCCTCCATCAGCTTACGCAGGACATTGCAACTGGTGTGATCGTCGAGAGTACGGGTATCCCTCCGGAGCAGTTCGCCGCTCTACGCAACGAGATTTTTCAGATGGTGGTTACCATACTACTAGACGCGTTTGGGCCGTTGCTGAGTCAGCCCTCGATTACTCAGGTATACTATTCATAATATAATTCTATTCTGCATGTTATGTAATTTTCATTTAATTAGTTATCTTTAACTGTATCATATATATGGACTAATGAGTTACATTATATTGTCTCAACAAGGTAACGATCGGGCTGACGATGCTGATGAGTGGGTGGACGACGACGGCAGCCCGTGACATATATAGTTTTGTATATGATTTGTACATATTTACTTAGTATTTAGCTTAATGATTGGTGATCGATGTAAATTTCCATAGTTTAACTGATTTTTGACGTATTGTAGCTTTTATTTATCATTACTTTAGTTTGACATATCGACGGACTTTTAAATGTATATTTGATATACTTTAGTTGATTAGAACTTTAGTTTAATGTCATATTCAAGTTGGCCTTGGGAATTAATATGAGTGTTGGCCATTATTGTTGGCAATAGATTATATTTGTGTGTTATGTGCTGTTGAAAAAAAAACAGGTTTATAGGTACAAAAAATGTGGGTATTATAACCCTGGATATTGCCAAAACAGAAAAAATATTTTTAAAAAAAGGCTTAAAGTCGACGGAATAGCACTAGCCTCGACGGAATTCCGTCGATATTAAGCCACTTCTACATTTTCCTGGGATTCCACGTGTCATGTTTATTATCGACCAACTATTCTCGATGGATTACATCAGTCGATCATATGTTAATCTCAACGGAACAGTCCGTCGAGGTTAAGCGACTTCTGATTTTTTGTGGGCTGCCACGTGTCATGATTAGTGTCGACCGACTCTTCTCGACGGATGATTTTCAGTCGACTATATCTTAAGGTCGACCAAATATTCGGTCGAGGTTAATCAGTCGAGGATATTTATCTCCGACTGAAGAATCGACGGACTTAACTTCGACGCGCTTATACCGACTACATTTCCGACCGAATATTCCGTCGGAATTAACATAACCTCGACGGATAATGCTTAACTCCGACGGAATAGTCCGTCGGAAATAAGCCTATTTGTTGTAGTGACAGTTAATTATTGGGCTTTGTTTTGGTATACTATTCAATTAAATGTTCCATTCAACCGAAGATTGGGAGGCAATGTTAGGACGTGATTATTAGGGCCCAAATTATATGGTCGGCCAAAGTCCATATGAAGTTATTTTAACTCATGTAGGAACCTTTTTGGTAGTTGAGTAATTTAAGAAATTAAAGATTTCTAATTATATTTAGTTACTAATCCCTAAGGAAAGTGTCAGGATACAAAACGACTTCCTTTCCTTAAGGGAAATATATTTGATCCCATTAAAGAATTATATTTAATGAGGATTTCTAATCCTATATGGGGAAAGGACTCTATGGAGGTGGTAAGAACAATATAAATACAAGATTTTACTATAATTCTAAGGTAAATACACACTTATTATTATTTTATAGAACTAAAGCATTAAGCCTCCATTGTTAAACTTTATTCAGCCTGTACTTATTCTCACATCGGAGCTATCCCCAGGCGGACCAAGCCGTCAAGTTTTTGGTTTGATTTCGTTTCTGTGCGGGTTTGACACGCTTTTGGTGATTGAGGCGCGTGGACAGATTTTGACGTTAACATATAACATTAAATATAATATCAATTGTCTATAATATCTTTAAATTCTCATAATTACCATACTTATCCCATATTCTATCTCATCTGTAACATTTTTCCATGACGGGTAATTTTAAAAAGATTGTAGTTAATTCTTCTAAATTATATAAAACAATAAATAATTAGAAAAAATAAAATTATCTAAAACGACATATATTAAGGGAATGATGAAACATATATTAAGGGAGGGATGAAGTATATTTAAGCTACCAAGAATTTCATCTAAAATATGAACATTAATGTTTTTTTATCAACTCAATTGGCCATAGACTAGTATAGTAAAACCTTTCCTAAAAAAAAAATCAATGTTCAATCCTAAACTGGCGTGATATATGTGATATTTCTGAACGAACCTTACAACCATAACAATTAATTAAACGAGAGCAATAATATCCCATTACATTGTCAAAGAACCCTTGGCAAGCGTAGCAGTATATATGGCCATTGTAGGATATAGTTAATGCTGAGTCAAGAAGTAGTAATGAATCAGAAAAGTATATATTTAACCAAATCTCCATCCGATTTTATTAATTCACGATTTTTGAAAAGAACACAAAAATTAATAGAATATAATTAATATTTTGTCCAACTGATAAAGCTGGATATAAATTCTTAAAACTATCCTCCAAAAATCTATTAGAAAGATGAAACAGAAATAAGGTAGTATTTGATAATCACTTTCTTCCAAAATTAGAGATATAAATTGATAATAAAGAAATTGAGTGATTAATTTTTTTTGAATATATCTATGTACACACTCAAATAGTATTTTAAAGACACATTCGAGTGAAATGATAATAAAATATTTGTCTCCTCTTTTTACAATAATTTCTTTCTCTTCATTTACTACTATTTTACGAGTATGTGTCTTTAGATGTAGTACACTTTGAGAATGTACATAGATATATCCTTCTTTTTCTAAAATGTACAAGAGACAAATAAAAATGAACATAATCTTATTTTTTTTTATTAAAAAATCAAATAAAAAGAACGGAAAGAGTATTTGATATTAGTGTGATGGATATATGAAGAACGGATTTAAATGCTATGTGTGAGTTTTGGATTTTGAGCAAGCATTAAATTGATCTCTACTTGCCACCTTTAATGCTTAGGCCTGCCTGCTCGATCATTAATGGTGTTTGATGAAGGCAATTTAAGTACCCTTCTTAAGTAGACACACCTTCTTGCATGACTCTGCAAATCTACAAAAATAATATAAGAATATATATTGATTATTTGTCCTTCTTCGTTATATCTCTCTTTTTCTGTTTTATCAATTAGGTTTTTCTATATCTTATTCTTCTACTGTAAGTTAATGCTTTAGTAAAGAGAAGAGAGATGAAAAAGTTTATGCAAGAAGGAATTGATCTTCCTGAGCTTTCTTTGGCTCCTAAGAGCATGAGTAATAATTATTCTTCATCATCCCTTGAGGATGAAATCAATCTCCCTATGAAGAGGAAGTTCTATTCAGATAATCAAACAAGTGTTGATCTTCACCTCAAAGACCCCCTTCCTTTGGATTGGGAGCAATGTCTTGATCTTGAAGTATATATCCCTCTCTCAATTTCTCGATAAAAATTATATATTTTTTCCCTTATGAAGTCTTTTATTACTACTCTTTTATTGGGTAAATATATGACACTATCTCTAGTCATGCAATTATTAAATAGTATTTTCCCATAAATGTGATAACAGAACAATCTAAATGATTGTGTTTTTTTTTTCTTCTCAAAATCATTGTATTTAGTTTGTTATTTTGAACTAGAAAAACAATCAATTAGAATTCCTCTTGCGTACCCCTAAAAGTAAATTATGGGGTAACAATTGGAGGGAGTAGTATTAAAAATTTATTTCCAACAGTAACACCTATATATCAATATTCTTAATTTCCAAAATGTGCAGAAATAACTTTATCTCACTTTTTATTTTTATTTTCGGGTAAATGATGATAATTTAATACCACAAAATAATCACGTTTATAACTGTACAAGGGGCATCCCTCAGGTAATACAAGTGTAGATAACCAGCATTAATCCTAATAAACCTACTTCATACCAATAATAGTACAATAAATTTAGCTCTTGAAGTCATGTTCGTTTGTAGGTAATGTTTTTACTTTGTCTACTTTTGAAGTCAGGGAAAATATATTATCTCAACAGAAAAACATTGAGAAAGAGTTGGAACTGGCCAAAGGATCAAAAGCTAGACCTTGAGCTCAACATCTCATCAAGCAGCTCATCGACAGAAATGCAGCTACAAGAATCTTACAAGAAGCAACAGTTATCAAGCAGCAGCAGCACAAACATGGTTGCTTTGGCTTGTTTGAATTGTCATCTCCTTGTAATACTCTCTAAATCATCTCCCTCTTGTCCCAATTGCAAGTATGTTCACTCTCTCCCAAACCCTCAACAAGTTCCCTCGGACACAATCAAATCCTTAAAGACTCTTAGCCTCTTGAACTAGAATTCTATCCTTTTTATTTTTCATCAAAATAAATGAAGGGGAAAGAATATGAAGGCTACAATTAGAAGAAATTAACCTTCCTTTTGGTAGTCCTATGCTAATAATCTTGATGTTTAAAAATGGGTATATAAATTAAATTATGAATATTTTTTCCCATTAATTAGAATTTTACATTATTAGTTTGTATGTGTTTGGATTGATATGTAGATAGTTTGTCTGTTTGGTGAAGAGATAGAGCGAGGGGGTTGGACATGTGAGACTGCATGCTCTAGCCAATAGATGTTAGTGAGTATTCCATCGGTCCCTTGATATAAGTTATTTTAAAAAAATATTTTTGTCTCTTAATATATATTAGAGTAAAATACACTCACATCCAGGTAGATAATCATAATAATATTCACCACCTCTCTAATTTTTGAAGTAACAGTCAGTACCCCTCTAGTCTACAATATGTAACATTCACTACCCCTAGTGTGGTTGACTAACTAATATCCAAAAAGATTTTTAATATAATGTTTAATACACCCTTCAAGTTATAATGTTTAATTTATCCACTAAATATAAATTTGTATATTATGATTTTTACTTTACTTAATTTAATTAATTAAATTATGAACTTGTGCAATAAATAACATAAATACAAATAACATAAAATTACAAATTAACGCAATAAATGAGACGCCCCCAAAAATAGGTATACATCACTCATCTTGGATCGCCAGATACATGGTACAGAATTCAAATACAACTTACTAATACAACTGTCGTGTACAATACGACAAAACATAAACTGTGAGTTTGAATACAAATATTGTCTACTAGAGAGTATACAAATTCAAAAGGAGTCCTCATTACAATTATTATCACACTATTTCACAGAATAGTGAGGACTACTAATGCTATCCTCTAGACCATCACTCCGTTCCCCGACTCGTCCCAGCTATATTCTCATTTCCTGAAGAGAACAGTGAAAGAAAGGGTGAGCTCAACTAGCCCAGTAAGAAATATTATGACTAAGATAATGCAGAATAAATTATCATTAGTCTCCAACAATGTTAAACTGATAAAATATAATAGACATCAAGTTTAACTGCAGCGGAACAAGCAATCCATTAAAAGAGTCAAGTAGAAAATAAAATCTACTATCTTTTATGATTTAAAAGGTTTTTCATCATTGTTATCGCTGAGACTCAGCTTAATAAATATTTCACATCATCGAATCACCCCTGCACTACGGCCAAGGATATTCTTTAGTATCACGACCACCATTATCCATGCACTACGGGTCAGGAATATTTGTGTATTCATTAATAGTCATGATCATGCCAACAACTGTCTATCAATGCACTACGGGCCAATGAGGACTTTTACCACATCATTTGTAACATTACGGTCATGATTACACCAAATAATCCCTGGTCATAATCATACCAAGTCCATCTATGCACTACAGGCCACAGATGACTTTCAAAAAATTTAAACATGAGGATGATGACAATGATATAAGAATTCAATAAAACAAGTTCAAGAATTAATTTATTCAGGAACTAATAACGTCCAAGTTGTCAACATGATACTGCTTTGTGTAGTAGAATTCAAGAATGCTCAGAAGAATATTTCCATGAAAATATACTGGATGAAGTGCAAATATCAAGGATATTCTACTAATTTCATGGAGTATAGAAGTCAAAACTTTAACCAACTGAGTATAATAAAGAATGGAATAACAAAAGAAATCACCATGCATGCGGTACTTTGCATAAACAGGTTATTCCAACAGAATAATAATAACGGAACCAAGTCAGGCAAAATTTGCACCGACAGGATGTTCCAACAGAATAATAAAGACGGAACCAGGTCTGGTGTAAAATACACAGACAGGATGTTCCAACAGAATAATAATAAAGACGGAACCAGGTCCGGTGTAAAACACACAGACAGGATGTTCCAACAGAATAATAATAAAGACGGAACTAGGTTCGGCGTAAAACGCACAGACAGGATATTCCAACAGAATAATAAAGAATGGAATAACAGAAGAATTTTACCAAGTATAGGGTAGACCGCGTATACAGATTATTCCAACAGAATAATAAGAAATGGAATAACAACAGTTCTCTTCATGAATAAGAAAGAATAACACCCCTTATCGTAAAAGAAATTGAATATAAGAGTAGGGAAGTAGCAGAATACTTTCCTTATTTCTCTCTATAATTTCTCTCTCTAGAGTTTCAGTGAATTCGTAAGAAATTATGAAGGAATGAGCTTCTATTTATAGAAGAATTAAAGGGATACTGTTTAGTCCGTGTGCACCGAATGCTTTCACAGATGAATTATTTAGCAGTGGCGTGTGAATGCTAGGCCATGAATTTTCAAGCATTATCAGTAAATAACAAAACAAGTTATATATGTATAATTAATCACATGGTAATTACACACCCACACCAATATTATATATATAACAACATATAATAATTGTACTCTTTTCACACCACCCATGACTAGACTTTCTTCCCCCATCTATATCAATGCTCCACCAAAACCCACTAACATATAAATATATATCAATCACCACTTTCTTAATTCCCCCACCCGACATCTCTCTTTCTTTTTCTACCCCCACATGTCAACTTTCCATAAATATATATATATATATATATATAAATATCAATCATATATATATATATATATATATATATATATATAATGAAACAAAACTGAGATAACTTTTCACGTAAGCATCAATAATCAATACCATGTGCTACTATGTAACTACGCGTATTACTGTACTTTTAACACCGGGTGTTTCAACAGTTAACGGTAAAACTTCTGCCGTTATTTTTATAAAGTATTTTTGTCATTTTCTCAATCCGACAATAATTCCGTTGTGGGGTCTACCAATGATTGTGCCATTGTACGAATATTCCCTGTTAAAACGAATATTCCCCGACCAATCGAATATTATATAACAACTTGCATACTTTGTAAAATTTATAAATATTACCCACAACTATAACATTATATCAATTTCACTCCATAATATTCAAAAATAATATTTATAGAAAATTCATCTTTATTCAAAACAGTTGGGGTTTTACAATCTCCCCTTCTTATGAAATTTCGCCCTCGAAATTAGGGTACGTACCTGGTATGTCAAAGAGGTAAGGACACCTTCATTTCATTTCAGATTCTAACTCCCAAGTCATTTCCTCAACATCGTGGTTTCTCCACAAAACTTTGACTTGAGGTATAACCTTGGTGCATAGAATATGTTCCTTCTTATCCAAGATTTGAACAGCAACCTCTTCATACGTCAAATCTTCCGCTATTTCGTTCGGTTCTAACTCAATAATGTGGTTCGGGTCTTTCACATATTTACGTAGCATGGATATGTGAAAAACGTTATGAACACGAGACATACTTGGCGGTAAAGCGAGTCTATAGGTCACAGTTCCTACTCGATCGAGGATTACAAATGGGCCGATGAATCGAGGATTGAGTTTTTCTCTCTTTTCAAATCTCGTAACTCCTTTCCATAGAGCAACACGTAACAACACATGATCTCCTATATCGAATTCCACATCCTTTCGATGAAGATCAGCATAACTCTTTTGTCGATCTTGTGAGGTTTTTATACGTTGTCAGATCGTTTGAATCTTTTCTGTAGTCATACGTACCAACTTCGGTCCCAACAACGTTGCTTCTCCCACCTCATCCCAACATACTGGAGAATGACACTTTCTTCCATACAACTCTTCGAATGGAGCCATGCCAATACTTGTTTGATAACTATTGTTGTAGGAAAACTCCACCAATGGTAAGAACTTGTCCCAACTTCCCTTAAAATCAAGGACACAGAGTCTTAATAGATCTTCAAGAGTTTTAATAGTCCTCTCTGACTGTCCGTCCGTCTGAGGATGATATGTCGAGCTAAATTATAAATCTGTGCCCATAGCTGTCTGCAAACTAACCCAAAATCGTGAAGTAAATCTTGGGTCTCGATCAGAAACTATGGATACTGGCATACCATGCAGTCTTACAATCTCGTTTATGTACATATGAGCAAGACGTTCAAGTGTATAAGTTTCTCGCATCGGTAAGAAATGAGCAGACTTGGTCAATCTATCAACAATGACCCAAATCGCATCTATACCTTGAGAAACCTTAGGAAGACTGGTAACGAAATCCATGGTAATGTGCTCCCACTTCCATTCTGGAATTTCAAGTGGTTGCAATGGACCTTTTGTCACTTGATGCTCCGCCTTGACCCGTTGACACGTCAGACATCTTGAGATAAACAACGCTATCTCTCTCTTCATATTGTCCCACCAAAATGTATGTCGAAGATCATGATACATTTTGGTACTCCCACGATGGATTGCAAACGGTGTGTTGTGTGCCTCCATCATGATTTTATACTTTAAATCAGGGTCGTTAGGAACACAAAGTCTGGAGTTGACTCGAAGTATTCCTTCTTCATCGATTCTTGCTTCTGGCATAGCACCTTCATGCACTTTCTTCCTCATACGCATCAACTCCAGGTCTGTAGCTTGAGCTGCTTTAACTTTATTAATTAAAGTCGGTTCTACTCGTATATTTGCCTTCATCACATGGGTCCCTGGAGTCTTTAACTCTATCTCCATCTTTTGCAAGTCACACAAAATGGGCCTTTATGTTGACAATATCGCATTCGCACTTGCATATGATCTTCTACTCAATGCGTCAGCTACCACGTTTGATTTTCCAGGATGGTATGATCATAATCTTTCAACAGTTCAAGTCAACGTCGTTGTCGCATGTTGAGTTCCTTTTGAGTGAAAAAATATTTAAGGCTTTTATGGTCCGTAAAGATCTCCACTTTTTCCCCATACAAGTAATGCCTCCAAATCTTTAGTGCGAAGACAACAACTGCCAACTCTAGATCATGAGTAGGATAATTCTTCTCATATTCTTTGAGTTGTCGTGAGGCATAGGCTATGACTTTCCCATGTTGCATGAGAACACATCCTAACCCTTTGCCCGAAGCATCACTGTAGATGATAAATCCCTCCGAACCAGATGGTATTGTCAGACCAGGTGCTGAAATGAGTCTCCTCTTGAGTTCTTGAAAACTCTTCTCACATTCTTCGCTCCAACCGAACTTTGTATCTTTCCGAGTCAGCTGAGTTAGTGAAGTAGTGATTCCAGAAAACCCTTCTACGAATCTCCGATAATAACCAGCTAAGCCGAGAAAGCTACGTACTTCGGTCACTGATTTAGGTTGCTCCCAGCTTTGAATAGCTTCAATCTTTGCTGGGTCAACAGATATTCTATGACTTGATACCACGTGCCCAAGGAATGTTACTTCCTCAACCCAGAACTCGCATTTCTTCAACTTGGCATAAAGCTTGTATTCACGAAGCTTTTGGAGTATCAGCCTCAAGTGTTGCTCATGATCTTCATGATTTTTGGATTAAATAAGGATGTCATCAATAAAAACGACCACAAAGTGATCCAAATATTCCTTGAATACTCGGTTCATCATATCCATGAAGGCGGCAGGAGCATTAGTCAATCCAAAGGACATGACTAGGAATTCATAATGCCCGTACCGAGTTCTGAAAGTCATCTTTGGAATGTCATCGGTTCTAATCTTCAATTGGTGATATCCGGAATGAAGATCAATCTTTGAAAAGAATTTGGCTCCTTGCAACTGGTCAAACAGGTCATCAATACGTGGCAATGGGTACTTATTTTTTATGGTGACATGATTCAACTCCCGATAATCAATACAAAGTCGCATACTCCCATCTTTCTTCTTCACGAATAGAACAGGAGCACCCCAAGGAGAAGTACTAGGACGAATAAAGCCAATGTCTAACAATTCCTGTAGTTGAGTCTTTAACTCCTGAAGTTTAATAGGAGTCATTCGATATGGGGCTTTGGAAATGGGTTTTGTACCGGGTTCAAGGTCGATACAAAATTCAATTTCACGCTCTAGGGGTAGGCCAGGAAGTTCTTCAGGGAATACGTCAGGAAATTCATTAACAATAGAAATATCATTTAAAACTGACGTATTTTTGTTTAGATCTGTGACGTGGGCTAAGAAAGCTTGACATCCGTTTTTCAATAAACGAATAGCTTTATGGCTTGAGATGACTGTGATTGATTTTAATGGTTTTGTCGCTTGAATTCGTATATTAGGTTGTTTAGGAATATGAAAGCTAACAACCTTACGAAAATAATCAATTTTAGCATGGTGAGTACTTAACCAATCAATTCCTAGAATCACATCAAATGCAAGTATTTTTAATGAAATAAGATCGACAGGTAATGTGAGGGTACCGATTTGAACCAAACAAGACTTATAAACAGTGGATGTAATGAAGGTTTCTCCCAACGGAGTTTCTACAGATAAGTCGAAGTCTACTTTCTCCAGAGTCAAATTTAATCGTTGAGCGCAAGTAGGAGAAATAAAAGAATGGGTAGAACCGGTATCAAATAAAGTATAGACTTCGCTAGAGTTTATGGTAAGCTTACCCGTGATGACCTCATTCAGGTTCCTTGCTTTCTGGGAGGTCACAACAAACGCTCTCCCTTGCACTACCGGCTTTGATATTTTTGGAACGGCCTTTGGTGCCTCCATCCTGGCTGAACTTGTCTTCGGTGAATGACAAAATCGGGCTAAGTGACCTTGTCTTCCACAATTATAGAATGCTTTGGATGGCATCGCACAGTTTGGACTGATGTGTCCCTCCCCTCCGCATTTGAAGCATATGATAGGTGGTCGTTCTCCTTCCTTAACAACAGGTGCTGGTGCTGACGTCTTTCCATCATTGTTGAATCTCCTCTTCTTGAAATGTCCATTCTTATTGTTTTGGCCCTGATTACCACTGAAGTGGTTACCATTTCTGGCCTGTTAATTTCCTCCACGCTTGTTGTCACCGCTTCGATGACTGCTCTCGCTGGTATTATCATTTTGTCGGCTGCTCTCTTTTGGTTGCGTTGGCTCGTTATCGCGCTCCACTAACTGAGCCTTATTTACAACATCTGAATATAAACACAGTTTATGAGAAATAAGATGTTGACGTATCTCCGGCTTTAAACCTCTTAAAAATATTCGCGTCATTCTCTCTTCATTATCCACCAAGTGGGATGCAAACCGAGATAACTCGGCAAACTTCGCTTCGTACCGTGACACGGTCATATTATTCTACTCCAGCTTGATAAACTCTACCTCTTTCATGTGACGAATACTTTCGGGAAAGTACTTGTCGTTGAATAGCCCTTGGAACTTCTCCCAAGACATCTTGAGTGCGTCAGGCTGAGTACGTTTTACAGATTTCCACCAGTAATCTGCCTCTTCACGTAACATGAAGGTGGCGAAGGGAACCTTTTGCTCCTTAGAGCATCCCAAGACATCAAATATCTTGGTGATCTGCTTTATCCATGCTTCCTCCTTAAGTGATTTTGGCTCTCCAATAAACTCCGGTGGCCCCAGCTCCTTGAATTGTTTAGCGGTGACCGTCCGAGAGTTTCCAGTGTTTCCACCTACATTTTGGACAGGAGCCGCTCTCGCCTGCTGTTGCATGAATTGCATAAAGCCTCTAAACATTCCATCGTTCATCATTTGGTCAGTGTTGTTGTTTTCCTGAGGAATGTCGCCTTCCTGATGCACATTATCCTGATTATTGATCTGTGGAGACTCAACGGTCTCCTGTGCTCCATTACTATTCTCAACATTCTCGGATGTCATTTTCAGATACAGCCACAAAACAAAGATTAATTAACACATAACATATTATCCCTATACTTTGACCGACCATTTAAATACCAAATAAACTTAGGTAGGTTATACTAGCGAAGGAATTTCCCGTCTCTCCCCTCCTAGTTCTAGTATCACATCTTAGCCAGGGATTATATCCCTAAGCTTTGATACCAACTGTGACGCCCCCAAAATTGGGTATACATCACCCATCTTAGGTCGCCAGATACATGGTACAGAATTCAAATACAACTTACTAATACAATTGTCGTGTACAATACGACAAAACATAAACTGTGAGTTTGAATACAAATATTGTCTACTAGAGAGTATACAAACTCAAAATGAGTCCTCATTACAATTATTATCACACTATTTCACAGAATAGTGAGGACTACTAATGCTATCCTCTGGACCATCACTCCGTTCCCCGACTCGTCCCAGCTATATTGTCATTTTCTGAAGAGAACAGTGAAAGAAAGGGTGAGCTAAACTGGCCAGTAAGAAATATTATGACTAAGATAATGCAGAATAAATTATCATTAGTCTCCAACAATGTTAAACTGATAAAATATAATAGACATCAAGTTTAACTGCAGCGGAACAAGCAATCCATTAAAAGAGTCAAGTAGAAAATAAAATCTACTATCTTTTATGATTTAAAAGGTTTTTCATCACTGTTATCGCTTAATAAATATTTCACATCATCGAATCACCCATGTACTACGGCCAAGGATATTCTTTAGTATCACGACCACAATTATCCATGCACTACGGGCCAAGAATATTTGTGTATTCATTAATGGTCATGATCATGCCAACAATTGTCCATCAATACACTACGGGCCAATGAGGACTTTTACCACATCATTTGTAACATTACGATCATGATTACACCGAATAATCCCTGGTCATAATCATACCAAGTCCATTTATGCACTACAGGCCACAGATGACTTTCAAAAAATTTAAACATGAGGATGATGACAATGATATAAGAATTCAATAAAACAAGTTCAAGAATTAATTTATTCAGGAATTAATAATGTCCAAGTTGTCAACATGATACTGCTTTGTGCAGTAAAATTCAAGAATGCTCAGAAGAATATTTTCATGAAAATATACTGGATGAAGCGCAAATTTCAAGGATATTCCCCTAATTTCATGGAGTATAGAAGTCAAAACTTTAACCAACTGAGTATAATAAAGAATGGAATAACAAAAGAAATCATCATGCATGCTGTACTTTACATAGACAGGTTATTCCAACAGAATAATAATAACGGAACCAGGTCAGGCAAAATTTGCACCGACAGGATGTTCCAACAGAATAATAAAGACGGAACCAGGTCTGGTGTAAAACACACAGACAGGATGTTCCAACAGAATAATAATAAAGACGGAACCAGGTCCGGTGTAAAACACACAGACAGGATGTTCCAACAGAATAATAATAAAGACGGAACCAAGTCCGGCGTAAAACGCACAGACAGGATATTCCAACAGAATAATAAAGAATGGAATAACAGAAGAATTTTACCAAGTATAGGGTAGACCGCGTATACAGATTATTCCAACAGAATAATAAGAAATGGAATAACAACAGTTCTCTTCATGAATAAGAAAGAATAACACCCCTTATCGTAAAAGAAATTGAATATAAGAGTAGGGAAGTAGCAGAATACTTTCCTTATTTCTCTCTATAATTTCTCTCTCTAGAGTTTCAGTGAATTCGTAAGAAATTATGAAGGAATGAGCTTCTATTTATAGAAGAATTAAAGGGATACTGTTTAGTCCGTGTGCACCGAATGCTTTCACAGATGAATTATTTAGCAGTGGCGTGTGAATGCTAGGCCATGAATTTTCAAGCATTATCAGTAAATAACAAAACAAGTTATATATGTATAATTAATCACATGGTAATTACACACCCACACCAATATTATATATATAACAACATATAATAATTGTACTCTTTTCACACCACCCATGACTAGACTTTCTTCCCCCATCTATATCAATGCTCCACCAAAACCCACTAACATATAAATATATATCAATCACCACTTTCTTAATTCCCCCACCCGACATCTCTCTTTCTTTTTCTACCCCCACATGTCAACTTTCCATAAATATAATATATATATATAAATATCAATCATATATATATATATATATATATATATATATATATATATATTATGAAACAAAACTGAGATAACTTTTCACGTAAGCATCAATAATCAATACCATGTGCTACTGTGCAACTACGCGTATTACTGTACTTTTAACACCGGGTGTTTCAACAGTTAACGGTAAAACTTCCGCCGTTATTTTTATAAAGTATTTTTGTCGTTTTCTCAATCCGACAATAATTCCGTTGTGGGGTCCACCAATGATTGTGCCGTTGTACGAATATTCCTGTTAAAACGAATATTCCCTGACAAATCGAATATTATATAACAACTTGCGTACTTTGCAAAATTTATAAATATTACCCACAACTATAACATTATATCAATTTCACTCCATAATATTCAAAAATAATATTTATAGAAAATTCATCTTTATTCAAAAAAGTTGGAATTTTACAATAAAAGTATAATTATTTTTTTCAAATATTAAAATTTAAGTAAAACAAACTTATTATTACAAATCGAATCTTATTATTCATATAAAAAAGTATTAAAAATTATATTAATTATTTTTCTCATATATTAAACTAAACATAAGTCACATTTAAGCATAATTATTTACAGTAAAAATGACAAATATTGTTACTTAAAAAACTAAAAAGTATATTAAAAGAAACATCTTTTTACAAGAGAGGGGTAGTAATAAATATTATAATAACCCGATATTTTCTATATAATTAAATTATAAATTTTGCGTATAAATTTTTTTTATTTTATTATTATTATTTATAAATGTGGAAATATGTGTCAGGTAATGTGTATGTATGTATTTATGTGATAAATATAAAATATATTTATTACATGAATGATTACAAATAATTTTATTTTTGAATTATTGATCATTATAAATTATATTCTATAATAATTAGTTTTATAGTATAAATATTTTTATTAATTATTTTCTATGAAAATATGATTTTATATTATTTAAATAATATATGAAATGATTATAGCATTATTATAATAACTATTTTATTATATGATTTTATTTCAGATTAATTAAGCTAATTATTTAACTTAATTAATAGTGTTATATATGGCAGATAAATCAGATATGGAATTCAAACCCTAATTTTGGATTTTGATCACGGAATAAGAATAATAATATAATATTAAGTATATTTTGATTTTTTTAATGCTATAAATATGTATGTTATGTGTGTAAGGTTAATCTAGGGAGCAGTTTCATTATAACCTGATAAAACCCTAGTGTTACTGATAAACCCTAGTTTCGCAGTTAAACGAGACTTCAAAATCTGTTAAGACACAGTGTTATGTGGTATATGATTTGTATTGTCAGTTTTAACGCTAATTATGGAAAACCCTAATATGACAACCCGAGAATTTTGAATATTTTTTAAAATTTTAATTAATTGATTTAAGGTTCAAAATTAGAACCTAAATAGAAAATAAGTGTATGCGTTTAATATTTTTAAGAACGAATTTTGAGGATTTCAAAACTCTGTAAAGGATTTAAGTGAATTATTCAAGATTAAGTAATATATGAATATGTTCTGTGTATATGTGTACAATATGTGGTTAAGGGTCAAGGGTTGACCAGATAATTGATATCTGTAACAAACCTTAGGTATATATTAAGAACGTCAACGTTCGGTTAAAAAACTCTAGCGAATTACAAGAAACCCTAAAATCGGTTCTGGAAACCCTAATTTCGGTTCCGGGAATCCTAATTTATAATTAGGAAAAACCTAATTGTTAGTTTAAATAGTTTTAATGATAATTAGGAAATATTAATCCTAATTTTCAAGTTATTAGTAATTAGAAAACATTAATCTAATTATGAAATCTAATTTCTAATTTAGGAAAATTATTTTTCTATTAGAAACCCTAATTAGTGGTTTATAAACCTTAATGACCAATTACGATCCTAATTGCTAAATTAGCAATTTTAATTAGGAAATACTAATCCTAATTAGTAAGATTTAATTTGTGATTAAGAAATTTTTATATAATTAGTAAATCCTAATTATAATTTAGAAATATTAATTTTCTGTTTTTAAAACCTAAATTGGAAATTTTAGAAAATTAAATTTGCAAAACCTAAGGGTTTCAAACCTTAAACCCAAAGCTTTCCAAACCCTAAACCCTAAGGGTTTGGCTAATTGACTAGAATGCCATTAATATAAAATGCCAAATGTCTAGAATACCCTTTTTGTATTCTTTATTTAGGTAGTGTACAAATCTTGACAAAATAATGAGTAGGTGACCAAATATGTTGACCATGTGCTCTAAAACATCAAATATACCAGCCATCTTACCCCTTGATCAGCCTCATTCATTGCATCATATCTTTTAAAATGAGAAAAGTAAGTAAAGTTATCCACTTTACTTGTCAAAATTGCCAAGACTTTCTCTCACTAGAAAATTCAAGATTTAGAGAGAGAGAAAGAGAGAAGCTAAGCCTTAATCATCTCTTAGCATTCCTATAACAGATTCAATGGTCAGATTCCAAGATCCAAGCTAGAAAAAGGTATAAACCCTAAATTTTGAAAATCATGTGATCTTGTGTTAATGATATTGTTTATTGTTTAAATATGTGTTAGAAGGTGTCTTTTAGTGATCTGGGTTGTTAAATCCCAGATCCAAAACATCAAAGTCCACGAATCAAGCATTTTTGAAATCTGGAAATGACGAAGAAAAAAGTGGCCTGACAGTTGAATGTCAGAGCCCTTAGATCTTTATGTGTTAGATGTTTTGTATGTTTTATGCTTTAGTTGTTTTGTATGTTTTATGCTTTAGATCTGTTCTATGCCATGTGGTCTACGATCTGAAATTGAAAACAGGGTCATAGCATGTCTGGGTTTCGTTTTATAGGTGGTCAAAAGGCATTGACCGAGCACGATTTCTGAAAATCTGGGCAAACCCAGAAACTCAGAACGCCTGACAGCGTTTTTGCAGACGTTGATCTTGCTTGTCTGTTATGTTTTAGGTCACGTTGTTGTTTTGGTATTGTAGCCTGACATTCATATTACACATCTAAGCCATCAGAACCATCAGATCTATCACAGGATCAAAGATAATACCGGTCAAACAACCGTTGACCATCACGCCGGATGAAGATTCTGGGTAACCCAGATCTTCATCAGCCGATTTTTGGGGCGAGGTTTGACCAGTCTCAATTGTTCATTTGTGTTGTTGTTAGACGGATTTAATGATATGTTATTGTACTATGACATCATTACTATAAGTATGGACTCATAAATCACATAAATCAGCCTTATAGCTCAAGATCTAAGGACCTAAATATAGCACCTTATATTGTTCTTCATTTTCTGGAAAACCCAGAAATGAAGAACAGGCTTGTCAGACTTTTTGATTAATCATATATCTCTGTTATTTTGTTGTATGACTCTGGAATCAGTTTGTTTGTGTAGTATGACATATCTACTACATGTGTAACACTTTAGATAACCTAGAATCAAGAAGACCAAGAATCTATTCACGGTCAAACCTACCTACTTGTTAACTGCCATGAAGTTCTGGGTTCTTGCTCAAGAACACAAAGAACACCTATAGCGACGGTTCTGTCACTATAGGGTCCTTTAGTGACAGTTTTAATTTCTAATTTCCGGAAATTATTAAATTAATTGAAATAAAAAGATTTTAATTACTAAAAATACTAAAAAATTTCTGAAAATTTATTTTAAATTCTGAAAAATAGTTTTTAATTATTTTAAGTATATTTCATAAATATTTAATATTTTTGGAATATAAATGGTATTTAATTTATTTAATTACAAAATTAAATAAACTATTTAAAAATAGTTTTAATTCATGAAAATTCATGAAAAATTATATTATGGTATTAGAAAATATTTTAAGTGACTTTTAATATTTTGTGATGAAATTCATTAATAAATTATTATTAATGCTAATTAGTTTATTTAATGAATATATTTAATAAATTAAGGAAAAATAGAATTAATGATTTAAAAATCATATAAAAATGATTTAAGTGTTATAAAAATATTTTAAGTTATAAAATATAACTTTTGATATTTTGCCATTAAAATATTAATATTTTAATATTAATAGCAATTATCGGATAATGAATTTAATTATTTAAAAATCATATAAATATGATTTTAAAGTATTAAAAATACTTTGATATATTATAAATATATTATAATATTATGACATGTATTTCATTAATATTTGATAATAAATAAATATTAATGATAAAAGAATTAAGTGATATTTAATTTATTTAAATACGTTTTTAATGATTGAAAAATCAGGATAACTGGTAATAATTATTTAAAAATTATTACAAGTCTGTGAAAAATATTTTGACTGAAAATAAAATTATCTGAGATAACTATTAAGTGTTTAGGCAGATTTTAACTAAACTTAAACTCGATAAAAGTCTGACTAGACCGTCGGGACGTTAGAACTTTGTCGAACTCAACTCAGACTGCAATAGTTTGACTTGATACTGAGTCTTATGTGTGTTATAGACTGATAGGATTTTGTGTTATGTGTTTAGGTTATTCTATGTTTATATATATAGTAGTATTATACTGTGATGATATTATTCTAATATTAGAGATCTATATTACTAATATTAGGTCTTCGAATGAAGCGATATAAATTGCGTAGCGGTAATCAACGGTTCAGGCAAATTTGTTTTACTTAACTCTACTAAGAGTGTTTCATTCGGATATGCTTATGGTTAATCATTGCTGATTTCTATGTATAAGTTGTACTCTGTACATATTGCATGTATAAGTCAGGTATGAAAGGCTGATCACCTTCATTACCAGTTAGTTTCAGATATATTTGTTCATGTATAATACTTGTTCAGTCATAAACTTGTTCCTGCTAGTTCACAATTATATTGTTGAATTATAGTCAGCTTATTATTCAAACTCTTCAATCATGATATATCATTATATTGTTGAATTTAAACTTGCTGGGCAATCCTTATGCTCACCCTTGCTATATCATGATAAAATATTGCAGATTAAGGCGAATGTGTCGGATACAAGGAAAAGTTAAAGACAGTTCCAGCGTTAGGATATGTGTGCAGCTAAATTGTATAAGTATTGTATGTTAATAATGTTATATGTTAGAAAAGTTATGAAATGTGTATTAAGTTAAGGTTACTCGACCTTGAGAAATAGTGTGTAAAATGTATTGTATAAACAATTTATGTTTATATCTTCCGCAAATATAATAATAGTGTTAGAATGATCGAACCCGATCCGCGGTGATTCGGGACCTCGGATTCGGGGCCCTCACAGTTGGTATCAGAGCTGTTGGTTATGAAGCTTAGGTAGGAATACCTGAGACTAATAACCGCAGTGATTAAGATAATTACTAACTCACATAGAGTTAGTTGGGTCGGTAAGATTCAAAGATGAATCTCGGCCAGTTATAAGATACAGAGTTCCCTAACTTTGATAATAAAAGTTGAATAGTAGTGAGAAATAGATAGAATCTAAAAGACTGAAAGTGCAGTGATAGGAGATCGTAAAACAAAACGATCATAGTATAAAAATAAATCGTAATGTATACGATGAGATCACCCCGTGATCTGATAAGGTTATAGTATGGAGAAGGATCAAGCGAATGATTGAAAAGTTACAGCAAGTTTGCTGGGTGACAGTTGTACTATGAATTGGTACAGATTCAGGAAAGGATTATGAATATAAGTGGAATGAAATTCGTATTGAGAAGGGTGTTAGTGTTAGGTAGGAATTCAATTGAGGACTCATGTCGGCAGCTGAGTTGTATGATTCCTTGTATGGGCGGGGAATTGTACTTGGTGTAAAAACTACTTAGTTTCTGGCAATGATAATCATTGAAATGTTTGTGTCGCGCTATTTGCTATATGCATGTTAAGAGGGTGATTCCTTTCTCATGTGTATAACAGATAGATAGGTCATAGGTAGAGAATATCAGGTTAAGAACGAGTTTTTAAAACTCATACTTATGTGACATTCTTGATTCATAGTTATATGAAATGTTTATGAACCCCTCAGCGAATGGACGCCAAAGGTCTAACTAAGACAAGTTCTTAAACTCATATGATTGTGGCAAGTAAATGAACTCATAAGTGTGGTTTGACGAACTGGGTATAGTCGTGTGTAAATGAAGAATTGAGGATAATAGGAACAGATAGATTGTTAAGCAAATGATTATTAGTGGAGACATAAGTTTTTCAAAACTCCTAGCTATGCTAGATTTCGAAATGATTGACATAAAGCTAAATACGCACTATGTGCCTTAAAAAAATAAATATGTAGACTCGTAATCATTTTTGAAACGGTTTAAAGTCTAGTCTATGCTACTTATTTCAGCTAGACGCAAATGATTTGAAATATCAAAATATATTTTATTTATCACACATGTACCATGTAACCTGGTGAAAAGATGATAAAAAGGTGATGGAGTTGTAAATACAGGAATACTTAGTGCGAATCCGATCTGAAAATCACTGTTCCACTATTGTATGATGTGTTATGACAAAGTCATATAATGACGGCATCCTCAAACGGACTGTTAATACAGTACGGCATCATGACGTCATTCTCGAAAATATTTTCAAAAGTTTAATTTGCCAATGGGGTTTGGCTACACCTAAATAATTCGATTGAATTAAATTATTGATATGGGTCTATGCTATTCGATTCAGCTAGACTAAAGTTTATGAAAACTCTAAGTGTTCATTGAAAGAAATTTTCTGAACCAAATTATTTTAGTGCGGAATCCAATAAGATTGAGGTAGAATTTTTGTGCCTTTAGCAGTGACGAGAAACAGATAAAAGCAGTACTCAGTACAGGGCATATCGGGCTAATCACCCTTTGTGTCCGTAAGTAATGACGGTTTGCGGATGAATTTCCATAAAACCTTTGTGAAAATGACAGACAAATAGTCTATATAACTCCTCAGTAAAATTTGAAGATTTTTACTCTTGTGAGTGGTGTATTGGGTAGTATGTGATGGTGAGAAGGTATGGTGTATGGTGTATGGTGTATGGTGTATGGTGTAAGGTAAATTTCGGGGATAAAATTTTTAGAAGAAGGGGTGAATGTGACAACCCGAGAATTTTGAATATTTTTTAAAATTTTAATTAATTGATTTAAGGTTCAAAATTAGAACCTAGACAGAAAATAAGTGTATGCGTTTAATATTTTTAAGAACGAATTTTGAGGATTTCAAAACTCTGTAAAGGATTTAAGTGAATTATTCAGGATTAAGTAACATGTGAATATGTTCTGTGTATATGTGTACAATATGTGGTTAAGGGTCAAGGGTTGACCAGATAATTGATATCTGTAACAAACCTTAGGTATATATTAAGAACGTCAACATTCGGTTAGAAAACTCTAGCGAATTACAAGAAACCCTAAAATCGGTTCTGAAAATCCTAATTTTGGTTCCGGGAATCCTAATTTATAATTAGGGAAAACCTAATTGTTAATTTAAATAGTTTTAACGATAATTAGGAAATATTAATCCTAATTTTCAAGTTATTAGTAATTAGAAAATATTAATCTAATTACGAAATCTAATTTCTAATTTAGAAAAATTATTTTTCTATTAGAAACCCTAATTAGTGGTTTATAAACCTTAATGACCAATTACGATCCTAATTGCTAAATTAGCAATTTTAATTAGGAAATACTAATCCTAATTAGCAAGATTTAATTTGTGATTAAGAAATTTTTATATAATTAGTAAATCCTAATTATAATTTAGAAATATTAATTTTCTGTTTTTAAAACCTAAATTGAAAATTTTAGAAAATTAAATTTGCAAAACCTAAGGGCTTCAAACCTTAAACCCTAAACTTTCCAAACCCTAAACCCTAAGGGTTTGGCTAATTGACTAGAATGCCATTAATATAAAATGCCAAATGTCTAGAATACCCTTTTTGTATTCTTTATTTAGGTAGTGTACAAATCTTGACAAAATAATGAGTAGGTGACCAAATATGTTGACCATGTGCTCTAAAACATCAAATATACCAGCCATCTTGCCCCTTGATCAGCCTCATTCATTGCATCATATCTTTTAAAATGAGAAAAGTAAGTAAAGTTATTCACTTTACTTGTCAAAATTGCCAAGACTTTCTCTCACTAGAAAATTCGAGATTTAGAGAGAGAGAAAGAGAGAAGCTAAGCCTTAATCATCTCTTAGCATTCCTATAACAGATTCAATGGTTAGATTCCAAGATCCAAGCTAGAAAAAGGTATAAACCCTAAATTTTGAAAATCATGTGATCTTGTGTTAATGATGTTGTTTGTTGTTTAAAGATGTGTTAGAAGGTGTCTTTTAGTGATCTGGGTTGTTAAATCCCAGATCCAAAACATCAAAGTCCACGAATCAAGCATTTTTGAAATCTGAAAATGACGAAGAAAGTGGCCTGACAGTTGAATGTCAGAGCCCTTAGATCTTTATGTGTTAGATGTTTTGTATGTTTTATGCTTTAGATCTTTTCTATGTCATGTGGTCTACGATCTGAAATTGAAAACAGGGTCATAGCATGTCTGGATTTCATTTTATAGGTGGTCAAAAGGCGTTGACCGAACACGATTTCTGGAAATCTGGGCAAACTCAAAAACTCAAAACGCCTGACAGCATTTTTGCAAGCGTTGATCTTGCTTGTCTGTTATGTTTTAGGTCACGTTGTTGTTTTGGTATTGTAGCCTGACATTCATATTACACATCTAAGCCATCAGAACCATCAGATCTATCACAAGATCAAAGATAATACCGGTCAAACAACCGTTGACCATCACGCCGGATGAAGATTCTGGGTAACCCAGATCTTCATCAGCCGATTTTTGGGGCGAGGTTTGACCAGTCTCAATTGTTCATTTGTGTTGTTGTTAGACGGATTTAATGATATGTTATTGTACTATGACATCATTACTATAAGTATGGACTCATAAATCACATAAATCAGCCTTATAGCTCAAGATCTAAGGACCTAAATATAGCACATTATACTGTTCTTCATTTTCTGAAAAACCCAAAAACGAAGAACAGGCTTGTCAGACTTTTTGATTGATCATATCTCTCTGTTATTTTGTTGTACGACTCTGGAATCAGTTTACTTGTGTAGTATGACATATCTACTACATGTGTAACACTTTAGATAACCTAGAATCAAGAAGACCAAGAATCTATTCGCAGTCAAACCTACCTACTTGTTAACTGTCATGAAGTTCTGGGTTCTTACTCAAGAACACGAAGAACACCTATAGCGACGGTTCTGTCGCTGTAGGGTCCTTTAGTGACAGTTTTAATTTCTAATTTCCGGAAATTATTAAATTAATTGAAATAAATAGATTTTAATTACTAAAAATACTTAAAAATTTTCGAAAATTTATTTTAAATTCTAAAAAATAGTTTTTAATTATTTTAAGTATATTTCATAAATATTTAATATTTTTAGAATATAAATGGTATTTAATTTATTTAATTATAAAATTAAATAAATTATTTAAAAATAGTTTTAATTCATGAAAAATCATGAAAAATTATATTATGGTATTAGAAAATATTTTAAGTGACTTTTAATATTTTGTGATGAAATTCATTAATAAATTATTATTAATGGTAATTAGTTTATTTAATGAATATATTTAATAAATTAAGGAAAAATAGAATTAATGATTTAAAAATCATATAAAAATGATTTAAGTGTTATAAAAATATTTTAAGTTATAAAATATAACTTTTGATATTTTGCCATTAAAATATTAATATTTTAATATTAATAGCAATTATCGGATAATGAATTTAATTATTTAAAAATCATATAAATATGATTTTAAAGTATTAAAAATACTTTGATATATTATAAATATATTATAATATTATGACATGTATTTCATTAATATTTGATAATAAATAAATATTAATGATAAAAGAATTAAGTGATATTTAATTTATTTAAATACGTTTTTAATGATTGAAAAATCAGGATAACTGGTAATAATTATTTAAAAATTATTACAAGTCTGTGAAAAATATTTTGACTGAAAATAAAATTATCTGAGATAATTGTTAAGTGTTTAGGCAGAGTTTAACTGAACTTAAACTCGATAAAAGTCTGACTAGACCGTCTGGACGTTAAAACTTTGTCGAACTCAACTCAGACTGTAATAGTTTGACTTGATACTGAGTCTTATGTGTGTTATAGACTGATAGAGTTTTGTGTTATGTGTTTAGGTTATTCTATGTTTATATATATAGTAGTATTATACTGTGATGATATTATTCTAATATTGGAGATCTATATTACTAATATTAGGTCTTCGGATGAAGCGATATAAATTGCGTAGCGGTAATCAACGGTTCAGGCAAGTTTGTTTTACTTAACTCTACTAAGAGTGTTTCATTCGGATATGCTTATGGTTAATCATTGCTGATTGCCATGTATAAGTTGTACTCTGTACATATTGTATGTATAAGTCAGGTATGAAAGATTGATCACCTTCATTACCAGTTAGTTTCAGATATATTTGTTCATGTATAATACTTGTTCAGTCATAAACTTATTCTTGCTAGTTCACAATTATATTGTTGAATTATAGCCAGCTTATTATTCGAACTCTTCAATCATGATATATCGTTATATTGTTGAATTTAAACTTGCTGGGCAATCCTTATACTCACCCTTGCTATATCATGATAAAACATTGCAGATTAAGGCGAATGCGTCGGATACAAGGAAAGGTTAAAGACAGTTCTAGCATTAGGATATGTGTGCAGCTAAATTGTATAAGTATTGTATGCTAATAATGTTATATGTTAGAAAAGTTATGAAATGTGTATTAAGTTAAGGTTACTCGACCTTGGGGAATAGTATGTAAAATGTATTGTATAAATAATTTATGTTTATATCTTCCGCAAATATAGTAATAGTGTTAGAATGATCGAACCAGATCCGCGGTGATTCGGGACCTCGGATTCGGGGCCCTCACACCTAATTTTAATACTAGAAACCCTGATTATTACGAACCTTATATAATAATTAACTAATTACTAAATGGAAACCCTAATTTGAAACTCAATTATGAGTTCGAGACTGTTATATAGTTGTGTTATATGAATCATGTTACGTGTTATGGAATTTAATGTTTATTAGAGAAATCCTAATTAATATTTAGAAATTCTAATTTCTAGAAACCCTAATTTCTAAATTTAAAAACCCTAATTTCTAAAAGTTAGAAACCCTAATTAACTAATTAAAAAATCCTAATTTGCTAAGTAGGAACTGAAACAACCCGGGTCAAATTCCGAGTCCGAAATAAATTTCGGGTCAAATCCCAAGTTCGAATCGAATCAAATCTATCAAAATAAGGCCTCAAACCACTGGCCCAATAGTATTTTTTTGGGACATCTTAGCCCACCACAAGCTCCCAAAAGGTCATGACTTAAAGGTACTATTGGTAGTTACTTATTTCCTTATATGCAGACAAATTTTTTCCCTATCTTTCGATCTGGGACTGGGGTGTTACAAACTCCCCCACTTAAATTTCTGACGTCCCCGTCAGAATCGATCACACACACGGCCCAAAGATCTTTGCCTCTCTAGCCATTGTGGGATAATACCGACTGGCTCCGTGTCCCCACCTCCGGACCTCCATCTCTCTATTATGGGATAATACCACCAGCCTTCGTGTCCCCACCTCCGGCAACCCGATCGGATGACCCGACCCGAGCTTTCGAGAGTCGACTCTGATACCATATGAAACAACCCGGGTCAAATTCCGAGTCCGGAACAAATCTCGGGTCAAATTTCAAGTCCGGATCGAATCAAATCCATCAAAATAAGGCCTCAAACCACTGGCCCAATAGTATTTTCTTAGGTCATCTTCGCCCACCACAGGCTCCCAAAAGGTCATGACTTTAAGGTACTATTGGTAGTAACTTATTTCCTTATATGCAGACAAATTTTTTCCCTTTATTTCGATGTGGGACTGGGGTGTTACAGGAACCCTAATCACTAATTAAGCAAGTTTAATGTTAATTAGTGAATACTTAAACCTAAGTTTCTAGTCTAAGTAATTAGAAACCTAAACTATTTTATAAAAACCTAATTTTTATTTTAGAAACTAAAATTTTCATTTTAGCCCTAAATGCAAAATCCTAGAAAACTAAATTATAGAGTCTTAGGGTTAAACCCTAAGGGTTCACTACTACAAAACAGTAAATAGACAACGCGAAAAATACGTTGTGATTTTAGTCAGAAAAACGTCATGATTAAAGATGTTGTCTATTTGATACCCTTACACAACATTTTTAAAACGTTATAGTTAAACACAATACACAACGTTTTTTAAGAAAAAAATGTTGTAGATTTATTTTTCAAAAATTAGCAGATGCTTAAAAACTTTGTAGAAAGTATGATTCCACAACGTTTTTTGGATAAAAATGTTATTGTTTAGTATATCAGACAACGTTTTTTAAATGTTGTAGATAAAGAAAAAAAAAGATGTGGTTCACCTATATTACCAATGCACCTGCAATATGCTAATGCCATGATATATAGCCAAAATGTATCAACCATTCAAAATACATCCCAATAATACCATTCGTTTACAGTTTCAAATTACTACATCTATAAAATATATACCAAAATGTCTATATATACATCTCAAATTCACTTTTCAATCCACAAAATAAATCACAATAAACCAAACTATTCATAAAATTAAGCTACCACTACTACAAAACGGATAACGAAAAAAATCGTACAAATGGGGTAATCTTCTAAAAGGGTTTACAGCAATTAATATGTTCCCTGTGTAAGTCTGAGGCAGCATGAGTTAAAAGAAAAGAAAATAAAACCAATGCTTGGGTCAGAGTCTTGAAACCTGATAGGAAACACGAAGCAAAGAAGAAAAGGGAGGTGCATACCTATTTTTGAATACAAAGAAGTTATATCCTCTGATGTATTTTGCAAATTGGCCCGCAAATCTTTTGCACGTTCAACCAAAGAACTTTCTGTTTGTAAATTGATATATCCAACTTTTTTAGAATGAGAATGTCGAAGATGAAGACGCATGATATGATATGCTAATTACAAGTCTGCAATTTCACCTGACTGCAATAGTTTGGAGATAATGAACTCCTTTTCCTTGAGCTTTGAAATGGTTTTTCTATGGTTTTCTTGAACATCTTGCAAAACTTTGTTACTGTTTTCTAAACTTATCTAAAGAATATATTAAAAACAGATATATGATCATCAGGAATACTTTAGTAGTTATCTAAATGTTTTCATACAAGTCTGCTGCTAAATACATACCTTGCAACCCATGAGCTCATTTTCAAAGTTTAATTTCTCCTGTTGCTCGGTCAGATAGAGTTCACGAAAGTTGACAACTTGCTGCAACACCAATGAAATTTACTAAAGAATTGATTGAATAAAATGAATAATTAAAAAAGAGAGAAATAGAGAAATCCATTTGTACCTTCTCACTGAAGTTAAGATCAATCTCCAACTGCTCTATATTCTCATTCCTTGCCTGCAAGATGTTTAATAAACAAATTAACATAATCTACTGACTAACAGGGACAAGTTCTTCTGTGACCATGAACAGACGTGATTTATTCGACATGACTGAAAGATTTTCAATTGGCAGTACTGAATCAGAAGAACCATAATAGCATAGCCATAAGACCCATGACCTATTTCTTGTATAAAGTTGATGAACAGGATGAAATTTTGGATAAACAAATGATCAATAAAAATGATCCTTACCATGAATAGTCGTCATTATTGTGTTTGTGATGTTTATTAGAAGAAACTTCAAGGCACTTCTACGAAAACATACCTTTTTTTTCACTTCATCCTGTGCAAATCTTTCATGCGGAATATAAACACCATTCTTTTCCCTTGCTGCTCTGACATCTGCTTTAGTTTTAATAGATAGAAGGACCAGTGAGTGTGGAATATATTTCAAAAAATAATAAAGGAAAGCAAGTGTTACTGTCAAACCTTGTGGTTTCTGTCAATTTCCAAATATAAATCCTTGAGCAGCACAACCTTGGACATTTTCTGGTTTCCTCAATAGCATTCTTTCTCTTTGTTATGGCATAGGCCCCAATTACACAGCCTAGGCGCCCGAGGAGCAAGGGTCCATTTTCTGCCTAGGTTCGCCTAGCACTTTTTAAAGCATTGAGTAGTGTGCTTACTGTTGTTAGCAAGTATTAGCAAAAAAGTAAAACATGTTAAAAATAAGCATTTCCAAATAACACAATTTTACATGTCAAATCCCTTTCCTTTTCACGTTATAAATTGGCGGACATGGTAAATTTAGTATATGCTCAATTCACTTATATAGAAAATCTTAAAGTCAGATAATTGCTGATTAGCTGAACAAAGCTTTTGTACGTTAAGTCTAAAGGCCTCACTCCCCGACTATGAATCAGGGTCAAATTCTCCACACACAGCTGCACTGCATACAACCCTAGGCATAAATTGAGAAAACTGATAGTCATCAAAGAGAAGTTCCATTTTCATCGACGTTTGCAACATGAACAGAATGAGAAGCACACATACTAAAAGATTTGAGATGTTTTAGTTTTGTGCTTTGATGTAAAAAACTCATTGAAAACAGAGATGTAATTAACTTGCATACCATTGAAGTGGCAGATATAGGCAGTGACAAGAACCGGCACCACCGTGAATAGTTTCCAGACTGAATTAATATCAGTAACATCAGGAAGCCACCTGGGCATAGTAATAATGTCGTCAAACCATTTTAAGATTGTGATTCCTGCAGCAATAACTAGGAAAACTAGTGCCAGTCCAACTACCAAGGCAGATGTGAAGCTCAATAAATCTTCAGAAGCAAAAAAGCAATAGTCAAATCATCATTAAGAATTTGGCTGGGTCAACAGATTCTTCTGGCTGGGTCAACAGATTATACTACATCAAATTCTCCACACACAGCTAGTAATAAAAGCTAATGATAACGTACTCGCATAGTTTTTGAGATGAGAAAGGTTGATGTTGCCTGCTACAAAGCGGCTATCAAAAGATAAAAAGGAACTTTGTTTCTCATTCTTTCCAAGTTCATCAACCTAAAGTCTTGTGCTAAATGTGAAAAAAGTATGGGACTTCTAATATCCTTTGCCAATACATAATTATCCCTTCTAAATCCTAGAAAGTTCACTCAATTTGTTTGGTAATGGAAAATTAAAAAAGAAGAACAGCACACCTGTTTCTAAAGTTTAAGTGAAAATGTATACTTCTCTTGAATTTGGAGTCACAAAGCTCATGTTCCATGTCCATTACCTACCAAAAATACCACAATCTCTCGTTATAAAAGTGGTTATTTTTCATCAAACAATCACTGATAAAAGTCATAACTGCAGTGACAAAACAAGCCAGAAAAATAGATTTCATGACCAAATATATTTAAGCCTGCATTCAAGTACAAGTAAAATACATAACGTAGACACACCTTACTGGGATGATGACACAATCTAATTCTTCTAGCTTGTTGAACCTCCTCCATTAGTTCCTCCAGTTCCTAGCAGCATTGTAAGGCAAGTCCAAATGAAAAAGGTACACTTCAACCTAAGAAACTAAGTTAGAAACAAAAGTTGAAACAAGTCCCAAACAAAGTAAAGAAAACTCAAAAGAAACAGCAAGTTGCAATAGCATACAGAACAAAAATTAAGCTTACAGTTTCAGCCTGGGCTTGCATTGCCTTAAACTCTGCTACTTTTGGGGGGAATCGATCCAATTAGTTCATTCCTATGTTTATATCATTAGTTAGTTTGGTTAGGACCAAATAAAATTATGTCAACATAATTTCAACTTAAAACCCATAATTGCCCCAAATGAATCAAAAAGCATAATTAATTAAATCCATACAGTGAAATAAATGTTTACCAAGGGTGTCATTGGGCATGTACCCAGCAACAAGCAGCCTCTCGTCACCATCACAGCAATACCCAATCAAATTGGCTAACCTCTTGTATCTCAGCTTCCCAACACCCCAAGCTTCATCCTTCAAAAAGAAACCCTAATTTTAAAAACCCATTTACCACAATAAACCCTAAGGCTTCAATTCAATTCCATCAATAAATAAGTAGTTAAATTTCTTAATAGCAATCCACCTCCGATTCTGCAGCCAACCCTTGTATACCACATTTGGGGCTTTTTCGCCACTCTCAGAAACAATAAACTCCGGGCTGAAATTGTTGGTGGCAGCTTTCAGTTGACGAGATTATGAATCGGAGTCTCCGAAGCCACGTCCCAGTACTTGACAATGGCATCGTCGGCGCCGAAGAGGAGGTGAAGCTTATCGAGGCGAGGGTATTTAACTACATGAACGGGGCGGGAGTGACACGGAGTTTCCTGAGGGGTAACCGGGACTTGGCGTCGAAGACTTGAACCAGATCTGAGTGGAATCCGGCGACGAGTAGGCGTTCGTCCGAGCGAAAAGAGGCAGATGTGGCTGTATCTTTGAAGGCGGAGATGGTGGCTATGGGTGTTAGGCTTAGAGACGGTTGCGGAGTGAATGCGAAGTGGTGAGGAGAAGTTGGCGAGAACGAGAGAGAAGTGGATGGAGAAAGTACAGAGATAGAGATCGGAGAGAGAAGAAATTCCGTGCTTTTCAATTCCGTGTTTTTATATTTTGAGCTCCGTGTTTTTTTAGATAGACAGCGTTTTTAAAAAAAATTGTTATCTAGTTAAAACCAAAAAAATGCTCTTTTAAATAGATAACGTTTTTGCATATATATCTACAACGTTTTTTTTTAAAATGTTGTGAAAAAAAATACCACAATATTTTTATAAAAAACGTTGTGATTTAAGTGTTGTCTATTTACTATTTTGTACTGGTGGTTGGATAAGTTACCATAATGCCATTAAATTTTCAAATATAATGACCAAGCTACCCTTGTGCTTATTTTATTAAGTTGCTTGTGATTTTGGCCAACACTTTAGTTGGTAAACTAACCTCACAACCCCATGTGACAAATCTCAGTAGATCATCCACATATATCATACAAGTTCATTGCATCTATGTAATATATATAGTGTTGGAGAGAGAAAAAAATTCATTATTCAAGCTCATTTTGCTCATTCACCTAACCTAACTCTCCCAAGCTCAAGACCCACAATATATAGTAGTAGATCAGTCACAAAGTCAAGCCCCACGATTACCATTATCAGATAAGGATGCCAGATTCAAGCATAGCTTAAGAAAGGTATAAACCCTAGTTGGAAAAATTTGACTTTGATTCCATGTTAGATCTTGTGTTTTAAAGTTAAAACATGTTGTTTGTACTCTATTTAAGTGATCTGGGTTGATAGATGTTAGATCCATAACATCTATAAGCTCAGATCTAGTGTTTTTACAAATCTGAAAAATGTTGAAAATGTTGTTTGACAATGAATGTCAGACCTCTTTAATCCTTGCATGTTATGTGCTTTAGTGTTTTAAATGTTTGAAATGGTAGTATGTTATGTGGGCTTTGTTCTGCAACTCGAATCAAGGTTTGATGATGTCTAGATTTCATTTTATAAACGGTCAAAACCCGTTAACCGGGCATGACCGGACGATTTCTGGGCAACCCAGAAATTGTTTTCTAATGTCTGACAATGTTTTGCGAGGCCCAGATCTGTTAGTTATGATGTTGTTTGATGATATTTTTGTAACCAAGTTGTAGCCTGATAAATGGACTTTAGATCCCAGCCTTTTTATCACTTAGTTAACCAACAGACTGAACGAAATGAATGGTCAAACTAGCTTGCTCGATCACAAACTTGGTTTTCTGGACAACCCAGAAAACTCAAGAACACCATTTCTGACATGGGTTGACCGGGCGCTAGCTTATGATTCTGATGTTGTTTGTCTGACCTGATGATGGATATTTATACTCTGTCATATGGTCTACAAACTGGAATCATCATTAGAACAGATTAACAAATATCAGAACCCTAATATTAATGAGCCTCAAAATGACTACTCAAGGCTGACTGGGTTTCTGGGTAACCCAGAAAGCTCTGACAACAGCTTTGAACGGCTAGATCTTCAGATTATATGCTTATATGGCTTAGATAATGCTTGATTCATGTATTATTACATATAAACTACATGATCCTTACAAGACCTTGTCCAGAATCAACAAGATAAGTGAGTTATACTTGGTCAATGTAGACACCCTGGGTGCTGTCTATCAGTGTTCTTGAGCCTCAAGAACATCAACCGCAACAGAAACTGTCGTTAAAGCTTTTAGTGACGGATTTAATTATTTTTAATTTCTGATTTTTCAGAAATTAATTAAAAATAGAAATAAATTCTAAAAAAATTACAAAAATAGTTTTAAAAATTATTTTAAATTATGAAAAATAATTTTTAATTATTTGGGATATTTTTCATTAATATTTATAATTATTTGAATATTAATGATATTTAATTTCGTTAATTAGTGTATTAAATAAATTAGAGAAAAATAGTTTTAATATTATAAAAATCATTTTAAATAAGAATAAAGTGTTTAAATATATTTTGAATTATAAAATGTACTTTTCAAATATTTTTTGAGAATTCTCATTAATAAATTAATATTAATGATCTTAGATTCATTTAATAATTATATTAAATAAATTAATTTAAAAATAATTTTAATATTATAAAAATTATTTTAAAAGAAAATAAAGTATTAAATAATATTTTAAGTTATAAAACATAATTTTTAATATTTTAAAATAAATTTCATTAATTATATAACATTAATAATATTAGAATTATTTAATAATTATATTAAATAAAATAGTTTAAAAATAATTTTTAATATTATAAAAATCATTTTAAATGAAAATAAAGTGTTTAAGAATATTTTAAGTTATAAAATATAACTTTTAATATTTAAATGATAATTTCATTAATAATTTAATATTAATGATATTAAATTTATTTAATAATTATATTAAATAAATAGTTTAAAAATAGTTTTATTTAATTAAAAATCGTTTAAAAAGGATATTAATGAATTAAAATAGTTTAAGTTATAATTAATAACTTTTAATATTCTGATAGATAAAACATTAATATTTAAATATTAATAGTAATTATTTAAGAATGATTTTAAATGTTATAAAAATCATTTTAGGGTAGTATTAGTACTTTAAAAGTATTTTTAGTTATTATAAATAACTTTAATATTTTTGCAATGGTTTCATTAATAGTTTAATATTAATTAAATGTTAATGATAATAGAATTGTTTAAAATTTAAATCATTTAATAATGATTTCGGTGTTTAAAAATTCATGATAAATTAAAATAATTGTTTAAAAATTATTATAAGTCATTTAAAAATAATATGACTGATACTTACAGATGTTGAACTATAGGATAGAGTCTTAGACTCGATAATTACCCGATAAAGCCGTCGGTACACCGACATGTTTCAGAAATTGAACTGAATTTATATAATTTGTCTGTATATGTGTTTATTTGTGATCCAATGACTGTGAAATATGTGTGACATTGTGATTAGGTATGTGCTAACTGCAATAAGTAGTATTATGTGTTACAATATGTTATTCTAATCAGTAAAATGATCTTATTAATGATAGGTTTCAGTATAAAAAATAAAACTAAGTTGCGTATTATAAGTAGCAGACCAGGCAAGTATCCTACCTTTGTATTTTCTTTATGCAATGGACATGAGTAAGAAGATTCAAAATTATATTATTATTGTATCAGATTATTAACCCTATTGGTATATATGTTATATCCGAATCATTGATTATCAACATGGTACTATATTGTAATTCAGATATATATTCTGTTCGTTAATTTCTAAATATAGTTATTCAAGTGTCCCCACTTGGATAATCATTATATTTAATCACATGTTGATATATATATATATATATATATATATATATATATATATATATATATATATATATATATATATATATATATATACCTATTGTTTGCCAGTATGTACACAGTAAGTAAAAGTCGTCTAAGCTATTTGACCAGCTAGACAGAGATTTAAAAATATCGTTGAATATGATAAAACCTTTTTGTATCCAATTAAATTGTTTTGATTTGGATTTCAGACTAAGTATGAACATCCCGATCAAGGAAAAACTTGTATGCGCCCAAGGCGGACAGAGTAAACGATAATATCGTTCTTGCATGCAGTATTGATCAATACATGGCCCATGGGATGTACATCCTCGCGCCCGTAAGTTATAACGGTTTACAGATGAAGTTATGTTTAACCTTTTCGAAAATTAAAATAATGTTCATAGTATGTCACCTTAACCATATTTATAGTTATTACGTAGTTTCAAAAATGTGATATAGAGTTGTTATGTTATTATTATCGGTTTAGTCTACTTCACACCTATTGAATCGTTGTAGAAGTGATGTATAAAGAAAATATTTAATTCTTTCAGCTATTATATTTATAATTGTTATTACTTGCTGGGCACCCAAATGCTCATTCTTGCTTAATTTAAATATTTTCAACTAAGTGTGAACAGCTAAAAGGTTCGGCCAAGAACAAGTGAAAAGAAAAGCAAACAGAATATGATTAATGGTATCTTTTGTAATAGTTAATTTGTATTACGACAATGATATGTATTATCTATCATGTAAAGAATTATTGTAATGGTTGCGTACTTGGGATTAGACTCTGATATATGTAAATTAAGTTTAATTTTTATATTATTGTTATTATTATTAGTATTATTTCGCTCATAGAAATGGTATGATAAAGCACAGAGTTCGGGTTTCAAGTACCTGGATTTGGGGGCGTTACAAATATTATTATATTTTATTTTATTTAACATTGGACAAAAACAACGCCAATGGTATACTAAAAAAATGTAATCAAAATTATAAATATCCCAATTTTTTACATATACTCAAGAAAATTTAACATATAAAAATCATAATATGAAACTAAGAATTCAAATAATATTTTTTGTTGTTAAACACCAAAAACTAAACTATAAACATACTCAATCACTCTAATTAGAATAGTTCCATTAATATATTAATTTAAATATTTTAATATTTGTATCACTTGTCCAAAAATACGTGTTAATTAAACCGAATTAGATTTTTTGATAAGTTACCAATAATTTAAATGAGATAGTCTTAATTACAAATAAAACTTTAATTAAAATGTATTGTATTAAAAAAAAGATAATTAAAGAGAGTATATGACACAAGTTTTAATATAATTAGTAATTAATTAAGATATTGCAACATGTCTACCGACTACATAACACTGACTATGAGTCCCAAAAATATTAGTCTTTTTCTATTAGTAGTAGTTTTTAAAAAATTACATCCATTTGTGGGGAAAAACGATAAAAAGGAAAAGATAATCCATGAGTGATATGCGAGAAAGGGATCTTATTTTCAGGGAGTTTAATATCAGCAGTTGATGGACACTACAAAATTAAGTTTTACTTTATACAAAAAAAAAATATTGTATTTTAAATAATATTTATACAATTATTATATTATTACAATTCTTTATTATATAAAATATAACTTATGTTTACATAATCTTCATTTTGAAATGCTTGAAATGAAGATCCGCCAAAATATAAGAAATCAAGCTGACATACGAAGGGGAGAGAGATCTGTCCAGTTTCCAAACCAGAATTCTTTACTGTAGCCTTTTTCTTCACAGCAGTGATGATTTCGAGGAACTAGTAGTAGACTAGTAGTAGTAGTTCCTCAATACCTAGGTGGGCTTGATACATGCAATAATATTAGATCCAAGAATTGTTAGATGAGGTATATATATATACACTCTAGTTATGGATCTCGTGCTGCTAGCTTTACAAGTCAGCATTGTGGCTACTGCCAACTTGCTAAGATAATTTATTACTCCGATAGGGTCGGCTCTGAGTTTTTAAGGGCCTAAATCGATAACAAAAAAATGGGTCTTTTATAAATTGCTATTAAGATAGGCATAAAAAAAACTAAGAACTTTCCTTGAACAAAAGAGCATCAATACGAAAGAATACAAGTCTGCTATTGAGATTTGGGCCTATTTCATTGGGTAAATTTTCTGTGAGCCTTTAAATTTAAACTAATGTGAACTGAGCTCTTTTGTTTTGGGTATATATATACATAACACAAATATCTCTTGGGGGCCCTAAAAATTTATAAATTTTAGTGGACCTAAATACCAGGCACCTTAGCCTTTAACCCAGGGCCGGTACCTCCCATCATACTACGACTTCTACAAGCATTGTGGCTCCAAGCTTAATTAAAGACCTATTCTTTCAAGTTGGTGGCTAGTTTTAAAATAGGCTTTTAATTATCAAGGTGAAATATTTTTTTAATAGTTGGTATATAGTTTCAATTATTTTTAAATTGACGTTTGTTTAATTTTTTGTTAAGATATTTTTGCCTCTTTTTTTCCTTTTTTTTTGTTGATCGGCAAAAGTAAATTTTATTAAAACCCAAGAGTAATATAGAAGTGGCAAATCCAAAAGATTTGGATGGAGCCATAAAAAATTGCATTACAATAAAAATAAATAGAAACTTTTTGAAAAAACCTTCAATTGAACAACCATATATTTATACTTGATCCTTTCCTTTGAGCATCACTTTGCTATCAAAACCATTGAAAACAAAAGCATCCCGTAATTTGTTACTCCCTCCGTTATTAAATAAGTGACATTTTTAGAAGTTTAAATTTTTTTTAATATACTTAACGTCAACACATTTTTAGGAAGTATTAATTATAATTTTTCTTCTATTACCCTCAAGTATTTTTCTATCTGATTTATTTAGGTAACTTTATACATATTTCATTAATTAATGTAAAAATAATTTTGGTAATATATATCAATCTTAATTAGGGGTGAGCATAGTGCGGTTTGGTACGGTTTGAAGTCCAAACCGCACCCGAAACCGCTTAGGTGCGGTTTGACAAATCTAAAATCGCACTCGAAACCACTTGTGATTGGTGCGGTGCGGTTTTAAACTGTGCGGTGCGGTTTCAATTGGTGCGGTTTCGGTTTCAAAACCAATTGAAACAATAAAAATATCTAAGCCTTCAATAGAATTTAACACAGAGCTCACATCGAGCAATTAACTTAGTGATAGAGTCGGCAATGGGAATTATATCAAGTATAGAAAAATAATCAATGCATTAAGTCCAGGGAAGACTTATAGAATATAATCCTAATTGTACCTAATTTGAAAAATAATCTATTAGACTATTACTATTATAGTATAGACCTTAACCAATGCATTAAGTGCTCGAACCAACGAATTTGGCCCCTCAGCTATAAGCTCCTCCAGTAACACATCAAACAAATTCAAAATTTCAAAACCCAAATGTTTAACTTTTTGACTCTATAACCTCTAACTATCTTCTTTCAATTGGTGAAAAAATGACAATACAAGACTGAGGTTTTCTTTGAACGTGTTCAAGTGAAAAGTAACTTTAGATTTTAATAGAGATAATACATACATACACACGCACATGGTGCGGTTTCGGTTTTATGCGTGCGGTTTTGGCTAGTAACCAAACCGGAACCGTAAATTTAGTTATTCAACCCACCTAAAATCGCCACATACACTGGAACCGTTGGTGTGGTTTTAATTAGTGCGGTTCGTGCGATTTTTGATGCGATTTCGGTTCCAGCTCAGCCTTAATCTTAATAACAGAATTGGAGTAATTAATGATTTTTCTTAATAAGTGTGAAACCCTCTAAAACGTCACTTATTTAGGAAAGAAGGGAGCATTAATATCCAAATCATTGCAAAACTTAAATCTTATCTTTTACTGAGTTGATACTCACAAAGCCGAGAAGTTTCAAGTTGATTCACTAAATAAAGAACCACCAAATAGCTAAAATGCTTGCAATCAAGCTATAATAATTAAAATGCATCACATACACAACATAACCACGTACTGAGCTGCAAACATACCACCAAAAATAGCTCTGAAACAATACTATTGCAACTCCAAATTAAGTCCCAACAAAAACTAAACCCCCCACCCCCCACCACCCACCCCCCCCAAAAAAAATCACATTTGTCCCGCATAGTACTTTTGCACTAAAATAACTCAACTCTAACAATTTTGGAGCCCAACAACCTGGATTTTTGAAAATTATTAAAATAAGAATTTAATAAATAAAATTCTTATTGTGAGATGTGTCGGGTTCGAATAAACATGTATGTATTATGTATTTTGAAATATGTGATTTAGTGTGAAAGAATTGAATGTATATATAAAGAGAAATATATATTCATATATTGGGAAAATGAGAGTTAATAGTTAATTAAAATATTAAAGAAAGTGAAGAAAATTAGTTATGAAATGGAATATAGAATTGAGGAAAATTAATTAATTAATTATGATTAATTGAGATTAAATTAAAATGTGAGTGGAAAGCCTTGAATGACAATGAAGTTACTATGATTTAGATTTCATAAATGATGTGAGCAATTCATTTAATTAAACTATTGAATTAATGTAAATATATTCGTTTTAATAAATTGAGAAGATTGATATATTGTGAAAATCCAATAATAATCTAGAAGGGGGTTGAATAGATTATTACTGTTTAATAAATTATTTTAGGCCTATTTGAATTTTTAGCAAATCAATTTATAGTGTCAGAAATTAATCTGCAAGATTAGAAAAATTCAATCACATAATACACAGAGATTTATCTGGTTCACAATATACCACTTGGGTATATTGCTACCTCCAGTCTCAAGCTCATCTCAAGGACTTGAGATCCTATTACTCCGAGTAATAAATATTCTTTTAACAGGCGGAGAAATATTTACAAAGTTTTAAAGATTAACTTACAATTGTTCACAACTAACTTTCTCGGACAGTGAACTCCCAGCTCATTCCTCAAGCTTAGTTGTACCTTTCTTTTGAGTTTAGAACTATTCTATGATTTGATCTTAAAGCAACAATCTCTTCCTTAACTCAAAAGTACCCTAGAGACCCAACTCCCAACTGACCTCTCTAAGATCTTGGTCAAAAAAAAATTGTCTTTCTCACAAATACATATAATAAACTAACTCTACACTTTTTCTTTTTACAAAAGATTAGTTTTGACTTTGCTTCTAAGTAATCAGATATGCAGTTAAAGATCAAATATAAAATAAAAGTTCAAGACTTTTATGTTGGATGCTTCCAGGTAAGCAGATATGAAAATTGATGCACATTTATAAAGATTTTCTTTTTATTTAATAAAGAATGTGTTTCTATGGATTAAACAGGTATAAAAAAATATTTTCTTTAAAAATTGAGTTTCTATGGTTTAATCAGATATAATTTTGAATTTAGATAACCATATAAAATCACTTAAAATGCAGCAAGTAATTTATGAATGAGTAAGTTTGTGAGAAAAATATTTGTAATGATAGTTATCAAGTATAACAGATTTATCAATTAAATAATACTTGAAGAAATTTGTTTCACCCACGTATATATATTATATTATATTTGATTTACGTTGTGAAAATTTGGCCACTTAGGATTTTAAAAATTGTTCGGAGAATTTCAATGAAATAGCATCCGAATTATATCGGTATCTACGTATTGAAATTGTTTCTTTCACAATCTGATAATTATATAAATATTTTTTAATATTTATATAATTTATCTATATCAATAAAAAGCCACTTATGATTTTAAAGACCGACTGGAAGAGAAATTACTTCTGAATTATATCGGTATCTAAGTACTGACTTTTTATATGATATTTGATAGATTAAATATATATATATATATATATATATATATATATATATATATGTATTTAATCTACGTTGTGAAAATTTGGCCACTTAGGATTTTAAAGACCGTCCGAAAGAGAAATTACTTCCGAATTATATTGGTAACTAAGTACTGAACAAATTATTTCTTTCACAATCTGATAATTATATAAATCTTTTTCAATATTTATATAATGTATCTATATCAATAAAAAGTCACTTAGAATTTTAAAGACCGTCCAGAAGAGAAATTACTTCCGAATTATATCGGTATCTAAGTACTAATTTTTTATATGATATTTAATATATATATATATATATATATATATATATATATATATATATATATATATATATGTTGTAGACACTCAAAATTTTCTGCACACCTGTTACTGACATTGCAGGAGGGCAGATTCGTCTTTCAGAGATACAATTCATATACAGTCCGGATACTACCGGAAGTTCAGTTTCAACCCCGGAACACATACCGGGAGTATCAATTCCAACCTCGGAGATAACCCCGAGGCATGCAGTTCAAATACCAAAAATTCCATAGGAGAAGGCCAATTTATCCCGGAGATAACCCCGAGATATTCAGTCTCAGTCCCGACACCGAGAATAGCAGCACTCAGGGTACGAAGATACCCATGCATGTTGAATCCTCTTCACAAGGAGGAACCTAAGGTTCTGATAAAGCCATTACAGTACCTGAGCTCCAGTTGGATACAACCAACAAAAATCCTGCAAACACCCATCTCAATGGAGATCTAGACACCGGTGACATCAGGAAAAAGGTCCTTCAAATGGAAGAAACCCTTCGTTCTATCAAAGGAATTGGAGCACACGAGAGTGTCTCATATGCTGACCTTTGTATATTCCCTGGTGTTCATTATCCAGAGAAGTTCAAAACTCTTGACTTCAAAAAATATGACAAGTTAGGAGATCCTTACACACATTTGAAGGTTTTCATTGGAGAACTTGGATCTTATGCTGAAGACGAGAAGCTCAGAATGCAGCTGTTCCAAAAGAGTCTGACTAGAGAATCCCGTTCGTGGTATGCCAGATTAGACAATTCAAAGATCCATAGTTGGGAAAAACTAGCTCATACCTTCCTCACATAATACAGCTTCAAGTCTCAAATGACTCCTGACCGGTACCAGATTACCAAGGTCAAGAAACAGTCCAATGAGTCTTTCAGAGAGTATGCTCAAAGGTGGAGGCGCCTTGCTGCTCAAGTGATTCCTTCTATGACAGAGTTAGAAATGGTCATGACATTTATCGACATACAAGAAGCTCCTTTCTATGAGAGAGTTTTAGTTGGCATTGGTAAACCATTTTTTGAAATGATCAAACATGGAGAGATGGCTGAGATGGGGTTGAAGTCAGGAAAGATTCAAGACCTAGCCGCTCTTAAAGCTATTGCTGAACACATCCGGTCCACAACTTATGGAAACAACCCCCGGATGGTCCATAAAAAGAAAGAGGAGAATGTTTCCTTCATACTACAAGGTCAAAAGGGCAATCAGAATATGCCTATTCAGAGGAGAAATTACACTCCCTTTCAAGCATAGTCTTCAAACCCTCCATTGCCTAAAGGTGGAGAAGTCAAACACCCTCGAGTGTTCACACCCCTGGGGGACTCACTCGAGAACATTCACAATGTTCTGACCACTTAGAAGAAAATTACACATCTTATTCCACAAGCCAACCCTAATGGGAAGGGTTTCAATGCTGCTCGAAAATGTGCTTATCATGCCGGGGCATCTGGACATGATACTCAAGATTGTTGGGCCTTGAAACACAAGTTCCAAGATTTGATAGACAACGGTGAGATCATGGTCACCAAACCAGATCAACCTCACATACAAGACAATCCTCTTCCTCAACCTAAAGAGGAAGAGGTCAACAAGATTAATTAGAGCAGTGGACAGAGTTTCAATTTTAACGGAGAATCATCCCAGACCATCAAAGAAGGTGTTGACAAATGGGATTATGCAAAGTTCCAGTTTGTGATGGAACAAAAGATGAAAGCTCTGTGCAAGCAGATTGAGCAATTGGCAGAACTGGTGACCCATCAGCATCAAGTCACACGCCAATTAGTCGGTCAGGAGCATGCTAGTCTCCTCCCCTTGGTTATGAATACTCCCTCGTCACCTTCAAGAAATGAAACATTGGAGGACAAAGTGACGAAAAGAGCAACTGCCAAAGCCTGCCGGAATTTTGCCAATAGAAGGGAATTTACATACCTGGGCCAATCTATGAAGGAGATACTTCAGATACTAATCAATGAAGGAAGGATCACTTCCCTTCTACCTCTAATCAATCCCCGTTCAGGACGGTTTAATTTTGATAGAGTAAGTCAGTATCACTCCCATTCTTGCGTTCACAGCACGGAAGAATGTTGGGCACTCCGCCACCTTATTCAGAATCTAATTGATAGCGGTGTCCTGCAACTGGAAGACAATGATACTGTGCTATTTGAGAGTGAAAATACTTGTCCTACTAAATGGAAGGAACTGGTAGCAGTTATATCCGCTGAGGTTAATGGTACTGTCAAACCATTCACAATACAAGCAATTCAACTCAAAGGAGTTGACAATCCTTTGAAAGTGGCTGCGCCAGAGCCAATCAACTTACCATTCAAACCATAATATCATGTCATCAGCTTACAAAAAGTCCCTTGGAATTATGGAGAAGCTGAAGGATCCACCTCTCATACAACTGCTGCAGTGTCGAAGGAAAATCCACTGTGTCTTCCCCAACGGGTGATGAAGCCTACCATCAAATCAAAGGGGAAAATTCCCATGGAGAAGATTGAAAAATTCCTCCGTACTATGGGTCATAATGAAGCCAAGGTGGTTTTAAGCTTAAGAGAAGCTCCACATCAAATTTGAATACTGGACTTGGTTTTAACTTTTGAGGATCACATGAAGATTCTACTGAAGGTTTTGGAAGAAGTCTACTTGTCAAAATCAATGGATGTGGAAAATTTTCAACATCTGGTTGATCACATTTTCAACAACAATGTGATATCTTTCACTGATGATGACATACCGCCCGAAGGGACCGGGCATTGCAAGCCGTTATATATTGCGGTGTTGTCCTCCGGATATATGCTAGCTGGAGTCTTGATAGATGGAGGTTCATCTCTGAATATCTGTCCTTACGCTACGTTAGTAAAGATGAACGTCAATCTTAAACGGATCCGAAGCAGCCATACGATTATCAAAGCTTTTGATGGATCCCGCCGGAATTCAGTCGAAGAGATTGAGTTGCCAATTGAGATTGGTCCCCATACATTCTGTGTATCTTTTCACGTTCTCAAAATAGATACAGGATACAACCTACTTCTGGGGAGACCGTGGATTCACATGGTCAGGGCAGTCCCTTCCACTCTTCATCAGCAACTTAAATACATTATCAATAATAGCCTAGTCACCGTTAACGCTGAACCAGAATGTCCTCAACATGGTGACATACCACTCATCAATGTCAATTCAGATGTTGAGCTGGTCAGTTTTCATGCTTTGGAAGTGAGCAACACTCAATACCATTCCATTGGTATGCCATTTCCCATACCCAAGATTTCTGTCGAAGTGATGGCAACTACTCAAGAAATGATGTCATTGGGACACCAGCTGGGACAAGGGCTTGGTAAAAATCATCAAGGTATTAAGCACCCGATTCAAGTGTCCAGTCAAATTGGGACAGCCAGACTAGGCTATTCTACCAATTCTAGTTACAGGAATCCACATAAGCGTAAGCAAAAATTCCTTCAGTTTCAGTCACACAACGATTATCTCCACCTGTAAATCTAGAGTCCGCACAACCTCCGGTAAAGGTGCCAGCCAATGTAATGGCTATGATATTTCCTAAACCGATACCGGTAAAGGAGAAGTAAGTCTTTGTTCCAGATCCCAAGGTGGAAGAAGAGGAACGAAGAATTAAATAAGACATCGTCCGAATGATGTCAGGCATGCGCATCATTGTCCATGATGAACATACAAACAGATACACCCCAGATGATGATTGCCCAGACGTAATGGTCATCATTCGGGAGAAGGAGGACGATGACAACCCCTCCATCATTGCAGTCCACCCGGACTTCATCCTTGCCAATTAGAGAAGTACTCCTTTCATTGGCCGACAAGGGTAAAACGGGAAGGACTTCTTTCTGCCCTGTAAATATCATAACTGCTTACTTTTCTGTATAGTATTAGCAGTTGTTTTGTCCGTACATGCTAACACTTTGTACGATTACACAGTTTCATATATATTAAGTGAAAGCATATTTTGTTTCAGGACTCTGAACTTAGATGTGCCTGTACTTGCTGATAAGATTCCTCTTCTCCATAAGGATTGTAACTTTCATGAAAAGTTGGACTCATACTTGATGGAAATACAAGAGGACATTGAGGTGCCTCAAGAGATCAAAGAATGGGTTGAAGATAAACCTAAACCCAACCTTGATCAAGCCACCTCCTTCAATCTCGGAACCTTAGAAAGCCCTAAGTTAATCCAGATTGGTTCAGACCTTACCCTAAACTAGAGGAATGACATGGTTACACTACTAACCTAATTCTAGGATGTGTTTGCATGGTCTCATGAAGACATGGTGGATTTGTCCACTGACATTGTCCTTCATTGCCTTCCCATTAAAGAGGGATTCAAGCCCGTCAAGCAGAAACTCGGTCGATTGAAACATGAGTAGAGTTTATAGGTGAAAGAAGAAATTGTGAAATAATTCCAAGCTGGTATTATCATGGTGTCCATATATCCTGAATGGATATCCAACATCGTTCCCATGCCTAAGCCTGGAGGAAAGGTGCGAGTTTGCGTGGATTATCGGGATCTGAATAAAGCTTGCCTTAAGGATAACTTTCCCGTGCCATTTATCCACATTCTCATTGACAATATTGCTCAATGCGGCATGTACTCCTTCACTGATTGCTTTGCAGGGTACCATCAGATCATGGTTGCTGAGGAGGATCGTGAGAAAACTGCTTTCATCATGCCTTGGGGAACCTTTTGCTACAGATGGTTATCTTTCGACCTCATCAATGCCGGAGCCACCTATCAGCGAGCTATGATGGCTCTTTTCCATAACTTAATGCACAAAGAGATAGAGATCTATGTGGATGACATCATTGTCAAGTCCCGAAGGGAAGAAGACCATTTAGACCATCTCAGAAAGCTCTTCAACAGGTTGCGTAAGTACAACTTGAAGTTAAATCCAGCCAAGTGCGCCTTTGGCATTAAATCAGGTAAGTTGCTAGGATTTCTAGTCATCCACAAAGGGATTGAGTTGAATGCCACCAAAATCCAGGCTATTACGGAAATGCCCATTCCCCAGACAGAGAAGGAAATACGGGGAATTTTGGAAAGAGTAAACTTCATTAGTAGGTTTATTTCTCAACTCACAACAACCTATGAGCCTATCTTCAAGCTGTTAAGAAAGAACTCCTCCATGAAATGGAATGATGAGTGTCAGAAGGCCTTCCTTACAATCAAAGAGCAGCTAGTCAAAGCTCCTGTCTTGGTACCACCCAGGGATAATGTTCCCCTGTTCATGTACCTGTCCATAAGTGATAATGTCATGGGCTGCATGCTGGATCAGAAAGACGATAGAGGCCAAGAACGAGTTATCTATTACCTCAGTAAAAGATTCAGCAGCAGTGAACACAAGTACACTCTGATTGAGAAGACTTGTTATGTTTTAGCAGGGGCTGCCATGAGGTTACAACATTACCTCCATGGGCACACAACCCATCTCATATCCCGCGTAGATCCTCTCAAGTATGTGTTCAACAAGCCCATACTGAATTGTCGGCTGTCCAGATGGCAGTTGATCCTGTAATAATTTGGCATTGTTTACATGACGCAAAAGTCCATTAAAGGTCAAGGAATCGCAGATCAACTGGCCGCCGCACCTTCAGGGGATTTCAAACCCTTGAAAACATACTTCCCCAATGAAGGGATAATGGCAATTCAGCAACACCATCAGTACGACATACCAAACATGGAACATATATTTCGATGGAGCTGTTAATATGGAAGGTTCTGGAGCTTGAGCAGTTCTAGTTTTTGGTGCCGGAGAGCAGTATCCCGTCACCGTCAAATTACAGTTTGTCAGCACCAACAACACAGCTGAGTATGAAGGTTGTATCATGGGGCTAAAACTTGCCCATTCAATGGGCATCAGGCGGTTAACTGTCTTTGGGGATTTAGAGTTGGTAGTCAAACAATCCACGGGAATCTATCAAACCAAAGAGCTACATTTGCTGCATTACCATCGACAAGTTTTACAGATGGCTTCGGAGTTCGAAGAGATCTCCTTTCTACACATTCCTCGTAATAGGAATGACTTCGCAGACGCGCTAGCAACTTTGGCCTCCTTGATTCACATACCTGACAAGGAACACATGCCAAGCGTCACATTGGCCTTGCAAAAGGCACCAGCCTATGGGAACTATGTTGGAGAAGTATCGGATGAGCTACCTCCCATCCAACAACCTTGGTATCAACGTATCAAGGAGTACTTGCGAGATGGATCTACACCCGCTGAGGTGAGCCCGACTGAGAAAAGGCAGATCTATCGACTTGCTATGAAATTCTACCTGAGCGGAGATGCACTCTATAAAAGAGATACAGGACTAGGTCTCCTTAGATGCCTGGATAAGGACCAAGCTCAGAGACTCATAGATGAGGTCCATGGTGGAGTCTGTGGCCCATACATGAGCGGCCCTCTACTTGTTATCAGTACCAAATTCATGGGAATGTTATCCATGCCCCTCTAAGGGAGCTCCAAAATATGAGTTCGCCCTGGCCCTTCTCAATGTGGGGAATGGATGTGATTGGGCCCATCGAGCCCAAAGCCAGTAATGGGCATCGGTTTATCTTCACCATGATCGACTACTTCACCAAGTGGGTAGAAGCAGCCTCCTTCCCTAGGGTTACCAAATAAGTCATCATTGCTTTCATCAGAAACAATGTCATTTGTCGATATGGACAACCAGAGGTAATTGTATCCGACAATGCTAAGAACCTCAACAACAAAATGATGGAGGAGTTGTGCAGTAAATTCCACATCAAACATCTTAACTCCGTCATCTACCGTCCAAAGATGAATGATGATGTTGAAGTAGTTAACAAAAACATCAAGAAGATCATGCAAAAGATGTCCGTCAACCACAAAGGCTAGCCTGACTTATTGCCTCTTACTCTGTTAGCCTACAGAACATCAATGTGCACTTTAACTGGGGCAAACCCCTAGGCATTAACCTATGGGATGGAAGCAGTTCTCCCCATAGAAGTGGAAATGGAATCCCTCAGAGTGTTGATAGACGCTCAGCTGGATGAAGACCAATGGGTACAAGACAGGTATCACCAATTATCTCTAATAGACGAAAGGCGAAAGGCGAACCGCGACTATCTTCCATGATCAGTTATATCAACAAAGGATCGCTCGATCCTACAACAGAAAAGTTCGGCTATGGAAGTTTAAACAACATGACTTGGCTTCAAAGAAGATCATCGACAACCAAGATCAGTCTAAGGGAAAATTCGTCCCTAACTGGGAAGACCCGTTTATTGTCAAGGAGGTATTAACAGGAGGTGCTCTCAGATTGCAGGAAATGGACGTCGATGAATTTTCGCAACTCATTAACTCAGACACCATGAAACGGTACTATGTCTGAAATTACCATCAAGCAAACATCCTGGTGTTGAATCATCAGATCACCAGTTATTCCGGTTCTTTAACCCTTCACTATATACAACTCTTTTCCACACTGCGTCCCTCAGGGAAACACACTTTTCAAGCCAACAACCTGGTTTTTATATCATCAGATCATTTCCTCTACACTCAATTTTTTAACCCTTACTCAACTTCGGTTATCCTACTAAGAATTGAACCTTTCACACTCGCAGTTTGTCCCCAATCATGGGATCAAACTTTTCACACCTACAGTTTATCCTGAACTTAGGATTAAACTTTCTTCCTCCGCAGTTTGTCCTCCACATAGGATTAAACTTGTCATTGGCTACAAATCATCCTGAGGGGCGAACTACATCGACTTGATCTCCTTGATACACGGGAGTACGTAGACAACCATTTTATATGGCCCGGTCGCAATAAAACAAAAATAACAAAAACATTTCTACACCCTTCTCCTTACAAAAACAAAAACAACAAAAACATTCCTACACCCTTTCTACCACAAACAGCGTTGAACCTCTTACACCAGGTTTGAACTACGCAGACCTGATCTGTTCTTCAATAGGAGTACCTAGGCAGCCATTTATGGTTTGGTCTAACCCCCTACCAAAATATAAACACTTGTCAACGGTACTAGGATCAAACTCCAATCCACCACATTTCATTGGCTTTAAACTAAAGGGATGGAATTACCTGACCTCCCCATGTAAACGGGAGACTCGGCGACCATCTAAGCTGCGGTTGTACCTTGAAGAGCAATACCAATCCATAAGAGATGGAATTAACTAGGCTCCTCCTAAATAGGAGTACTGGCTGTAACGACCCCAAAATAGGTCCATTCCATCCAACCTATTCTGAGTCGCCAAATACATGGTACAGAAAATAACTGTAACTTTATTACAACAATTGTCGTGCAAAATACAACAACACATATGCTGTGAGTTTGGATACAAATATATACCAAATGTGACTCATGTTCCAACCGTGGACATCACCTCACAATGACACCTTACATAAAGGTATAGTCAAAAACTGTTTTAGAAATTAGAATCTTTGGGAAGTGCTCAAGGAAACCTTCGTACATGAGAGGCCATGCGTCTAGGTTATGATAGATATCATATGGCCACAGAATTATTCTTGGTTGACCCAATAGACCCCAAAGAAAAATGAGAAGATTACTATCATATTCTTCCCAATGGTGAGTCTTCTCTTGACATATCATTATCTCTACTGTCTCTAATTGAGAATTATACTTCAAACAAACACCAAGATTATATAGGTAGTGCTCGTATATATACTTAGCAAGTGGATGAACACATCCCTGTCTTATGATGACACCAGGTTGTATGTCGTTAGACATCTTGTATGATAGTGGCAAACCACCCTTCCAACGTTGGGTACACCTTACCCTATTAGATTTACCAAATAAAACTACTAAATGAACTTTTCTATACTGCTTCGGGAGAACATCCACAGCTAGAGACCACCGTTCTATTTCCCCGTTACCCTCGCTCGACCTAGCTACACTCTTATTACCTGAAAGGAATTGTGAAGCAAAAGGGTGAGCACAACTAGCTCAGTAAAGAATATCATGACTAAAGATAATTAAATTATCAATAGCCTTCATCAATAATAAATCAGAGATTTAGAACATATGGTAAATAATAAAAATTTCAACCATAGTTGCAGCGGAACGAGCAATCCATTAGAAGAGTCAAATAGACTATAAAGTCTATTATCTTCTCCATGTTAAAAATCCATCAACAATATTTTATCCCTATAACATCAATCAACAATTCTGGCTCACAATCATATGAATAACTCATAATCATAATTGTAGTTCTAAATTCCTCTTCTCATCCAGAACGAAGATAATTTTTATCACCTATCTTTACCTGAAATATCAAAGATCATGGTTACACTAAATCACATTTCCTGTTCATAATCATACTAATAACTTCATCTTTGCACTACGGCCAAAGATATTTATTTGTATCACCAGTTGGTCATATTTATCTCAACATCTGTTCATCTTTGCACTACTGGCCAAAGATATTCAACAACATGTCATCTTTGCACTACGGGCCAAAGATATTCATCAACAATTCATCTTTGCACTACAGGCCAAAGATATTCATCAATATTTCATCTTTGCACTACAGGCCAAAGATATTCATATCTCAAAGAAATATATAATCATTTCAGAATTTATATAAACAATAATTATAACCATGTTGATCAATTCACCTTTGCACTTAAGCTAAAGATATTCACTTATAAATTCAATGGTCATGATCATACCAATCAACGATTCAACTTTGCACTACTGGCCAAAGATAACCCATAGTCATGATCATACCAAAAATCTACCCATCTTTACACTCAAGTCAAAGAGAAATATCATCATTAGGGTTATAAAAATGTTATATATAATAATAAAAATAATATGATCAACATCTAGTTTTAATCTCAAGAGTAATATTCGTAAATCAACTATAATTTGGTTAGAAAAAGAAACCAATTTTTATCGTGAATAGTAACTCGTGAATAGTAACTCATGAATAGTAACTCGTGAATAGTAACTCATAAATAGTAAACCCGACACAAAAAGGTAAAAATTCTACAATAAAATCCATACCAGTATTTCGGTATAATGATATTGAAAGAATAATATTTCTTAAGCTTATAAACAATTTATTTAAATTGTTTACACTTTACTAAATAATGCATTTAATCATTCTAAAATACCAAACTCATAAGATTTCATCACTAATAACCAAAACCCTCATCAGAAATCTGCATATACCTCATATAGGATTCTCAAGTCATAAAATCCTATTTTTCAATTTTCTTACTTCACAAAACATATTTAATTCATTTACTCATAACTAGACCATTTTCATGAAAAATACCAAATCAGTTCCAAAAATATTTCTTTTCTGGAATTTAGCATAATATAGTCCCATAGTGAACATATATTTTTCTCAAAATTTTTAAAAGTCATTTACTATTTTTCATATGGCCAAAACAGCCGAATATTTAGACATTTATCAAAAATTATACTTTTGTCCAAAAATTCTAAAATTTACAGAGTATACTTCTATCATATACATGTACTCCCAATAAAAATTTCATCAATTTTGGAGTTAACCACAAGGAATTATAAGCGGTTACTTTTAAAATAGTCTTTTCCCGTAAAATTCATAACTCTTAATCTATACATCCAAAAATTATCATTTTTGGACACAATCAATAAAACTCATCAAAATATCATTTTAAATTTTTCCAGAATTTTTTGAATCCCGGAAGAAGTACAAACTGAAAAACATAATAACCCTTAAAATCCCTTACTATCCCTTACCTCAAAAGAGCAGTACTTCTGATCGGTATGCAAAGCCGAAGGAAACTTGCACTGAATAGCAATTCTCAAAGTATCTAAATACTCACAAAATATACTTCATAATATAGAGAGAGAAAGAGAGAAAACTTGTTTCTGGTGTGATTTTCAATTCTAACTTAGCCCTCTATTTATAGGAAAATTTTAGTAGGCTTGACCTGCAACCTGATGGCTTTACCTGCTACTATTCCCACCCATCACATTTAAAATATACTTCAGCACATTTCTTCACCAACCACAAGTGGAGCCCACCAATTCTAGAATTTTCCATCAAAATGATAAACTCCGAAAATTCAATAATTTCTAAACCAGTCATCTTGTAAAATTCATAATAAATCATACGTTCATTTTTAACGGTTCAAAATTTGTGGGCATATACTCAACTTATATATGTATAACATATCCAAAAATTACCACGATCCAACGGTCGGATTAAAAATTATAACCCCCGCAAAATATCTCAAAAACCCTGATTTTTAATACCTCCATTCCGATAAAAATACGGATAAAAATCTCAATATTAACTCCTTCATTTTTAACCACAAAAATATATCCCTCGTTTATATCCACATAAAATAAATATTTCCTTATCATATGAATCAATAATTAATTATTCACAAATAATATTACAGAATCACATTTATGACAACCAGGCCGTTCTCAGGAAAGAGGGGGCTTTCCAATAAGAATTTTTTTCCTTACTGGCGCGCAATTAGGTGACCAAACCTCTCCTTAGACAAAACTTTCTAGACATTGCCAATAATGTTATCTAATAATATTATTCAAATAATATGAATTATTGATCTGATAATGGGAAATACTGTGCAGTGACAATTATTGAACAACAATAATATAAAATTTCAACGTAGCAATTATTGAATCAATAAAATAAAATATTGAACAGTAATTACTGTAACAATTATTGAGTAGTGCCTTCTTACGTAAGAATCAATTATTTCAAAAATACTATGCAATACCGTGTGCTACTGTGCAATATCGCGTATTACTGTATTTTAACCACCGGGTATTCCAACAGTGTTAACGGTAACAACTACGCCGTTATTTGTAAAAATTCAAATTTGTCGTTTTCTTCACCCGACAGTTATTCATTATGGGGCCCACAAATAGCTGCGCCGTCATACGAATATTCCCTGACAGAAAGAATATTCCACGACCAAATGAATATTCCCCGACAACAATGATTATTTTATAACCACTTGCTTATTTTGAAAAAAAATTCATATTTCACCCATAACTTTAAATTTTTATCAATTTAACCATTTACTGAATAGTAATTATAAGAAAAATTGAATACTTTTATTTCATAAAATTCGGGGTCTTACACTGGCGACCATCCGTGGTGCGGTCTATCTCAAATAGGAAAGCCACATTACTCTCCATATTTTCGTATAGAAACCAGTCCTAAGACACCAAAGATAGTAAGGGTACACATAGATCAATGATCCATTCTGAACTGTCCAGAGACAACTCATTATCCATCCAGCAATGAAGAATTTAGAATACATCAAGATCACAAGCCCTGACGAAGCAGGCAAATATCAAGCAAGTATTCAGGCATATCTAAAAGGGAAGTGATCAAAAAATATATTTTCCTGCTATAAATAATATTGTTTGATATACACAATGTAAACTGTACATGACAAAATGGCTAAGCTAGTCTTTGCAGGAAAGTACAAGGCTATCTACAAATAGGTATGCATGCGGGCTAGCAGATCTAACATAGCATCTCTATCCGAATAAAGAGGTAACGCTGTGGTCTCCTGTACAAGGATATCCACACGAGTCAGTAAGTCCGAGGCCATCTACATGGTGACGCGATGCTCATCAATATATGCACTCATCTCGGCAAGCATACCAGTGGTCAGCGATCTCACTGTAGTACTGTCTGCAACAGCTACATCCCTATCAGATAGGGCAGTGTCCCGCTCAACGATCACTGCATCTCTGGCTGATCTGGTCTCATCCTGCTCAACAACAGCAGCATCTCTACGAGCTAATGCCTCATCTCTCTCTAATAGAGCTGCGTCTCTCCCATCAAGGGCTGTCAACATCAGGGCTCTAGCCTGATCCCTCTCAAAGGTCATCAAATGAAGACTCTACTCGAAGTACTGTGCTGAATGCTGGATCACAACAGTACTAGTACTGGGAGAATCTAAAGGAGAAGCTGGTAACCCAGTAGATGGCTCCTCCTCGATGTAGGAATCAATGTCCTCCATGGGCTCTCCACCATCTGAATCCATACTCGGCACTGTGGATACTGCCGCAGCCTATGAAGCCTCTGTCTCCATCCACACAGAATACTCTGGCGAACAACCCGGATGGCTAACAGAAAAAGCAGCTATCTCATGCTGATCCCAACAAGCATACACCCGGGATCGGTCCTCTGCTGACAAGTGACGAGAAGCTAGGCGCTGACCTAACGCCCCCTCAAAAGGATAGAAATCCTGGAACTTGTCAAACTGCGACATCACGGCCAGTGGGTGGTAGGTAGTCATGCCCCTCAAACCAGCCAGAGGGAGATAATCCATGCCCGGAGCATGAGTAATGAAACTATAGGGTGAACTAAGCCTTGTACACAGCAAGATAGCAAACAGATCCTCTATCCCAACTAGGAAAATGGACTAAGATGCAGGATCTATACACTCCGTAGGCTGGAAGGAATACGACATAGCTATCTCGTGGGTGAAATAATACCCATGTCATATGAATCTGCCAATCGGTTTCAAGTGTGACATAAACCACACATACAACATGACCGAACTGCCTGTGAATACCCCTGCAGGGTAAGTGCTGCAGAACGTGGTCGACCTCAGTGTCTCTGCCATAATCATCGGAATAATGGTACGACCCTCCCTGAGAGCTCTCACTGCCATGATGACGACGATGTCCAACTCATCCATATATCGTGGCATTTACACGTATGATAATACACACAGCAGTAATACATCTACTCTGGCCAAATTCCACTGATCCTTCGGTATGGTGAAATCCCCAGAATACCGAGCATAACTGTCCTCATAGCCAAATCTGTCAATCAAAAAATGCTGGGATATCACTGGCCGGATGTGATCTCATCCTACATAGCTCTTCGCCTTAGCCCGGTGAGAGTCATAAACTGCTGGCTCATGTCCCCAATGGCCATATGCGCACAAGGTCTGTCAATTGGTAGCATCGTCAAACGTGCATACTCCTCCAGAGTCAGAGTCAACTCCTGGGTCCCAAGCCAGAAAACCTGCCTCTCTGGTATCCAACGCTCCAGTATGCCCTCCATAAATCCTGTGGGAACCTGAAACATCAAAAGGGTCATGGTACGCTGCAACAGCTGATCTACGGTCACCCTATCTGGGGGTGACATACTAACATACCAGGATCTCAGACGGGATGCCACCAATACTGGTGGGGTGTGATCTATACAGCTGACTATCGAAGAAGACATCTGTGTGGGTCGTATCATAATACCATCCAGAGGTCAATGCTGAATATCTTTGAACATACATACATATGCATAACATAATACATGCGTAATAGATAATAGAGGACAATATGATGCAGGGAATAGGAGATAGTACATACATTTCTAAATACATCATCATCTATATACATCATCTCTGTACAGCTAAAAATACAGGAAAATGGGGCATAGACGCCCTACTACTAACAGAGGCCTATCAAAAGATATAGCGAGAATGGGGCACAACCACCCAATATCTAACAAGAGGCCTATCAAAAGAGACAACGAGAATACACATCAGAAGAAGACAATGGTGTCAATATCTACATCATCAATCTTGTCCACCTGATGTAACTCCTCTTGAGTCACTGGATCTCTATCAACAGGGATGTCAGGTCTATACAAAGAAGGATCTACGTCGGCAAAGCCAAATGGGTCATCTGAGGGGCCAGCTCCTGTGCTGGAAGGATCAAACGAATCTGCCTCTGCCGGATCTCTGTCCAAATACCGAATAAAGAAATGTGCCCAGTCTAGTCGCTGGGTCAAGTTGTCAATCTGTGTCACATGAGTCGAATCTCAGACACAGGCTAACCAATCCGTCATCATCACAGATCTTGGAACCATATCCCCTATGAACTGAGTGGTGCGGGTCTGGTCTCCAATGGTATAAGGGATCCACCAATGCTGGAATACATCTTGAGTGCAGGGACCCTTTGACAATACAAAACCGCCAACACCTAACAATGGGATATCAATAACGGGAGACTGCGATACAGGCCAATAACGCCTGGCAGGAGGCAAGATCGGTACACGAATCTCTCCTGTGGTGCTCCTAATAGCACACTCTCCTAAATAGAGCTCCTATCCTCCATCTGTGAAGAGAGGAATCCTACGGGTGAAAATCACGTACTCGACACCAGTCAGGAACCCATCCTCAAATCTAGTGGCCAAATGCTCCCCAGAATAGGGAATCCATTTAATGACATCAGTTGTCAATAACTCCAGCTGTAGACGACAATGAGTGAAACCCTCAGCTACGGGGACCTCCGCCAGTATGGAATGATGCCATCGCCGTCCTCGTGGATAGGTATCCAACCCTAATACACTCATAGGCCCAAAATTGTCAATACAAAGACAAACATCTGTTGTTAGTTAACACTCTTAACCTGTACATGGTACATTATAAGAGAAATACTCACCAGCAGAAATGGGTAGAATTCTAACCAAGCCTCGGTCAAGCCCTGCGAGCGCATACGCATGCCTCTGAGGAAATATGCAAAGGTATAGGAACCCCAATCATACTCTCCAATACGGTCTACATATTGTGTGGCGCTGATCAAAGCAAACGACACCGTAGAAGAGTTATATGCTATGAAGCAGCCCCTAATGATCATCAGGAACAATCGCCGAAGAATGAGATTCTTGACTCTAACATCAGCTGGTATGAGCTCACTCAACAACCCACTCATAGCATCTACGCTCAAAGGACCCATACGGACAGTCCTGCCCTTGAGCGCCCCGTCTGGAACTCCTAACAAGGATCTGATGGTAGTGGGGATAATATCTGCAGTGCAAGGCACTGGTGCCCCTCCAAACTCTATACCTGTGATAAAATACCAATCCATCAGTGTCATCATCACCTCATAGTCTAGCAAATGGAGTGACTGAGTCTGGTGAAACCAGCGCTCAGACAATGCCCTGAGGTAACCCCGGGGACAACAACAGGGAAGGATGGAAAAGAACGCCCCAAATCCCCAGTCATGCACAATCGCTCTATAGTCAGGATACAGAGCCTGGTACATGGAGTGAATGTTGAACTAATTCCCTTGAGGTTGTGTAAAGCTGGGAACCTACATAAAATGCAGATCAACATCAAAATCCTTTACTCCTCATTAATAGGAAAAAAGGAAGATTAAGATCTAACTTGATACCTCGTTGGTAGGCAAATACATCGAGGGATGTCGACTCAAGTCACCCAGAAGCTCTAGGTTTGCCACCTGAATACTCGGGAGGTCCCTATGGGGAACATGTGCAGCAAGAGCAGGGTCCGCAACCGGAACATCCTCCTCCTCGTCCTCGACTTCCTGGAGATCAACCTGGACTAGACGTATTACCGCCTCCACCAGATGACGAGGCTGTCTAACAGAATGGGGTCGAGGCACTTCAAAAGCCCTCCTCTATACACCAAAAGTGGTCCTGCGGGAACTACTCGGCTGATCCGGATCCATAATATCTGGACAACAAGTCTCCAAATCACCTCAGAAAGGGTGTGGTAATTCTGAAACCTGGAACTTTCTTTTCAAAATACATTTTATGACTACATGCATGCATGCATTACTTTAACATACATCTACAGTAGAGTTAAAAATGCATGACTATTCAATGCCTACGGTTTAGAAATTTTTTGCCATAGTTTCCTCTATAAATAGAACTATCTATATGCATATAGGCATGACTAGGTGGCCATTCAGTAGTACACCTGTCCACAGTCATATACATACTATTTGCATCTAAACGTTAAAGTTATCAATCCATAAGGGTAGCCTAATTACAAGGATTAATTTACATTTTTACCTTTGCTCATTTGTCCTCAAATAGGATAAGAAATAGCAAAAAAAAGGTGCTAATTTGACTATTTCAAAAGTAAAATTTTTTCACATCATTATGTTCAGCATGGTTTAATACTAATATTTACTATGTTGAATATTTTTTATCAAGTCATTTGAGCATGCATATTCACTACTATGTGTCTAGATGTATTTCATATAAAAATTCATTTTCCAATGGATAAAAACTGGAAAAAAGACATGCATACGTTATCAGGACAGTGCAGAACACTTGTACGGTGACAAAATTTGCAGAAAGTTGCTCGAACTCAGCAGATCTGAAAAAGAGCTCTCGGATTTCCTGTGCGACGCAACGTAAAATGACTTACAAAAGCAAACCAACCCATTAATAGCCATCCACGGCTGGCCACAGGTCCACCTAAGGCTGTTGTAGGTGTACCTGCGGCACTCCTATGTGGGTCCCACCCCTCCGGCTCGGTCCAATTCAGTTGAAAAGGAGTTTTCACAAGCTGAAAAGGCCAAATCAGAGATAAAAATGCTACGCAATTGAGCGGAATAGCCTGAAATCCTGGTTTTCCTGGGCCCGACTGTGGCTTTCATATCATTCATTGGTATTCGCCCAAACACAGGGTAGACTATACCGATGATCTCAGTAGTTGCAGATCACATTCGGTAATACCGCACAAAGGTCCAATGCCGTTAGTTCGGGGTCATTATTCCTAAAATATCCTCGATGGGGGTTACAACGCATGGCCATCTGTCCAAATACAGATTCCCCAGTGGGGGCAACACGTATTTTCAAATCCCTGGCGGGGGTCACAACGTATTTTTCGTTGATACACATGTCAACAAAGGTCAAGCAACCTTGACATCAGTTCAGCCGTTGGCAGGTAAACCCAACGACGCATCAGAAGCCATCTGATGATTGCATCAGTTGATACACTTCAATAAAGGTCAAGCAGCCTTGGTATTTATCCCCAGTAGGGATTTCATCCGTTGATGTACACGTCAACAAAGATCAAGTATATCCCCGGCGGGGGTTACAACGCATGGCCATCTGTTTAAACACAGATTCCCCGGCAGGGGCAACAGACATTTTCAAATCTCCGACGAGGGCCATAACACATTTTTCGTTGATAAACATGTCAACAAAGGTCAAGCAACCTTGACGTCAGTTCAACTGTTGGCAGGTAAACCTAATGACGTGTCGGAAGCCATCCGATGATTGCATCAGTTGATACACTTCAACAAAGGTCAAGCAGCCTTGGCATTTATCCCCAGCAGGGATTTCATCTGTTGATGTACACGTCAATAAAGATCAAGAATATCCCCGGCGAGGGTTACAACGAGTGGTCATTCATTGGTTCACACGTCAATGAAGGTCAGGCAGCCCTAACAACACATACTGTTCGCAGTAAGTCCAACAGAACCTTGATATGTCTTGGCGATACAAACCAGGAAGGATCAACATCATTAGTGAGGATTGATGATGTAATACGTTATACACATCCTCAAGCAGACAAAGCTTTATCCCCACAGATCTCTTGTACATGAGAGGCACATCTTTGGAGTAAAGTCTATATTAAGGATTCAGGACTTTGGTTATAATCCCAATGTCAACAATCCTAGAGATTCCTGCTAGCTGTGGATCGCACATCCATGACAGTTTTTTAGGCTGCTTATTTATTGCCATCCCCGGTAGAAGCAACAGGGAGCCGACAATCATCCCCAGCATGTGGGAAAATAATCTATATGCATCATACATTTGCATCATGTTGTTACATATGACATCATATTTATCTTGTTGCATTTCAAGTGTCTAGGATTCATTATCCTATACATGCCATTACACTGCATGAATATGATAAAAAGGGGCATCTGTAGACACTCAAAATTTTCTGTACACCTGTTATTGACATTGTAGGAAGACAGATTCGTCTTTCAGAGATAACCCTAAAAGTCAGCTCATATACAGTCCAGATACTACCAGAAGTTTAGTTTTAACCCCGGAACACATACCAGGAGTATCAATTCTAACATCGGAGATAACCCCGAGGTATGCAGTTTAAATACCGAAAATTCCACCAGAGAAGGCCGATTTATCCCTGAGATAACCCCGAGATATTCAGTCTCAGTCCCGATACCAGGAATAGCAGCACTAACCTTGGAGATAACCCTAAGGAGTGTAATTGCAGTTCCGAAAATGCTTGTTTCAAATGCATACGAACAGCTTTAGAACACTCGGTACTCACACCGAGGCACTCAGTACAAGACCCAAAGATAACACCAGGAAGACAAGCACACCTCAGAGATGACAATGAGGACCTTCAACACTTGCTGCAGTCCAATCTCAGAGATAACCCTGAGCAACGTCTGCTTTATCAGCCCAAACTGGAGATAACCCCGGTGAGGGGCAAAATTGTCATCTTGCCACCTTGACGCCATATCTCACCGTCTCAACACTTCAGACATACATTTCTACACAACAATGTCCCACAAGAACCACGGAAGTCCAATCCCGAGTGACTATTGTGCAGGACAACAAATATAATTTGAAGCTTGAAGACCGGAGGGCATGGTCCCATCTTCCTGACTTCGTATAACCTCTAATCCCATGTCATTAAGTAACTCTAGACAACGGCAATCTGAAATAGGTCTTATACACCTCAGTTGGATGCCTGAATTGAAGATCTGAAAGTTCGAGCGGACATCACGTTGCATGCGTGCATGTACTTTGAGATGACAGGACCCGCGGAGCCCGGGGCACCCCGGGCAGCCACAGGTACACCTGCGGCTCCTCCCTCTATAAATAGAGGGCTTGGGGTGGCCATTTTGTAAGAGAAAAAGGTGAGGAAGCCCTGTCCAATTTACTATATACACACCATAAACTAAGTGCTTTCTCATTTTAAACACTTGTAAGCTCATATATAGCAACTTTTTACCGGCGGGAGCCGAGTGTTCATCCACTTAAAGCTATAGAAGTCTTCTTTGGTAGCCCACTGTAAGCCGTCTTACACACTTTAAAGCCTTTCTCTTCATCTTTGCACACACTATTTTTCACGTTGAGAGTCGTGTTGCGTGTGTATGTCCGGACTTCGGTCCGTGGTTTTATTTTAGTTTGTATATATATATATATATATAAACTGTGTGTCAAACTACGTTCGATGAGCCTGGATTTTACATCCGGTGCGTTTACTGCTTTAATATATATATATACATATATATATTATTTATTGTCGGACTTTGTTCGATGAGCCTGGATTTTATATTCGGTGCGTTTACCTGCTTTTATATATTTATATATATTTATATTTTGTCCCACCTGGAGTTAACTTCGTGGTGGTTGACTGTTTTTACAGCTTTATTTATATTTTTGTCCCGCCTGGAGTTTACTTCAAGGCGGTCGATCATTTTATTGCTTTATTTACATTTGCAATCCCCCATGGAGGTGCTCCGTGGTGGTTGATTGTTTGCACACACACACACACACACACACACACACACACATATATATATATATATATATATATATATATATATATTTACCGCTTCTATATATTTACATTTCTGATTCCCCATGGAGGTGCTTCGTGGTGGTTGATCATGTCTGTATCTATATATTTACAGCTTATATATATATAACTGCTTATAGTTTTTGTGACGCCCCCAAAATAGGTATACATCACCCATTCTGAGTCGCCAAATACATGGTACAGAAACAAATACAACTTCAGTAATACAATTGTCGTGTAGAATACGACAACACATATACTGTGAGTTTGAATACAAATATTGTCTACTAGAGAGTATACAAACTCAAAAGGAGTCCTCATTACAATTATCACACTATTTCACAGAATAGTGATGACTACTAATGCAACCATCTGAACCGTCAATCCATTCCCCGACTAGTCCCAGCTATATTCTCATTTCCTGAAGAGAACAGTGAAAGAAATGGTGAGCTCAACTAGCTCAGTAAGAAATATTATGACTAAGATAATGTACAACAAATTATCATTAGTCTTCAACAGGGAAAAATTTGATAAAATATAATAGACAACAAGTTTTAGATCAACAACTGCAGCGGAAAAAGCAATCCATTAGAAGAGTTTAGTAGAGCATAAAACCTACGATCTTCTATGATTTAAAAGATTTATCATCAATTTTATTGCTGAGATTCAGCTTAATAAATAATCCACATCATCGAATCATCCCTGCACTACGGGCCAAAGATAATCGTGTTTTCATCAACGGTCATGATCATGCCATAAAATAATTCATCTTTGCACCCTTGGCCGAAGAGAATCCATGGCCATAATCATACCAAAAATTATCCATAAATGCACTACGGGCCAATGAGGACTTTTACCACATTATTTGTAACATTACGGTCATGATTATACCGAATAATCCCTGGTCATAATCATACCAAGTCCATCTATGCACTACAGGCCACAGATGACTTTCAACAGAATATAAACATGAGGATGATGACAATGATATAATAATTCAATTAAACAAGTTCAAGGATAAATTTTAAAGATTTATAATTTAATTTATCCAGAAATCAATAACGTCCAAATTGTCAACATGATACTACTTTGTGGAGTAAAATTCAAGAATAATACTTAGTTGGTTATGTTCATCTCAACACCTGTTCATCTTTACACTACGGGCCAAAGATGTTCATCAGGTAATCATTCATCTTTGCACTACAGGCCAAAGATATTCAGTAATATCATTATTTAGGACTGAGGATGATGAAAAATATCTTAAAAAAACGAATCCAGTGAGATAAAAGAACAAATATTAGGGATTCGTATTACAGTTTATCCAAGTTCAATAATACTCCGAAATAATCAATTTCGAAGCAGAATTCAAAAATAATGATCAAAACATGGATACAATCAAAGATAGTAACCATAATAGCCATCTTGGATAAAAAGAAGAAAATTTCATTTTTTGATGAATAGTGTCGTATTCGTGAATAGTGTCGTATACGTGAATAGTGCCGTATACGTGAATAGTAACCTTGACAAAAAAAATTCCAAATTTGATAAAAAGTTCAAACCAATATTTCAGCATAATGATATTGAAAGAAGTAATATCATTTACAAAAAAAATAACATCCCTTACCTCAGAATAACCGTACTTCTGACTGAATTTCGGATATAGTGCTGACAGAAACTTGCACTGAATAGCAACTATTAAAGTATCAAAATACTCACAAAATACGCTCGAGAATATAGAGAGAGAGAGAGAAAAAAAACTTATGAATTCTGGTGTGATTTTTAATTCTAATTTAGCCCTCTATTTATAGGAAAATGTCAGCACGCCGAAGCAGACTTGACCTGCAACCTGATGGCTTTACCTGCTACTATTTCCACCCACCACATTTGAAATAAAATTCAGCACATTTTTTCACCAACCACAAGTAGTGTCCACTCAATTCTAGAATTTTCCACTAAAATCATTTATAAACCTAATTTCCGAATCAGTCACCTCTTAAAATTCATAACAAATCATACGTTCATTTTTAATGGTTCAAAATTTGTGGACATATACTCAACTTATATATGTATAGCATATCCAAAAATTACAATGATCCAACGGTCAGATTAAAAATTATAACTCACGCAATATATCTGAAAAATACTAATTTGATTTTTAATACCTCCATTCCGACAGAAATACTGATAAAACACCTCAACATTAATTCTTTTAATAATAACCACATAAATAAATCCATCATTTATATCCACATCAAATAAATATTTCCTTATCATATAAATTAATAATTAATTATTCACAAATAATATTACAGAATTACAATTATGACAACCAGGCCGTTTCCAGGAAAGAGGCGGCTTTCCAATAAGGATTTCTCCTTATTGGCGTGCAATTAGATGACCAAACCTCTCCTTATACAGAATTTTCTAGACATTGCCAATAATGCTATCTAATAATACTATTCAAATAATATGAATTATTGATCTGATAATGGAAAATACTGTGCAATAACAATTATTGAAATAACAATAATATAAAATATCAACGCAGTAATTATTGAATCAATAAAATAAAATATTGAACAGTAACTACTATAACAATTATTGAGTAGTGCCTTCTTACGTAAGGATCAATAATTCAAAAATACTGTGCAAAACTGTGTGCTACTGTGCAACCACGCGTATTACTGTATTTTAACCACCGGGTATTCCAACAGTGTTAACGGTAACAACTACACCGTTATTTATAAAAACTCAATTTTGTCGTTATCTTCATCCGACCATTTTCTGTTATGGGTCCCACAAATAGTTGCGCCGTCGTACGAATATTCCCCGACAGAAAGATATTCCACGACCAAACGAATATTCCCCGACAACAATGAATATTTTATAACCACTTATTTATTTTGCAAAATTTGCACATTTTACCCATAACTAAAATATTATATCAAATTAACACCTTATTATTCACAATAATAATTAGAGGAAATTTGATTTTAATCATTAATAAGTTGGGGTCTTACAACCTCCCCTCCTTATGAAATTTTGACCCCGAAATTTACGTATGTACCTGATATGCCGAACAGATTGGGATACCTTGACTTTATTTTAGATTCTAACTCTTGAGGTATCTCCTTATACGTTAAATCTTCCGCTATCTCGTCCGGTTCTTAATCAATAATGTGGTTCAGATCATCCATATATTTACGTAACATCGATACGAAATAAACGTTATGAACACGCGACATACTTGGTGCTTAAAACGAGTCTATAGGTCACAGTTCCTACTCGATCGAGGATTTCAAATAGACCAATAAAATCGAGGGTTGAGATTTCCTCTCTTCATCGACTCTTGCTCCTAGAATAACGCCCTCTTGAACCTTCTTCTTCACATTCATCAGCTCTGAGTCTGTAGCTTGAGCGACTTTAACTTTATCGATTTAAAGTCGGTTCTAATTATATATTTGCTATCTTCACGTAGGTTCGTATATTCGCACTCGTAAATGCATTCGATCTTCTGCTCAACGCGTCAGCTATCACGTTCGCTTTTCCCACGATGGTATTAATGGTATAATCATAATCTTTAATAGCTCGAGCCAACGTCTTCAGCGCATAATACGTTCGTTTTAGGAGAAGAAATATTTTAAGGGTTTTAGAAATGGGATTTAGAAATGGGTTTTATACTGGGGTAAAATTTAAACGTTGAGCGCAAGTAGGAGAAATAAAAGAATATGTAGAACCGAAATTGAATAAGGTATAATCTTCGCAAGAGTTTATGATTAACTTACCCGTGATAATTTCATTCGGGTTCCTCGACAAACGCTATTACTTAAACTGTCGACTTTGTTTTGTCTGTATCCACCTTTGGTGCCACCGTCCCAACTGGACTTGATTTCGCTACAAGACAAAATCGAGCTAGGTGACCTTCTCTTCCGTAATTGAAACACACTATGGGTTGCTGCGTATAGTTTAGACGGATGTGTCCCTCCTGTCCGCATTTGAAATAAATGACTGGTGGTCGTTCTTCCTCTTTTGAAACGGGTGCTGGTGTTGCTGTCTTTCCATCATTATTGAACCTCCTCTTCTTGAAATTTTCACTTCTATTATCTTGGCCATGATTACCACCGAAGTGGTTACCATTCTTGGCATGATAATTTCCTCCATGATTGTTGTCACCGCTTCGATGACTGCTACCATTGGTATTATCATTTTGCAGGCTGTTTTCTCTTGGTTGGGTTGACTCGTTATCGCGCTCCAATAACTGAGCCCTATTTACAATATCTAAATACAAACACAGTTTGTGAGAAATTAGGTGTTGACGTATCTCGGGTTTCAAACCTCTTAGAAACATCCGCGTCATTCTCTCCTCGTTATCAACTAAGTGGGATGCAAATCGGGATAACTCGGCAAACTTAGCTTCGTACTGCGACACATTCATTTTGTTTTTCTCCAGCTTGATGAACTCAACCTCCTTCATGTGACGAATACTTTCAGGAAAGTACTTGTCGTTGAACAATTCTTGGAACTTCTCCCAAGACATCTTGAGAGCGTCAGGCTGGGTACGTTTTACAGATTTCCACCAATGATCTGCTTCTTCACGCAACATAAAGGTGGCGAATGGAACCTTTTGCTCATCTGAGCAATCTAAGACATCAAATATCTTGGTGATCTGCTTTATCCATGTCTCTGCCTTAACTGGTTCTGGCTTTCCCAAAAACTCCGGTGGTCCTAGCTCATTGAACTGCTTAGAGGTGACCAACCGTGGGTTGTCAGTGTTTCCACCTGCATTATGAATAGGAGTCTCTCTCGTTTGGTGTTGCATGAATTCTAAAAAGCTCCTAAACGTACCGTCGTTCGTCATTTGGTCGGTGCCGTTGTTCACCTGAGGATTGTTGCCTTCCTGATGCACATTATCCTAAGTATTGATCTGTGGTGACTCAACGGTCTCCTGTGCTCCATTGTTATCCTCAACATTCTCGGATGTCATTTTCAAATACTGTCACAAAACAAGGGTTAATTGACATGCCACATATTATCCCTATATTCTGACCGACCAAATAAATACCAAATAAACTTAGTCAGGTCATACTAGCGAAGGAATTCCCCGTCTCTCCCCTCCTAGTTCTTGTCTCACATCTCAGCCAGGGATCATATCCCTAAGCTTTGATACCAAGTGTGACGCCCCCAAAATAGGTATACATCACCCATTCTGAGTCGCCAAATACATGGTACAGAAATAAATACAACTTTAGTAATACAATTGTCGTGCAGAATATGACAACACATATACTGTGAGTTTGAATACAAATATTGTCTATTAGAGAGTATATAAACTCAAAAGGAGTTCTCATTACAATTATCACACTATTTCACAGAATAGTGAGGACTACTAATGCAACCATCTGAACCGTCAATCCATTCCCCGACTAGTCCCAGCTATATTCTCATTTCCTGAAGAGAACAGTGAAAGAAAGGGTGAGCTCAACTAGCCCAGTAAGAAATATTATGACTAAGATAATGTACAACAAATTATCATTAGTCTTCAACAGGGAAAAATTTGATAAAATATAATAGACAACAAGTTTTAGATCAACAACTGCAGCGGAAAAAGTAATCCATTAGAAGAGTTAAGTAGAGCATAAAACCTACTATCTTCTATGATTTAAAAGATTTATCATCAATTTTATTGCTGAGATTCAGCTTAATAAATAATTCACATCATCGAATCATCCCTGCACTACGGGCCAAAGATAATCGTGTTTTCATCAACGGTCATGATCATGCCATAAAATAATTCATCTTTGCACCCTTGGTCGAAGAGAATCCATGGCCATAATCATACCAAAAATTATTCATCAATGCACTACGGGCCAATGAGGACTTTTACCACATTATTTGTAACATTACGGTCATGATTATACCGAATAATCCCTAGTCATAATCATACTAAGTCCATCTATGCACTAAGGCCACAGATGACTTTCAATAGAATATAAACATGAGGATGATGACAATGATATAATAATTCAATTAAACAAGTTCAAGAATAAATTTTAAAGATTTATAATTTAATTTATCTAGAAATCAATAACGTCCAAATTGTCAACATGATACTACTTTGTGGAGTAAAATTCAAGAATAATACTCAGTTGGTCATGTTCATCTCAACACCTGTTCATCTTTGCACTACGGGCCAAAGATATTCATCAGGTAATCATTCATCTTTGCACTACAGGCCAAAGATATTCAGTAATATCATCATTTAGGACTGAGGATGATGAAAAATATCTTAAAAAAATGAATCCAGTGAGATAAAAGAACAAATATTAGAGATTCGTAGTACAGTTTATCCAAGTTCAATAATACTCTGAAATAATCAATTTCGAAGCAGAATTCAAAAATAATGATCAAAACACGGATACAATCAAAAATTGTAACCATAATAGCCATCTTGGATAAAAAGAAGAAAATTTCATTTTTCGGTGAATAGTGTCGTATTCGTGAATAGTGTCGTATACGTGAATAGTGCCGTATACGTGAATAGTAACCCCGACACAAAAAGTTCCAAATTTGATAAAAAGTTCAAACCAATATTTCGGCATAATGATATTGAAAGAAGTAATATCATTTACGAAAAAAATAACATCCCTTACCTCAGAATAACCGTACTTCTGACTGAATTTCGGATATAGTGCTGACAGAAACTTGCACTGAATTGCAACTCTTAAAGTATCAAAATACTCACAAAATACGCTCGAGAATATAGAGAGAGAAAGAGTGAAAACTTATGAATTCTGGTGTGATTTTTAATTCTAACTTAGCCCTCTATTTATAGGAAAATGTCAGCACACCGAAGCAGACTTGACCTGCAACCTGATGGTTTTACCTGCTACTATTGCCACCCACCACATTTGAAATAAAATTCAGCATATTTCTTCACCAACCACAAGTGGGGTCCACTCAATTCTAGAATTTTTCACCAAAATCATTTATAAACCTAATTTTCGAATCAGTCACCTCTTAAAATTTATAACAAATCATACGTTCATTTTTAATGGTTCAAAATTTGTGGACATATACTCAACTTATATATGTATAGCATATCCAAAAATCACAATGATCCAACGGTCGGATTAAAAATTATAACTCACGCAATATATTTGAAAAATACTGATTTGATTTTTAATACCTCCATTCCGACAGAAATACTGATAAAGCACCTCAACATTAATTCCTTCAATAATAACCACATAAATAAATCCATCATTTATATCCACATCAAATAAATATTTCCTTATCATATAAATTAATAATTAATTATTCACAAATAATATTACAGAATCACAATTATGACAATCAGGCCGTTCCCAGGAAAGAGGGGGCTTTCCAATAAGAATTTCTCTTTATTGGCGCGCAATTAGATGACTAAATCTCTCCTTAGACAGAACTTTCTAGACATTTCCAATAATGCTATCTAATAATATTATTCAAATAATATGAATTATTGATCTAATAATGGAAAATACTGTGCAGTAACAATTATTGAAACAACAATAATATAAAATATCAACGCAGGAATTATTGAATCAATAAAATAAAATATTGAACAGTAACTACTATAACAATTATTGAGTAGTGCCTTCTTACGTAAGGATCAATAATTCAAAAATACTGTACAAAATCGCGTGCTACTGTGCAACCACGCATATTACTGTATTTTAACCACCGGGTATTTCAACAGTGTTAACGGTAACAACTACGCCGTTATTTATAAAAACTCAATTTTGTTGTTATCTTTATTCGACCATTTTCCGTTATGGGGCCCACAAATAGCTGCGCCGTCGTACGAATGTTCTCCGACAGAAAGATATTCCACGACCAAACGAATATTCCCCGACAACAAAGAATATTTTATAACCACTTGTTTATTTGCAAAATTTGCACATTTTACCCATAACCAAAATATTATATCAAATTAACACCTTATTAATCACAATAATAATTAGAGAAAAATTGATTTTATTCATTAATAAGTTGGGATCTTACAGTTTTCATACAAATTGCGGCATCATGTGAGCCTAGGAGTCATGTGCTCACAGATTCAGTCTACTGAATCTAGATTCGGTTTCCGTGATGGACATTTTCAGTTGTAAGCAGCTTGTAAATTTATTCACGGTGTTTGGATTTTCTATGACGGTTTTCATGCCCATGAGGAGTTCGACACTGCTTTGTACATTATTTTCTCGAAGATGCTTCGCATCTCAAAAATAAAAGTAATCAAGCCGAATATTTAATAAAATAGAAGTGTAAAAGGTCTCAATTACTATTGAGCATCAGGGTTTGAAAAAACTTCTTTTATAAAACTTCACTGCTATATCTTATTTAAAATTGAATTTTACATAAATTCAAACCCTGTGTATATAGGTGCGAACGAGGCCTCGCACTACTTCTAAATAACAACACATTGACCCACACACACACACACACACATTCATATAACAGTTTATTGAAAAGTGGCGGTTACCGTGGTAACACGGATGTCGGGGGGTGCCTAACACCTTCTCTCCGCATAAGCAAGTCCCCGGACCCTAATGAATCTCGGTTTCACAGACCTGTTTAGTAGTGTCATATCACTAGGTCAATTTATAAATCTTTTTTCGGTTGTGTTGGTACAACCAGTTAAAAAATCAACTGTCAACTCTTATAGTCCAATCGTCGACATATACATGTCAGACCTTTTTTGCTTATTTTTTCAAACAAATCTCACATAACATGAGAACACAAAAGAACAAGAACATATGTGTTCTTTAATATATCTATATATATTAAAATAAAAATAAAAATTCTGACGTCGACATATGTGTGTGTGTGTATAACAATTTATCTATATATATATATATATATATATATATATATATATATATATATATATATATATATAAGCAAATATGAGATGATGTGAATAAAACAATTTAATAACTTATCTCGATTACTTTGACCAATTTTATCTTCTATCAAGAATTAGAACTTTGAGATAGAAGATGAAGATAAGCTTCTGCAGACAAAATAATAGACTCCACGGCACGCTTGCGTGAGGTGGTCGTCGCCCCGATCGTTTCTAGCACAGTTGTTGGGTGAATTGCTTGCAACACCTTAACCCCTCGCCTATATGTAGGCGGTAATCTTGGTACAATTGCTCGCGTTCAGAATTCTGCGTTGAATGGACACCAACGACACCTTGACCCCTGGCTTATATTGAAGCGGTAATCTCGGTACAATCGATGATTGATGCGGTAGAAGACGCCACACACAACTATGAATTGTTGTATGATAAGTCAAATTGAATCTCAAAGAAATAACTAAGAAAAATACTTAGAAATTCTTCAAAGAACCAAAAGTAGAGAATAAACTCACAAATATATTGAATAATAATAATGAATAATGTGTATTGTTTACATCAACTTGGACCTCTATTTATACTACTCAAAATAATCCAAATTCTAATAGGACTTTATAAACTATAACCCTAATTTCTATAAGGAAATAGAAGTTAATTTGGAAAGGAAATTCTAATTAAAAAGAAATCTTAACTAGAATAGAATTTAAAATTAAGAATCCAAATAAAATAAATAAATAAATAAAATCCTTCGCCTCGTGGGATTTCCTTTAGTCTTGTATTTGGACTTTGCTAAGAAAATTAGGATTGGGCTTGTATTAGATTGACCCAATTAAAGTGACCCAAATTTGTGTCTCATGCTCTTTAGCCTCCTCCTTAAATTTTTTTGCGTTCGTTTCAGCCCAAACATCTTGGATTAATCCATTAAGACCTTGTTTGAACCTCTTTGTTCTAGCCTTGCTTGATCCCCACGTCCCTTTAGTCTTGTTTGAGTCCACGCATGCCATGTCCTCATCATTCCTCTCCTCTTGAAAAGGATTTGTCCTCAAATCGTCACCTACATCAAACGGACTTAGATCAGTAACGTTAAATGTGGCACTAACATTATACTCACCTGGCAAATCCAATTTATAGGCATTGTCATTGATGCGCTCGAGAACTTGAAAGGGACCATCTCCCCTCGGAAGCAATTTCGACCGTCTTTGAACTGGAAATCTTTCTTTCCGCATATGTAACCACACCCAATCTCCGGGCTCAAAGATCACTTGATGTCGTCCCTTATTCGCGTGCTTAATGTACTGTTCCGTCCTCCGTTCAATGTTTAGCCTGGCTTTTTCATGAATCTGTTTAACAAGATCATCTTTTTTCTTTCCATCCATGTTAGTATATTCAGAAACAGGTAACGGTGATAAATCCAACGGTGTCAAAGGATTAAAACCATATACAATTTCAAATGGAGAAAAATTAGTAGCTGAATGAACAGAACGGTTATATGCAAACTCAACATGTGGTAAACATTCTTCCCATTGCTTGATATTCTTTTTAATGATAGCCCGTAACAATGCCGACAAAGTCCTATTTACTACTTCAGTTTGACCGTCAGTTTGTGGATGACAAGTAGTTAAAAATAACAGTTTAGTACCTAATTTACACCACAAAGTCTTCCAAAAGTAACTTAAGAACTTTGTATCTCTATCAGAAACAATAGTTTTAGGCATACCATGCAAACGCACAATCTCCCTAAAGAACAAATTAGCAACATGAGATGCATCATCAGTTTTATGACATGGAATAAAATGTGCCATTTTTGAAAATCTATCCACGACCACAAATATCGAATCATAACCATGCTTAGACCTAGGTAAACCCAACACAAAGTCCATAGAAAGATCAATCCAAGGTTCATTAGGAATAGGCAATGGTGTATACAATCCATGGGGTTAAACACGAGATTTAGCTTGGCGACAAGTAATACATCTATCACATATTCTTTCCACATCTCGTTTCATATGAGGCCAATAAAAATGTTCTTTCAAAACAGCAAAAGTTTTATCAACACCAAAATGTCCCATTAAACCACCCCCATGTGACTCCCTCACCAACAACTCACGCAAAGAACATGCAGGAATACATAGTTTATTTTCACGAAACAAGAATCCATCAATTCTAAAGTATTTACCCACAACATTCTTTTCACAAGTTTTAAACTCTTCACCGAAATCAAGGTCATTATCATATAACTCTTTAATTCGTTCAAACCCAAGCAATTTCGTATCAAGAGTATTTAATAAAACATACCTGTGAGACAAAGCATCTGCAACGACGTTCTCTTTACCTTGCTTATATCGAATAACATATGGAAATGTTTCGATAAATTCCATCCATCGTGCATGCCTTTTGTTCAACTTGTGCTGACCTTTCAAATATTTCAATGATTCATGATCGGTGTGGATCACAAACTCCTTAGGCCACAAGTAATGTTACCATGTTTCCAAAGCTCTAACCAACGCGTACATCTCTTTGTCATATGTAGGATAGTTCAAAGCTGCCCCACTCAACTTTTCGCTAAAATACGCCACTGGTTTCCCTTCTTGCATCAACACAGCTCCAATCCCTAAACCTGAAGCATCACACTCAATCTCAAAAGTTTTAGCAAAGTTAGGCAAAATAAGTAAAGGAGCATTTGTCAATTTATCCTTAATCAAATTAAATGCTTTTTCCTGTTCATCACCCCACTTAAAGCCTACACTTTTCTTGATGACCTCGGTCAATGGTGCTGTAATCTCACTAAAATTCCGAACAAAGCGTCGGTAGAAACTTGCGAGTCCATGAAAGCTTCGTACTTGACTCACATTGGTTGGACTCGGCCAATCTTGGATCGCACGAACTTTTTCCTCATCAACTTGGACTCCCTGTGAACTCACAACAAAGCCAAGAAAAACAATTCTAGCCGAACAAAACGTGCATTTTTCCATGTTAGCAAACAACTTTTCTTTCTTAAGTACATCTAAAACAGATTTTAAATGCAATGCATGATCTTCCAAGTTTTTGCTATAAATCAAGATATCATCAAAATAAACTACTACAAATTTTCCAATGAATGGACGCAAAACATGGTTCATTAATCTCATGAAAGTGCTGGGTGCATTAGTTAAACCAAAAGGTAATACCAACCACTCATAAAGACCATATTTAGTTTTAAACGCTGTTTTCCATTCATCACCCTCTTGCATTCTAATTTGATGATAACCACTTTTTAAATCAATTTTTGAAAATATGCAAGATCCATGTAATTCATCTAACATGCCATCTAATCGAGGAATGGGATGTCGATATTTTACCGTAATATTATTTACCGCTCGACAATCGATGCACATCCTCCATTTTCCATCCTTTTTCGGCACTAGAATCACCGGAACTGCACACGGACTCATACTTTCTCTCACGAATCCTTTCTCCATCAGCTCGTCAACTTGCCTTTGTAACTCCTTCGTCTCATCAGGATTACTCCGATAAGCCGGACGGTTTGGAATGGTCGCACCGGGAACAAAATCAATTTGATGCTCAATTCCCCGAATAGGTGGTAGTCCATGAGGAAGCTCCTCGAGAAATACATCTTTGAATTCCTGTAAGAGAGATGAAACAACACTAGGCAAAGAATCATTAGCGTTAGTATTTAAAAGCGCCTCTTTATACCGAAGTAAAATCATAGGCTGTTTAGAAATCAAAGCTCTTCTCACATCACTCTTTTTTGCCAGTATATTTGTTTTTTTCTCTTCTTTCTTTTTCTCTCTTTCTTTTTCTCTTTTTTTTTCTTCTTGATTTTTCTTTTCTTCACTCTCTTTTCTTTGTACATAATTTTTTTGCAAATGAATTTGATCTTCATGTACTTGTTGTGGTGACAAAGGACGCAAAAAGATCTTCTTCTTGTCGTGAACGAATGAATATACGTTGGTAAACCCGTCATGTTGAACTCTCCTATCAAACTGCCATGGTCTACCCAACAATATATGTCCTGCCTGCATGGGCACCACATCACACAATACCTCATCAATATACCGACCAATAGCAAATGGAACTAATACCTGTTTGGTTACTTTAATGTCTGCATTATCATTAAGCCACTGCAAACGATATGGCTGCGGATGTTTGGTAGTAGGTAACCCCAATTTCTCCACCATCGTAGTGCTTGCCACATTTGTACAGCTGCCTCCATCTATAACTACGCAACAAATTTTCCCATTCACAAGACATCGAGTATGAAATAGATTTTCCCGCTGTTCACTACTCTCCTCCTTAACCTGTGTACTAAGTGCCCTTCTTGTAACCAGAATTTCACCATGTATTGCATCCTCACCTATCTCCTCTAATGGTGGCATAGAATCGGTGTCGCTATCTTCCCCCTCGGTCTCCACATCTCCATTGTCAAGTAACAACATTTTCCTCTGATTTGGACATTGGCTAGAAATATGTCCCCTGCCTTGACACTTAAAACATACAATATCTCGATTACGACCAAAAGAAGGTTGTTCAGTTTTACCTTGAGTTTCTCGGCTAGTTGATCCTTGTTTGGGTTCCACCTTTGGCTGGAACGCAGCTGTCTTTCCCTCTCGCTTTGCCAAATTGGGTCTCCATGATGAACTAGCACTAGATTGTCCTCGTTGTCCTCCTCGCCTCTTGAGTTGTTTCTCTATCTTAGTAGCCATATGTACCAGTTCTTCTAACTCTAAATAATGTTGTCGTTCAACAAGGTCTGCAATCTCCCAGTTCAATCCTGCCGAGAACCTAGCCATCGATGTTTCATTGTCCTCAATCAAATTAGCCCGATCCTTCAACATCTCCATCTCCTTGTGATATTCATCCACACTCCGACTTCCTTGTTTAAGAGTTTGCAAACTACGAATGATCTCTCGTTGATAATATGCTGATACAAATCTCTTTTTCATGATAGCTTTCATCTCCACCCAAGTTGTAATCGGCCGCTCTTCACACCTTCTCCGATTAGCTGTCAACTGATCCCACCATATCAATGCATATCCAGAAAACTCCGTAATGGCCAGTTTGACTTTCTTAAGGTCTGAATAGTTGTGACAGTCAAAGATTCGCTCCATCTTGGTTACCCAATCTAAATAAGCCTTAGGATCACCCGTGCCTTGGAAAGCTGGAATCTTCATTTTTATGCTATCCCAATTACTATCTTCTCTGTCCTGACCTCTTCCTTCCCTAGCACCTCCGTGTCTTTGATGTCGAAAATTAGATTCACGATCTTCTGCTGCACTACTGTCCTCACCGTAAGGGTCTTCCTTTCTTGCGTCAGTTTGTTGTGTCCTCGTCTTGTTTTGCATCCCATGAGTGTTTTGGGATAGCTCAGCCATAGACACCCTCATCGCTTCTAATTGTTCTTGCATTTGCTCCATAGTCTTTCTCAATCTTCGATCCCATTCTTTATGCATGGCCTCTATCTGGAATTTCAATTCAGCTGTTGAGGGTTGTTCCTCATAAGTTCCTTTATCCTTCGAGTTAGACATATTTCCTGCAAAATAAAGATTAGTATAAAACAATTTCCTCACCACTCCCTTACGTGTTTCGCTCGAATAAATGGTTCACTCGTGTATACTCTCAATAAATTGGCTTTTACCCTCAATTAATCTTACCACTAAGCCTTTTACCTCAAATATTCTCTCTAATAGGTTCTTATTGAATTCCCTAGCAAAATTCTTGGTTTTACTAATCAATTCAAAATTACTTATCACGAAACAAAAATATAGACGGTGTAACTATCAGAATACCACAAAATCACCGATCGATTGTCTTGTACTCCACTTGTATGCTTCAGATTTGTAAATTGTAGCTTCGTTTCAGAATTGATGATGATGAAACGATATGAACTCTTCTTTGGAATTTGATGATTTGATGGTGTGCTACAAGTTTGGTTAGCACAATGAAAATAGAATATGAATTCTTCTTCTTTTTTTTTCTTTTTTTTGTGTATTTTTTTTCTTTTTTTTTTACAATATATATTTCGACAGAAAATTAAAGATAAGCAACTCGCTAGAAAGGCTTAGCTTTGATACCAAATAATAGACTCCACGGCACGCTTGCGTGAGGTGGTCGTCGCCCCGATCGTTTCTAGCACAGTTGTTGGGTGAATTGCTTGCAACACCTTAACCCCTCGCCTATATGTAGGCGGTAATCTTGGTACAATTGCTCGCGTTCAGAATTCTGCGTTGAATGGACACCAACGACACCTTGACCCCTCGCTTATATTGAAGCGGTAATCTCGATACAATCGACGATTGATGCGGTAGAAGACGCCACACACAACTATAAATTGTTGTATGATAAGTCAAATTGAATCTCAAAGAAATAACTAAGAAAAATACTTAGAAATTCTTCAAAGAACCAAAAGTAGAGAATAAACTCACAAATATATTGAATAATAATAATGAATAATGTGTATTGTTTACATCAACTTGGACCTCTATTTATACTACTCAAAACAATCCAAATCCTAATAGGACTTTATAAACTATAACCCTAATTTCTATAAGGAAATAGAAGTTAATTTGGAAAGGAAATTCTAATTAAAAAGAAATCCTAACTAGAATAGAATTTAAAATTAAGAATCCAAATAAAATAAATAAATAAATAAAATCCTTCGCCTCGTGGGATTTCCTTTAGTCTTGTATTTGGACTTTGCTAAGAAAATTAGGATTGGGCTTGTATTAGATTGACCCAATTAAAGTGACCCAAATTTGTGTCTCATGCTCTTTAGCCTCCTCCTTAAATTTCTTTGCGTTCGTTTCAGCCCAAACATCTTGGATTAATCCATTAAGACCTTGTTTGAACCTCTTTGTTCTAGCCTTGCTTGATCCCCACGTCCCTTTAGTCTTGTTTGAGTCCACGCATGTCATGTCCATCACAAAATATAGGTAAGGAGATATAGCTTTTCTTTGTTTTATAAATTGGTAAATTAAAAATGAATAAAAGAGTTCCTATTTATAGAGTTTTGAAGTTAAGGGCAAATAGGTCATTTTGAAATTTATTTTTGAAAGCAATAGTCCGAATTTGTTTGATAAAAATAAATGGTTCAGATCAAACATGATGCACACGGATTGCCAAGGATTTTGCATTCTGTCCACTCTTAAATTTTCAAATTGTTAGCCCAAGTAAAAAGGTTTTTGACAGAAACACTATGCATGTAAACGATAAAGACTTTCGGCCTTCTTTTAGTAATCAGACAAATGTCCATGTATGCATAGTCAGCACGTTAGCTTTTTCAAAATATTACAGCCACTTGGACACACCACATTTGCACATTCGACCACATGCACACACACACATACAAAATTTATATTCACAACACATGCGCAGACACAACACATGCGCAGACACACACATGCACATGTTATATATATATATATATATATAAAATTTTGAAATTTTCTTTTTGCTCAAAATAATGTTTTTAAATTTTTTTTTTTGAAAAGAATACGAATCTCCTTGCCTTAACAAATGTTAATTTTTGAATTAATTTAATTAACACTTTATAATTAATTTATCAAGGTTAAGAAAAATAAATTCAATTTTTGGATGAAAAATATTTTTGATAGGAATAAGATAGGATATTTAAAATCAATTATATAAAATCCTATAGAGAGTATTCTACCTATTTTAATTTAATCATATTTACTAAGTTTGTTATTATCAAAATAAAACTTATCAGTTTTGAGACCTATCATATTGCATATAAATGTGATACGATAATGTAATGACTTAATATAGTATATTATACCAAATGATTATAAATTGATTATGAGGTAAGAAAAATTAATATATCTATAAATAAATATTGGTGTTAAGATTAATAAGTTAAATTAATATTTAAGTGGTGGTTAAATGTATAGATTAAATATATTGTCTTGAGACAATTTATAGAAAGAAAGAAATTAAATAATTATACATAAGAATTGTTTAATTTATTAAAATAATTAGTGGAATAAATATTAATTATTTTAATAGAGATATTTATTATAATTATAAACGTGACTTTATAATTCGGATGAGATATAATTTGAGAAGTGGAGCTGGCTAAATGATTTAGTAGACAAAGTAAAAGGTGTTCACCAATTAAAATAAAGGAGAAGGAGAGGTAAAAGTGTGCAAAACAAATAAGCCTTTGAGCAAATGGTAATACTCAGGCTTTTCATTTGCTATAACGCTCAAATAAACTGAATATGCATCAATTCATTCTTTTTAAGTTGAAATAGAAGAGTAGAGGGATAGAGGGGGAGAGAGAGAGTGGCTGAAAATAACATGCATACAAGTCAATCATGTATGATAATAAAATATATACTTTGTAAACAATCTTATTCATTTATGAATAAAAGTATTTATTTATTAAAGGCATTTAATTATCTACATGGTGTTGTTTTAATAATATGTGATAAACCTATAATTTTAAACAATGTTTTTAGAATCATGATGAGATCATGCTAATGCGATCTAAATTCTTAGAAAGCTTAAAAACTAAAATGTTCTCAATCGATGAATTACTAAAAAGGGGATTAGTGAATCCGGATAGATTGGTACATACGTTACTTGCTCATTGGATGATGTTGATGATCGATCTTATGATCATTTGTAAAAGCAAGTATGTAGGTGCTTATTGGAGAATAAGTTCACTAAACGTGACTCGCTAAGGAATACCTAATGGAGTTTTACTTGCCTGTCAATAGGAATTTCTGTAGTGATAGTAGTACAAGTGATCCTTAGACTTGAGATCATCATAGTATCTTGTGTATAATAAATTATACTTTGACTTATTTCTTAAGACCCTTAGGGTATATCAAAGGGTATGCTTGAGTGTAATAAGTTATATATGGAGATAATGAATTATCAAAAAAAAATTTACCACTTCTAGTAAAAGAAGAGATATGTACTATATGATTCGATAAATGACAATCCATGAATACTTGGCCAAGATGGAATGAAATTAAGCAGGAGTTTCTACTTTGCATGTATTCGGAATTGTGCATTTGGGAATCAGAATACATATAATTAAATAAAATAAAACTTGACAGTAATTTCATGTCTTATATTTAATTGGGATATTGTATGGTAGAAGAATTGAATTATAAGGAAACTATTTACTGAAAATTTCTTTTATGATTAATGTTAAAATCTATATTATCTAGAAATTCGTTGATCGCTAAGGAGGCTTATCTTTATTGTAGAATAAATGTTATTTATTTAAATAAATTAATAGTTTAATTTATTTATTTAAATAAGATTAGAATTGTTCTAATTAATTTATTCACAACCGGTTTAACATGGAGAACATAAAGGGTCACACCATAAAAGAAAGAATATTTATTTAAGAAGTAAATGGCATAATCATAATAATAAGTTAAGTGTATTTAATTTAATCTTTGGTGATAGAATAAATTAAATAACTTAATATTTATTATTTAATATTTTAGAAATATTAAATATAAATTAATAAGAGGAGTCTTATTATTATTATTACTATTATTATTAAGTTAATTTCTAAAGGTGTTTGGGAATTAATTAATATAACTACTCTTATTTATTCTTAATGAGACTAGGAAGCCTAATTAATTAAAGGAGTTTAATTAATTAAATAAAAACCTAATCCTAAATAGTTTAGGAGGGTTCCCTACATCTATAAATAAAAAAGTCTTTTTATGGAGAGAGGGTGACGCAAGTTACACACTTTATTCCAAGAGTTGGGAGAGTACACATTTTCAATCAGAGATAGGAAAAATTAGGGTTTAACCAAACACCCTACTTCTTGAGTTTTTGTTCGTCCTTGGTAGAGCACCTCCAGAGACCAAACGCTTGGGTGGCTAACGTTGATCAAAAGAAGGAATCTAATCCCGCGTATTCAAGGAGAACACGAATGAGTAGGAGTTGAACTTGTACCTGATCAAGCTCGAATCTTCAAAGGTAAAATTTTGATCTTCTTCTTCTTCTTCTTCGTTTATATTCATAATTACGCACAAAGCATGATAATGGCATGAGATTGTATGAAAATTTTTAAATTCCAATTTATTGCACTTTCGCACTCTTTTATATAATTTGATTATGTAATCGCTCTATACACAATCCTATAAGTGGTATCTAAGCCAAACTTTGTGCTAATTGTCGATTTTATGACTCCATGTATGAATTGATATGCGATTTAATAAAATTTTCAGGGCAAAAATGAAGTTTTCTGTTTCTGCTACGCGCGTGCGGCTGCGCCCCAGTTCATTCTGGACGCTACCACGTCTGCCTGCAGAAACTGAAAACGCAGAGCAGCACGGCCGCGCCGCGTCCCAGTTCATTCTGGGTACGGCCGCGTCACTCTACAGTTTTGAAATTTTTTATTTTTCATCAATTGAAGTAAATTATTTATTTAATTGATAAAAGTTTCACTACAAGAAATATCCTTAATTCCGATGGACTTAGTTTCGACGGACTGTATTCAGTTGGAATTAACGTATTTTCGGCGACATATTCTGTCGAACATTGTTCAATCAGAAGTAAGTTATTTCCGAGGGAAATTCGTCGGAAGTATAAGGCCTTAGTTGGCCCCAAGTTTCTCGCCAGCGCGAAACTTAAGTTCGACAGAACTATGGGTATTTTCGAGGGAAAGTCCGTCGAGGATACGATAAGTCCGACGGAATTATATTCGACGAAAATTCCGTCAAAAATAAGTTATAAAACCTAATTAACAGAGTCTTCTTCAGCGCCTCCTCTTTATTTCATTTCTCACTTTCTCTCTCCTCATTCCTCACTCCCTTACTCTCTCTGCGCCTCACTCTCTCACTCTCGTCTCTTACCCTCACTCTCATCTCTCCCACTCTCCCACTGTCCCACTGTCAGCCCTTTCCTCCACCAACGCTACCGCCGCGCACCACTGTTGGACCTCCCAACCTTTGCCGCCATTGTAGTCCACCTCTTTCTCCTCTTCAGTTCAATTACAAAGTAAGTCAGTCATGGTTTATTAATTTGTATATTTAGGCTTAATTTTTCCCTAAAAAATTTGTTTAATTTCTGTCCAATATTGTGCTTATTGCTGAAATATTGTGCTTATTATGTCCAATTTGTTTAATTTAAATGGTTGATGAAATTGGGACTTAATTGGAATTGTTGCCGAAATAGGCATTGTTTGTGTTCTGCAAATGTTGTTGCTGAAATTGGGATTATTTTTGTTCTACGATTTGGGTTTATTTTGTGCAATTGCAGTTCTGTTAGTGTATATCATATGGTTAATATAGTGAATGTTAATACAATTATGTCCTGTTAGTGTATAGCACACAGTTCTTTATGTAAGTGTAGTTTATTACAGTGAGTGTTCATAATGGACTTTGACAGTGATATTTGATATTTTTGACGAAATTTTCGACGAAATTTCTGTCAGAATTCTTCAAATTGTAAATTTTGTGGGCCCATGTAACTATTTAAATATGTTACTTAATTTTTCAATACTAAAATAAACTAGTTTATAGTAGTATTTACTTAGTTTTGTACTACTAAATAAAATAAAATAATATTATAAATAATATAAATTTAAATAATATAATATAAGATAATATAATATAAAATAATAAAATTAAATAACATAAGATAAGATAATTAAGATAAAATGAAATGAAATAAAATAAAATAATTAAATTAAAATAAAATAAGTTACTAAATGAAATAACTTAAATTATATCTAATATATAAATAAAATATATTAAATTAAATTAAATAATATAATATAATATAATATGAATAATAATAATATAAAATAAAATAAAATACAAAATAATAATAAATTATAATAATTTAAATTTAATAAAATAAAATAAAATAAAATAAAAAATATAATTTAATAAATAAATTTAATTTTAAAAAATATATAATATAATACAAATAAAATAAAATAAAATAAATTAAATTAAATTAAATTAAAATAATTTAAATTAAATTAAATTTAAAATAAATTAAATTAAAACATAATAATACAAAATAAAATAAAATATATTTAAACATAATAATAAATTTAATTCGATTTAATAAAATAAAAAAATGAATTTAATTTAATTTTATAAAATAATCAAAAATTATATTATATATTATAGAACAAAATAAAATAAAATAATAAAAACAATTAAATTAATTTTATAAAATAAAAGAAAATAATTTAATACTAGTCTCCATATATATTCCAAATAACAGTTCTCAGAAGCTAAGTAACACTTACTTAGTTTTTCATTGACAAAATAAACTAAGTAGCATTTGCTTAGTTTGCTGCAGTATTCAATAAACTCAATAAGTACTATATGTATATATATACATATATATGTACTATAATATGAAATTTAGAAACCCGTTTGACAAGTATGAGTGAATGTCGAATAGTAGTCTCCATATATTCCAAATAATAGTTCTCAGAAACTAAGTAGCACTTACTTAGTTTTTTATTTGCAAAATAAACTAAGAAGCATTTGCTTAGTTTACCACAATTTTCAATAAACTCAATAATACTCTCCCTTTAATCTTTAATACATTCAATAATGTACTATACTTTGAAACTTAGAAACTCGTTTGACATTCACTCAATAGGAGTGAATGTCGAACAGTCCCCAATTTGGGACTGTTACCGGATGTTATGTCTCTCACTTAGGTCGGTGCCAATACAAAACGGTACGTTTTTTTTTGTTTTGAGGATTTTTCGACTGTTATCACACATAACAACTCTTAATTTTGAAGTGAATATTTCTCGCCCATGAGTAATGACTACTAGGAGAAAAGTCAAGGACTTCCTTGTATGCATGGTTCGACATAGCAGTTGCAGCTAATAGTACTCCAACCGGTTCCTCAGTAGCAATCAAAAAAATATGGGTCGTAGTTCCTGTTTGTGTCCTATACTCGAATAATAAAGTTAATTGAATTACTGCGGACATTCCTCACTGTTCCATCATAACAGATGACAACATCCTGAAGGAGTGCCATTAAGTTGTTGAACAAAGTTCTAAGTTAAGTAACCCTCTAGATGAACGAACGATCACTTCTCTGCTAGGAATGAATCATCTCTCTATATGGGTCCAATCCATGACATAGACAACTTCTCACCACTCCTAATTCCCTAGATGGTTAGTTCTCACAGAACGTCTCACCTCTTTTTCTATGAGAGCTACCCATCTGAGTAATTCAGAGTGGTGAGAAGCTGTCTATGTCATGGATTAGACCCATATCATGCAATGATTCATTCCTAGTAGAGAAGTGATCGTTCGTTCATCTAGAGGGTTGCTTAACCTAGAACTTTGTTGAATAGCTTAATGGAACTCCTTCGGGATGTTGTTATCGGTTATGATGGAACAATGAGGAATGTCAGAAGTAATTCAATTAACTTTATTATTCGAGTATAGGACACAAACAGGAACTACAACCCCTTTTTTTGTTGTCGAGGAACCAGTTCGAGTATTATTAGTTGCAACTGCTATGTCAAACCATGCATACAAGGAAGTCCTTGACTCTTCTCCTAGTAGTCATTACAGCTGCAATTGCTATGAAACTTAGAAACCCATTTGACAAGTAAGAGTGAATGTCGAACAGTAGTCTCTATAGATTCCAAATAACAATTCTCATAAACTAAGTACCACTTACTTAGTTTATCATTGGCAAAATAAATTAAGTAGCATTTACTTAGTTGCCACAATTTTCAATAAACTCAATAATACTCTTCCTTTAATCTTCAATACACTCAACAATATATGTACTATACTTTGGAACTTAGAAACCCGTTTGACATTCACTCAGTAAGAGTGAATGTCGAATAGTCCCCAGTTTGGAATTGTTACTGGATGTTATGTCTCTCACTTAGGTCGGTGCCAAGACGAAACGGTACGAAGACGAAACGGTACGTTTTTGTTGTTTTGAGGATTTTTCGACTGTTATCTCTATATGTTCTTCGAGTGCATACTTAGATTAAGTTATCTTAGTATATTTCGTGTGCTTGAAGACCATGGGGAGGTGCTGCTGAAATTTTCTTGAAACTCATGAAATGTACTCAGCGTGTTGGCACTAGTGACGAGACACATCCAATAACGGGATAGAAGCCTTACCCCTGTCCTGTAGAGTGGAGATACTAGGTAAATTTAATTCATACATGAATATCCAAATTAACTGAATGCGTCTTCTGTGTAGTTAAAAATGTCAGCCAACCGGAGTTGGATGTAACATAGGATACCCAGTGATGGGAGGGGATTAGTCTTAACTTATTATGTTGGGGTGTCAGATTTCTTGAACAAAGCATTAGAACATGTTGATGTTCCGAACGGGAAGATGCGATGCCCGTGTGTCAAGTGTAAAAACCTGATTTGGAAGAAAGTCGACGAGATTAAATTCGTCTTATTTTCCCGTGGATTTGTGGATGGGTACTTCGTATGGACTCATCACAGGGAATCAGAAGTGATTGAAAATATTGTGGAACAACCAATTCTACGAGATTCATACGTCAAAAACTATGATCCAATGGAGATGTTGGTCGATGCTTATGGCCCTACTAATATTGACTAGGCTGAAAATGAGCCTTCTTCAAGCAGTGCTAAGAAAGTGCCAAATGATACAGCTGCTGCCTTTTACTAGTTACTATATGAATCTGGGGTCGCGTTGTATCTGGGAAATGATACGGACACCAAGCTTTCTGCAGTGACAATGCTCTTACACTTCAAGAATGAGCACGACTATAGTGAGAGAGGTTTCAACGATTTGCTTAGTATGGTTGGACAGTTCTTATCCAAGGATCATACTCTTCCTGCGAATTATTATGAAATGAAAAAGATGGTCAAGGGGTTAAATATGGGGTATCAAAAAATTGATGCTTATGAGCAGGATTGCATGTTATACTATAGGGAGGACAGAGATAAGGGACATTGTGATATATGCAGCTTATCACGCTACAAGGTGACAAAATATGGGGGAGCGGGGGGTAAGGAGAAACATGTTCCGAGAAAGATCTTACGGTACTTTCCTCTTGCGCCGAGGCTTCAGCGACTATTCATGTCGCCTCATACGGCTCAATATATGAGTTGGCGTCGAACAAGAGATGTCGTGCCTGGTCAGCTGACTCACCCAACGGATGGAGATGAATGGAAGAGATTTGATGCAAATTATCTTGAGTTTACGGAAGAAGTTAGGAATGTCAGGCTTGACATGGCTACTGATGGCTTTTGCCCTTTTAATTATAACGCCCCCAAATTTAGGTACTTGAAACCTGAACTCGGTACTTCACGATACCATTTCTATGAGCGGAATAATACTAATAATAATAACAATAATATAAATATCAAACTTAATTTACATATATCAAAGTCTAATCCCAGGTACGAGACCTTTAAACATTCATTACATCATAGATAAAAATATCATTTTCTTAATAAACTTTAACTATTATACAAAATATTATAAAACTCATTCGAACAGCTTTCCTTTCCCCTTGTTCTTGCCTGAACCTTCGGGTTGATCATACTTAGCTGAAAATATTTTTAAATAATTATTATTATAATATATCATGATTTTTCAAACACTGAAATCATTATTAAATGATTTTAATATTAAATAATTCAATTATCATTAATATTTAATTAATATTAAATTATTAATGAAACCATTACAAAAATATTAAAGTTATTTATAATAAATCAAAATATTTTTAAAATATTTTCATTACCCTTAAATGATTTTTAAAACAATAAAAATCATTTTTAAATAATTACCATTAATATTTAATTATTAATGTCTTATTTATCAAAATATTAAAAGTCATAATTATAACTTAAAATATTTTTAATTCATTTATTTCATTTTTAAATAATTTTTAAATCAATAAAACCATTTTTAAACTATTTATTTAATATAATTATTAAATAAAACTAATATCATTTAACATTAAATTATTAATGAAATTTACCTTTAAATATTAAAAGTTATATTTTATAACTTAGAATATTTTTAAACTATTTATTTTCATTTAAAATAAGTTTTATAATATTAAAATAATTTTTAATGAATTTATTTAATTTAATTATTAAATAACTCTAATATCATTAATAATAAATAATTAATAAAATTTGTCTCAAAATATTAAAAGTTATGTTTTATAACTTAAAATATTATTAAATACCTCATTATCATTTAAAATAATTTTTAATATCATAAAAATAATTTTTAAATAATTTATTTAATGCATTTATTAAATAAATTAAATATCAATATTATTTAAATAAATACTAATATTTATGGAAAATATGTCAAATTATTAAAATTTAAATTTTTATAACTCAAAATAATTTTTAAAACTATTTTTGGAATTTTCAGAATTTATTTACTATTTTTAAATGATTTTTAGAAATTAAATTAATTAAAAGTAATAAGTCTGTCGCTAAAGCCTTTGGCGACAGTGTCGCCTAAGGTGTTCTTGAGGAACCCAGATTTTCATATGCCATTTTCGAGGGACCATGTTTGACCAACCATAGATGTCAGATCTAGGTGTTTCTGGGCAAAGTAATATATGGATCGTGTAGTACCAGTGTAACACTATATTATCCAACAATTAACAGGTTCATTTCATAACGCATAAGTAAGATACGAAGCTTTGAAATCACTGTCAGACATGTTCTTCACGTTCTGGGCTGCCCAGAAACGTGAAGTCTTGGCCGGTAAACGATAATCATGTCCTTAAATCATGCAATCTGTTCATGTTATGGGTGGTCTATACGTCGAGCCTTGAAGAACAACTAACAGGGTACATGATTGAAACAGTTTTGAAGTCTAAACATCATAACCCAGAAAGATCTAAGCCGATGAACAAGCTGTCAGATCTGTTCTTCATTTTCTGGGTTACCCAGAAACGAAGAACAGTTCGTGCAAGCATTTTTGGGCTTCCACAACATGTAATCCGTGTGATGGTTTTGTGATTTAGTGATTCCAGTGTGTAGAAAACATGTCAGGGTATAGATCTATCACATAACACTAGTCTAAAAATAACACAATCATCAGATCCTTGCCGGTCAAACCTTGTCAGAGATCGCGTTCTTGAGTTTTCTGGGTTACCCAGAAACTCAGCCCGTGATCATCTGGCCTGCTTTGATCAGCCACTGACTTCAAACCATTTGATGTTTAGGAGATTTTAAGGCATAATAGTGTGGTCCATATAACATACAACAATCTTATTACCACAACAGAATCAAAATAGCTAACATGAGAAGGATCTGTTGACATGAACTTCTTGTCATAACATTCTGGGTAGCATCTGGGTTACCCAGATTAGCTTGGTCATGGTCGGTCAACCGACTTTGACCATCAATAACTTTCACTCTACAACAGATCTGATTCTGAATCAAGTTCCAGATCCAAGATCTCATAGCATACTACAACTACAAACTTTCAAAACTCAAAAATAATTAAAAGTCACTGAGATCTGAGGTCTGACATTCATTGTCAGACAACAAAAATAAAATTTTCCAGATTTTTAAAAACTTCAAATTCGAGCCTCTAGATGTTATGGATCTAACATCTAGTAACCCAGATCATCAATATATACTACATACAACATGTTTTAACACAAAATCATAACATTTAACATGGCATTCAAGATCAGATTTTAAATTAGGTTTTCACCTTTCTATGAATAAGTTCTTGATTCTTGGCTACTGATTTGTTATTAGAAGTCGTGGGGCTTGATTTAGGAACTGATACACTACTGATTTTTGTGGGTGAGGAGAGAGAGAGTCTTGGTTATGTGTTTGGAAATAATGAGCTAGCTTTTGCACAATCTCTCCCTTGATCCTTATATAAAACTTGTATACAATGTATGTGGATGTGTAATGGCTAAGAGCTAGTGTTTTTCTTAGCTCCTAGCTAGACTAGGTTAGTGACTTGCCAAGATTTGGCAAGATTTTGCTAGCAATAATTCCAAGAATGAGACAAAAAGGGTATTGTGGTCATTAGTATTGAAAACTTCATGGCAAGCTTGTCAATTGTTTCAACCTTTAGGGTTTACACAAAAATAATAAAATAACTTTTCTAGTATTTTAAAATTAGGTTTAAAAATGAAAATTTAGTTTCTTAATTTCCAAATTAGGATTCCTTAATTAACTTAGGTTTTCTAATTATATTAGACTTGAAATTAAGTTTAATAATTCACTAATTAGCAATTAGTTTTTCCCATTTAGCAATTATGATTTTCCATTTGAAAATTAGGGTTTCAAATATAAAAATTAGGGTTTATAAATATTAATTAGGGTTTTCAAAAATTAGGCTTTCCCTAATTAAGGTTAATATTTATAACTCCGGTCGTTAATCACATTATCACGATTATATAATCATCTTGTACTCTAATTTGAGTTTCAAATTAGGGTTTAGCACAGTAATACCAGGTTTTCTAGTGTTTCACTATAATTGACCAATTATTATCAATACACACATATAATATATATTTATAACACTGAAAAATAATATTATATTTAATATAATATTATTACTCTCATTCATTGCTTAAAATCTAAAATTAGGATTTGGATTCCATATCAGAATTATCTTTCACATATAACATTTTTAATTAAGTTATAATAATTACCAAATTAGTCTGAAATAAATTCATATAATAAAATTATTATTATACTAAATCTATAATCATCTCATATATTATTTAAATAATATATAATCATATTTTCATGAAAATAAATAATAAAAACATTTCTACTACAAAATTAATTATTATAAGAATATAATTTATAATGATCAATAATTCTAAAATAAAATTATTTGAAATTATTCATGTAATAAATAAATTTTATTTATCACATATATATATACACATCAACTGGCACATATTCCCATCATTAAAATAATAATAAAAAAATTTATATGCAAAATTTCTTATTTATTTATATAGAAAATATCGGATTATGACATTCACCCTCCCTTATAAAGATTTCGTATCTGGAATCACCGTTTTAAAACTCATACATACAAGGGTACGTAGCGTACACAATCATTGCAAGTAGATCTCGATCATATTCGATCGAACTAAACTTTAATTATTCAGCATAAAGCTTGTCTATCTGATTAAACGGAAATTTGATTTCTAAAAGAACTCAAATTCCTCCTTCAAAATTTCTTTATAAAATAATTTGTTACATATAGGAAAATCATATATATACGAAAATAAAAGTTATTCGAATAATACCTGGAGTTCTATTCCCAGCTGCCACAGTATCCTGGATCGTCATGTTGAAGACTATCGCTGTTGCTTTTGTTGGTTTGGTTTGTTGGTTGAAGTCGGTCCTGTGATCGCCAGAGCCCCGCTGCCTTTCCCCGTGGTTACACTCCCTGTCTCCATTCTCCTTTTTGGACAATCCTTTACCTTATGCTCTATAGACCCACACAAAAAACACCCACTGTTCATCCTTGGGTTGGGGCAGTTGGGAGAAATATGGCCCTCCTGCCTGCACTTGTAACATACAAACTTACCCTTCAGACACTCACTGGAGTGATTCTTCCCACAGTTCCCACACTAAACTACCTGCTTCTTCACACCTTCCTGTTTCACCTGGACATTTCCAAAATAATTCCCTTTTCTCTTTTCACCCGTATTTCCACTATTAGTTTCCACCTTCACAGCTCCTACGACCTTGCCTTTGTTCTTCTTCTCCTTATTATAGAGGCTCATGGCCTCACTCCCCTCCTCAGCTATGATTGCCTTTTTCATGAGTGCTGTAAAAGTATTGATCTACAACACCGCCACCTTGTTGTAGAACAAGGAAGCCCAACTCAAAACTTCTTACCTTCTTAGCCTCCGTATCCACCTGGTGTTCCACAACAGTCATGTTATCCTGCTTTAACTCTAGAAATTTCACCTCCATCGTAGCCTACATACTAGCTAAGAGATAGTTTTCGAAAAATAAAGTCTTAAACCTAGCCCAAGTTACCACACCTTCTCCTGCCCTCGCTTGATTTGCTTCCCACCAAAAGTTCGCCTCCCCTTTCATCATATAGGTGGCAAAAGAGGTCTTTTGCCCCTCATCTACCCTAGCAATTACGAACGCATTTTTTATCTCATTAACCCATGTCTGGGCTTCTATAGGGTCAGCTATTCCCCTAAATTCTGGTGGTCCTACTGCCTTGAAGTCTTTAAAATTTGCCAAGCGATTGTCTGGTCGGTTCCCTGCGGCTGGTATTCCCTGCTGCATAGCCTGAGCTACCATGTTTGCAAAGTTTTGCATCGGGTCTGGTTGTTATCCCCCAACATTGTTGACAGATTCTTCTGCCCTTTGATTTTGTGTTCGACGTCTTGGCAGCATTTTCTGATAAAATCATAAATTTAACTTACATTCTAAACCTTATTGTATAAGTTTAACATGTAACACGAAGTTTTATACAAAACTTATTCCATTAATCAAACATAGATTCATATTCATTCAACTAAGTCATAGCACTTTACATATCATAACACATACTGCTATCCCTTTGTGACCACAAAAGTCGGGATTCTCTACAACAAATTGTACAAAAGTTTGAGAATATTACATTACACACACATACTTATTATGGAATACGCATAATCTAACAGTACTTATACTACTGGTTCACTACGCCCTTTTCTGGATCTTAGACAACCTTTCACCTGATGACCTTCTATCCCACAATTAAAACATGTTCCTTGCTTAAAGTCGGGACAATGAGGAGAGGTATGTCCCTCGTGGCCGCAAATATAACATATCTTTTTCCCTTGGTTCTTATCAGGATTTTCGAAGTCACAGTCTTTCATCTTTCTTTTCCCCTTCTTTCTCGGAGCTGCACACAATTTGTTGCTTTTGGCTCCCATTTGATCAATTTGGAGTTTAAGCTTATCTTGTTCTTCAATATTTTCTATTAACGCCTTTCGCAATTGATTATTTAGCAGCCTTTCTATTTCCCACATCTTTTCTAGAGAAAAAACCTTGTTCTTTAGATTCTGCACCTCCATTGACGCTTGATCAGCTCCAACTTTAGTGTCTGAATCACTATCTGTCAGTTCTATTGTTTCTGGATCTGGTACTACGTTTTCCAATATCGCCACTTCATCAAGGTTGCTTGCACTGTGAGCCTCTATTTCAGTTACTGGCTTTGATATTGGCTTCTTCTTTACGATCTGAGGGTATCCTAATTCGTTTCCACCTGACATCTACAAACAAATTATCCTGATTAGCATATAGTATATACACATCTTTTATTTTGTTTAACGATGCATGAATTTATTCAATTCACCTCCTTTTAAACTCTATATGAGTTATTTATATTCTCAACATCTTCCTCTGTTCTAAGGTTATAGCCTAAGGTCTATCCCACCTAAGGTTTCTAACCCTAAGCTTTGATACCAACCTGTGACGCCCCCAAATTCAGGTACTTGAAACCCGAACTCAGTGCTTCACGATACCATTTCTATGAGCGAAATAATACTAATAATAATAACAATAATATAAATATCAAACTTAATTTACATATATCAAAGTCTAATCCCAGGTACGAGACCTTTAAATATTCATTACATCATAGATAAAAATTTCATTGTCTTAATAAACTTTAACTATTACACAGAATATTATAAAACTCATTCGAACAGCTTTCCTTTCCCCTTGTTCTTGCCTAAACCTTCGGGTTGATCATACTTAGCTGAAAATATTTAAATTTAAAGCATGAATGAGCATTTGATTGCCCAACAAGTAATAACAACAATAAATATTAGTTGAAAGGATTAAATATTTTCTTTGAATGACACTTCTACAATGAATCAACAGTTTTGAAGTAAGCTGAACCAATAATAACAACATATCAATTCTATATCATATTTTTAAAACTACGTACTGACTATAACTGGAGATCAGCCGATATACTATGAACATTGTTTTCAATTTTCGATAGGTTTTAACAGAACTTCATCTGTAAACCATCATAACTTACAGGCACGGGGGGTGATCAGCTCGTTATGTCATGTATTGATCAATACTACATACAAGAACGATATCATTGTTCATCTTATCCACCTTAGGTGCGCAAAAGTTTTCCCATGTTTGGGATGTTCATACTTAGTCGGGAATCCAAACCAAAACAATATGGTTGGATACAATAAAGTTCTATCTTGTTCAACAATATTTCTAAGTTTATGTCTAGCCGAATCAAATAGCTTAGACGACTTTTAAGTCATCGTATACATACTGGAAATAAATAAGTATGTATCAACATGTGATTAAATACAATGATTATCTAAGTGAAGACACTTGTATAACCATATTTAGAAATTAACGAACAGAATAAATACCTGGCACAAAAATAATAAAATTTTGAAATATTCTTACTTATGTCCATTGCATAAAATAAATGCAAAGGTAGGATACTTGCCTGAGCTGCTGCTTAAAATAACGCAACTTAGTTTTATCTTTTATATCGAAACCTATCATTAATATGATCATTCGTTCGATTAGAATAATATATCATAGCACATAGTATTGCTATTTGTAGTCAACACATAATCTAATCACATTGACGCATAAGTTTAACAGTCATTGATTCACAAATAAACACTTATCTGGTCCAATTATCTAAGTCCAGATCAATTTTTGAAATATTTCGGTGTACCGACGGCCTTACCGGATAATTATCGAGTCTAGAACTCTATCGTGCAGTTCAATATTCCTTTAGATATTTAAATATCAGTCAAATTATTTTTCATAACCTTATAATAATTTTTAAATAATTATTATAATTTATCATGATTTTTCAAACACTAAAATTATTATTAAATGATTTAAATATTAAATAATTCTATTATCATTAATATTTAAATAATATTAAATTATTAATGAAACAATTACAAAAATATTAAAGTTATTTATAATAACTCAAAATATTTTTAAAATATTTTCATTACCCTTAAATGATTTTTAAAACAATTAAAATTATATTTAAATAATTATCATTAATATTTAATTATTAATGTCTTATTTATCAAAATATTAAAAGTCATAATTATAACTTAAAATATTTTTAATTTATTTATTTCCTTTTTAAATAATTTTTAAATCAATAAAACTATTTTTAAACTATTTATTTAATATAATTATTAAATAAAACTAATATCATTTAACATTAAATTATTAATAAAATTTACCTTTAAATATTAAAAGTTATATTTTATAACTTATAATATTTTTAAACTATTTAATTTCATTTAAAATGATTTTTATAATATTAAAATCATTTTTAATTAATTTATTTAATTTAATTATTAAATAACTCTAATATCATTAATATTAAATAATTAATAAAATTTGTCTCAAAATATTAAAAGTTATGTTTTATAACTTAAAATATTATTAAATACCTTATTATCATTTAAAATGAATTTTAATATCATAAAAATTATTTTTAAATAATTTATTTAATACATTTATTAAATAAATTAAATATCAATATTATTTAAATAAATACTAATATTTATGAAAAATATTTCAAATTATTAAAATTAATTTTTTATAACTCAAAATAATTTTTAGAATTTTTAGAATTTATTTACTATTTTTAAATGATTTTTAGAAATTAAATTAATTAAAAGTAATAAGTCTGTCGCTAAAGCCTTTGGCGACAGTAAGTGTCGCCTAAGGTGTTCTTGAGGAACCCAGATCTTCATATGCCATTTTCGAGGGACCATGTTTGACCAACCATAGATGTCAGATCTAGGTGTTTCTGGGCAAAGTAATATATGGATCGTGTAGTACCAGTGTAACACTATATTATCCAACAATTAACAGGTTCATTTCATAACGCATAAGTAAGATATGAAGCTTTGAAATCACTGTCAGACATGTTCTTCACGTTCTGGGCTGCCCAGAAACGTGAAGTCTTGACCGGTAAACGATAATCATGTCCTTAAATCATGCAATCTGTTCATGTTATGGGTGGTCTATACGTCGGGCCTTGAAGAATAACTAACAGGGTACATGATTGAAACAGTTTTGAAGTCTAAACATCATAACCCAGAAAGATCTAAGCCGATGAAAAAGCTGTCAGATCTGTTCTTCATTTTCTGGGTTACCCAGAAACGAAGAACAGTTCGTGCAAGCATTTTTGGGCTTCCACAACATGTAATCAGTGTGATGGTTTTGTGATTTAGTGATTCCAGTGTGTAGAAAACATGTCAGGGTATAGATCTATCACATAACACTAGTCTAAAAACAACACAATCATGAGATCCTTGCCGGTCAAACCTTGTCAGAGATCGCGTTCTTGAGTTTTCTGGGTTACCCAGAAACTCAGTCCGTGATCATCTAGCCTGCTTTGATCAGCCACTGACTTCGAACCATTTGATGTTTAGGAGATTTTAAGGCATAATAGTGTGGTCCATATAACATACAACAATCTTATTACCACAACAGAATCAAAACAGCAAACATGAGAAGGATCTATAGACATGAACTTCTTGTCAGAACGTTCTGGGTAGCTTCTGGGTTACCCAGATTAGCTTGGTCATGGTCGGTCAATCGACTTTGACCATCAATAACTTTCACTCTACAACAGATCTGATTCTGAATCAAGTTCCAGATCCAAGATCTCATAGCATACTACAACTACAAACTTTCAAAACACAAAAATAATTAAAAGTCACTGAGATCTGAGGTCTGACATTCATTGTCAGACAACAAAAATAAAATTTTCCAGATTTTTAAAAACTTCAAATCCGAGCCTCTAGATGTTATGGATTTAACATCTAGCAACCCAGATCATTAATATATACTACATACAACATGTTTTAACACAAAATCATAACATTTAACATGACATTCAAGATCAGATTTTAAATTAGGTTTTCACCTTTCTATGAATAAGTTCTTGATTCTTGGCTACTGATCTGTTATTAGAAGTCGTGGGGCTTGATTTAGGAACTGATACACTACTGATTTTTGTGGGTGAGGAGAGAGAGAGTCTTGGTTATGTGTTTGGAAATAATGAGCTAGCTTTTGGACAATCTCTCCCTTGATCCTTATATAAAACTTGTATACAATATATGTGGATGTGTAATGGCTGAGAGCTAGTGTTTTTCTTAGCTCCTAGCTAGACTAGGTTAGTGACTTGCCAAGATTTGGCAAGATTTTGCTAGCAATAATTCCAAGAATGAGACAAAAAGGGTATTGTGGTCATTAGTCTTGAAATCTTAATGGCAAGCTTGTCAATTGTCTCAACCTTTAGGGTTTACACAAAAATAATAAAATAACTTTTCTAGTATTTTGAAATTAGGTTTAAAAATGAAAATTTAGTTTCTTAATTTCCAAATTAGGATTCCTTAATTAACTTAGGTTTTCTAATAATATTAGACTTGAAATTAAGTTTAATAATTCAGTAATTAGCAATTAGTTTTTCCCATTTAGCAATAAGGATTTTCCATTTGAAAATTAGGGTTTCAAATAAAGAAATTAGGGTTTATAAATATTAATTAGGGTTTTAAAAAATTAGGGTTCCCCTAATTAAAGTTAATATTTATAACTCCGGTCGTTAATCACATTATCACGATTACATAACCATCTTGTACTCTAATTTGAGTTTGAAATTAGGGGTTTAGCACAGTAATACCAGGTTTTCTAGTGTTTCACTATAATTGACCAATTATTATCAATACACACATACAATATATATTTATAATACTGAAAAATAATATTATATTTAATATAATATTATTATTTTTATGCATTGCTCAAAATTCAAAATTAGGGTTTGGATTCCATATTAGAATTATCTTGCACATATATCATTCTTAATTAAGTTATAATAATTACCAAATTAGTCTGAAATAAATTCATATAATAAAATTATTATTATACTAAATCTATAATCATCTCATATATTATTTAAATAATATATAATCATATTTTCATGAAAATAATTAATAAAAATATTTCTACTACAAAATTAATTAATATAAGAATATAATTTATAATGATCAATAATTCTAAAATAAAATTATTTGAAATTATTCATGTAATAAATAAATTTTATTTATCACATATAAATATACACATCAACTGGCACATATTCCTATCATTAAAATAATAATAATAAAAATTTATATGCAAAATTTCTTATTTATTTATATAGAAAATATCGGGTTATTACATTAATAATTTTAGCCAGCCGTACTCAGTCTGGCCAGTCATTATGGTCGCTTATAATCTTCCACCGTCTATGTGCATGAGGGATCCATATTTGTTCTTGACTTTACTCATTTCGGCGGATAAAAGTCATACAAAAGACATTAACGTGTACCTTCGACCATTAGTGAATGAACTAAAGATGTTGTGGGAGACAGGGGTCCAGACGTATGATAAATCGATACGTGATAATTTTGTGATGAAGGCAGCCCTGTTATGGACTATCACTGACTTTCTGGCTCTTGGGATGGTTAGTGGTTAGTCAACTCACGGGAAGCTGTCATGTCCAGTGTGTGTGGGGGATGTGCAAGGAAACCAGTTGCAGCATGGGCGAAAATGTAGTTTCTTTTGAACTGCTCATAGATTCTTGTCTCTTGATAACAATTACAGAAAGATGTCTGCACAATTCAATAGAAAGACAGAGAAGAAGGGGGTTGTTGGTCGACTGTCAGGCAGTGAGGTCTTGGGTTGGTTGAACCAGCTTGATTTTCCTTTGCCGGGGAAGGAACATATTGAATTGAGAGTAGCCGGGTATGGGAAGACTCATAATTGGACACACTTGCCCATATGGTTTGCGTTGCCGTATTGGGGCACACTTTCAGTTCGTCATTGTATAGATGTCATGCATACTGAAAAGAATGTTTTTGAGAACTTGTTTTACAGCGTGTTAGATGCGAGTGGTAAAACCAAAGACAATGACAATGCTAAAAAGATTTGGAGGCATTGAACATTAGGCCAGAATTATGGCTTCGCCCTAACACTACGAAACCTAAAGCTCCATTTTATCTTACTAAGCAACAAGTTGAAGACGCATGTAAGTGGGTTAGTGGGTTAGTGGCTCCTAGATGGATATGCATCGAACATAACACGTTGTTGTAAGGTTGAGCAATTAAAAATTTTTGGATTCAAGAGTCACGATTGTCATGTATTCATGCAAAAGTTGATCCCAATCGTATTTCGTGAGATGTTACCCAGAAAAGTTGTGGATGCATTGACCGAACTTGCAAATTTCTTTCGAGATCTTTGCTCAACTATAATTAATTACAGTGATGTCGAGCAGATGGAGAACAATATTGTGCTTACCATTTTTAAGCTCAAAATGATCTTCCCTCCAGGATTCTTTGACTCGATGGAACATCTGCGTATTCATCTACCTTATGAACTCAAACTTGGAGGACCGGTGCAATATCGGTGGATGTATCCTTTTGAGAGGTAATATAAACTACTAATTGCTTTATGTTGCTCATATTAATAATACTAATATTTGTCGGAATATTTATCTTAGGTATATGCGTCGATTAAAATATAAGGTCAAGAACAAAGCTCGTGTAGAGGGTTCTATTGCTGAACGTTATACAGAGGAAGAGCTTGTCAACTTCTGGTCATTGTATTTTGACGATGTTATCTCAACGAAGCACAACCGTTTAGGAATGAATGAGGTTATTGGTCCAATGTCTCATGCTGATGATGAGTTAGTTGTATTCACATATCCGGCTAAGCCATTTGGCCATGAGACACTGACTTACTTAAGCGACAAAGATTTGAAGATTGTATCTACATACGCGCTTTTAAATATTCCTGAAGTATCATCATACATCACGTGTGAATAATTAGTTGCGGTATTTAGTGCAATTTATAAGTGCATTCATCTATATATGTTAAAGACATTTTACTTTTTTCGCAGTTCATTTGAAGAGGAAGTGTATGCTTCTAACCCAGATTTTACTGCAACAGAGTTAGAAACATTCACTAATGCTAATTTCCAACAGTGGTTTAAGGAAAGGGTTGAAGCGGAGAACATTTCTGAGCATTTTATAGATGTCATCCAAGGACCTTACAAAGTTGTTAGTTCTTTTCCCGGTTGTATCTTGAATGGGTACAGATTTAGAGTCGATGACTTGAATGAACTCATATCAGTCAATTCTGGGGTTGTGGTGTTAGGAAGCTGCTACAAAGATTCTAAGTCCAATTACTATGGCCGTTTACAGGATGTGGTTGTGCTCAATTATCACGGGGGTAAAAAGGTAGTTACATTTAAGTATAGTTGGTTTGATACTGAAAAAGGGGTTTAAGTTGATCGTAATAGAATCACAACCGTAGATATCAAGTCGGTGTTAAAGTCTGATGACGTGTTCGTGTTAGCAAGTTAAGCGACTCAAGTGTATTACGCTCCTAATGTCGTAAATACTCGAAGCCCCTAGTACACAGTAGTCACAACTAAAACACGTTCATTTAATGCTGATAACATGTTTGGTGTGGATGAGGCGTTGCAAGAAGATGTTAACAACCCTTTGGCCGTAGTGTTCCATGTTGAAGATGTGATAAGTACTAATGTCATTGACGTACCTGACGATAAGGATGTCGAGGAAAACGTACACATGAATGATTATGTAGTCGTTGAGGATGATAATGATGAAGAAATTGATCTCAAAACTGAGGATGAGGAAGATACCGAATCCGAGAATGATATACACGTTGATTCTGATGGGTTTAATGATGTATACAATTGAAAATGAGCATTCATATTAGTACATACCACATATTATTAAACCTTACATATTCATAATCTACCAATTTGGTTACTACAGTAGGATATTCATGGCAAGATATAGTGATGGAGGTCGTCGAGGTGGTGGGCGATCCGATACTCGAGACGGTAGCCACGATGGAGGCTCTTCTTCAGGCGCTAGTAAGTTATCTTAACTAGAATTTAAATATATCTCAAGCTGCATTAGTTTATGTTTATTGACTCAGTTAAATACAATTATTACAGATGCACCTCGTCGACGATACCGAGGGACGAACCTCGGTATCTTTGGTCGTCTGCCGGCAGTGCCACTTACAGTACCGATGGATGTCGCTTCTGGAAAATAAGTGTTAATATATTGGTAATATTTATGTCAGTTATTGCAAAACATAATTCACATAACACATATTGTTATATTTTTTCTGTAGTATACTAGACCCGGTGGCAAAGCACACCCTACACGTGATCTGTTTGACGCATCTCCCGAGAGGGTGCATGCAGTTCAGCTAGTATGCGCGGTACGATGCCAGTTTTATGCAGACAGTCTTGCGGGAGTTCCACGTAAGTTAAGCATATTATATTAATTATTACATAGTTGTATTAGGATGATAAAATTAATTGTTCCTAATTTTTAAATTTTTGTTATAGGTTTATTATAGATTTGACCTGAGCATCTCTCGGACAGCTGGCGACGATGTGGTTACCTCACATGTTGATGCGAATTACTCTGGCTGGCTGTATGAGATGCGACAGAGGGCAGCCCGGGCAGTTGATGACCAACCCAGGACCACTATTAGTGATCATCAGCCCCACATAGTCTCTGATTTAGCTTTGGAGGCTATGTGTGTGCACTGGGATGCTGATGACTTCAAGAAAAAGTTTGAGCATGTGAAGAAGAACTGTGCTCAGCTCCGGATAGTACACACCATTGGTTCTCAGTCGTTCGAGGAGGCGAAGACGGTAAGTGTATTGTATTTAATTGTTTAGTTATCAAGTTCTCACACAAATACTTAATACCTATTTTATGAATGTTTTTATTAGGCCATGAGGAGGACCTTGGGCTGAGATCCTACCATTTTAGAGTTTTGGGATCGAGCCCACACGCCTAAACTGGAGCGTGCTTTGTCTTAGGCAGCGTTAGCTATGCGGGTAAAACTCATCTTACTATTTAGCTTTTAGTAATATTCAATCGTAAATAAAATGATATAATTAACATACGTATACAAAATAAATTACAAGACCGATTTCAGAGGCTTCGGGATGAGCATATAACTGAGCTGGAGGCTATTAGGAGGGGTTATGAGTTGATAGATTCTGTCACCCCTCTTCCCGATATTGTATTTGATCGGGATGAGGAGATGAGACTATGGGTCGCGTCTCAGGATCCCCATACTAGCAGTACTGGCAGATATCGAGTGTTGGGTCTGCCGAGGATACCCGCATATACACTTCCTGGAGGTAATATTTTTTATGTTTCGAGAAATTATCCTAATTTATGACATTATATAAATTATTATTAGTAATCAAATTTGTATCTTTTTATAGGCTTCAACCAGCGCCAGCGTTCGAGAGTACATGTCGGACCATCTCATACGGGCGCTGGCTTGGATGACGATATCTTCCAGCGGCTGATAGGGGTCGTGTCGGATAGGTTCCGTACCGATCCGGTATTTCTGCGTCAGCAGTTACCTACCGTCTCTCGTCTTCACCAGATTGCTTAGGATATTAAAGCAGGGGCCTCCGCAGAGAGTACGGGATTACCGCGGGAGTAGTTCGACGCTTTCAGAGGCGAGATGCTCCGGATGGTGATTACCCTCTTGGAGGAGGCTTTTCGTCCGCCCCCGCCTACTCAGGTATTCTTATTATTTATGTTTTTTTTTCAATTAAGGCTAGCTTGTTAATTCTCTCTCTCTCTCTCTCTCTCACACACACACACACACATATATATATATATATACACACACACACACGGACTAAGGATTTATATTTTTGATTCTATTAACATGGTGGCGATGACGAGCGGACTGGCGATGACGAGCAGGCGGACGACACTGATTTCCATACACCAGAGCAGCGTCGTTCACCTCCGCCCGATGATGAAACTTTTACTAGTTTATAGTTCATTTGTATATATTGTAGTGTCTAATTGTGTCTGTATAAGTATTGTAGAACATTTGTATATATTGTAGTGTTTAATTACATCTGTATAAGTATTGTAAATTATATTGTTTATCATTTATGGAACAGTAGCTTATATTTGTAATTGTTAGCCCAATAGTGTTGATGATAATCAGTTAGTAGATTACGTTTTGCTGGATGTGCTGTAAGACCCCGAATTTTATGAAATAAAAGTATTCAATTTTTCTTATAATTACTAGTCAGTAAATGGTTAAATTGATAAAAGTTTAAAGTTATGGGTGAAATATAAAATTTTTTTCAAAATAAGCAAGTGGTTATAAAATAATCATTGTTGTCGGGGAATATTCGTTTGGTCGTGGAATATTCTTTCTGTCGGAGAATATTCGTACGACGGCGCAGCTATTTGTGGGCCCCATAACGAATAACTGTCGGGTGAAGAAAAACGACAAATTTGAGTTTTTACAAATAACGGCGTAGTTGTTATCGTTAATACTGTTGAAATACCCGGTGGTTAAAATACAGTAATACGCGTTATTGCACAGTAGCACACGTTATTGCACAATATTTTTGAAATTATTGATTCTTACGTAAGAAGGCACTACTCAATAATTGTTACAGTAATTACTGTTCAATATTTTATTTTATTGATTCAATAATTGCTACGTTGAAATTTTATATTATTGTTGTTCAATAATTGTTGCTGCACAGTATTTTCCATTATCAGATCAATAATTCATATTATTTGAATAGTATTATTAGATAGCATTATTGGCAATGTCTAGAAAGTTCTGTCTAAGGAGAGGTTTGGTCATCTAATTGCGCGCTAGTAAGGAGAAATCCTTATTGGAAAGCCCCCTCTTTCCTGGGAACGGCCTGGTTGTCATAAATGTGATTCTGTAATATTATTTGTGAATAATTAATTATTGATTTATATGATAAGAAAATATTTATTTTATGTGGATATAAATGAGGGATATATTTTTGTGGTTAAAATGAAGGAGTTAATGTTGAGGTTTTTATCAGTATTTTTGTCGGAATGGAGGTATTAAAAATCAGGGTTTTTGAGATATTTTGCGGGGGTTATAATTTTTAATCCGACCGTTGGATCGTAGTAATATTTGGATATGTTATACATATATAAGTTGAGTATATGTCCACAAATTTTGAACCGTTAAAAATGAATGTATGATTTGTTATGAATTTTACGAGATGACTGGTTCAGAAATTGTTGAATTTTCGGAGTTTATCATTTTGGTGGAAAATTCTAGAATTGGTGGGCCCCACTTGTGGTTGGTGAAGAAATGTGCTGAATTATATTTCAAATGTGGTGGGTGGGAATAGTAGCAGGTAAAGCCATCAGGTTGCAGGTCAAACCTACCAAAATTTTCCTATAAATAGAGGGCTAAGTTAGAATTGAAAATCACACCAGAAACATAAGCTTTCTCTCTTTCTCTCTCTAGATTATTGAGTGTATTTTGTGAGTATTTAGATACTTGGTGAGTTGCTATTCATCAGTGCAAGTTTCCTTCAGCCTTATACCGATCAGAAGTACTGCTCTTTTGAGGTAAGGGATATTAAGGGATTTTAAGGGTTGTTATGATTTTCAGTTTCGTAATTTTTCTGATCTTCAAAAATTCTGGAAAAATTTGAAATGATATTTTGATGAGTTTTCTTGATTGTATCCAAAAATGGTGATTTTTGGATGTATAGATTGAGAGTTATGAATTTTATGAGAAAAGACTATTTTAAAAGTAACAGCTTATAATTCCTTGTGGTTAACTCCAAAATTGATAAAATTTTTATTGGGAGTACATGTATATGATAGAAGTATACTCTGTGAATTTCAGAATTTTTGTACAAAAGTACAATTTTTGATAAATGTCTAAATATTCGGCTGTTTTGGCTATATAAAAAATAGTAAATGACTTTTAAAAATTCTGAGAAAAATATATGTTCACTATGGGACTATATTATGCTAAATTCCAGAAAAGAAATATTTTTGGAACTGATTTGGTATTTTTCATAAAAATGGTCTAGTTATGAGTAAATGAATTAAATATATTTTGTGAAGAAAGAAAATTAGAAAATAGGATTTTATGGCTTGAGAATCCTATATGAGGTATATGCAGATTTTTGATGAGGGTTTTGGTTATTGATGATGAAATTGTAAGAGTTGGCATTTTATGATGATTAAATGCATTAATTAGTAAAGTGTAAACAATTAAAATAAATTGTTTATAAATTTAAGTAATGTTATTCTTTCAATATCATTATACCAAAATATTGGTATGAATTTTATTGTAGAATTTCTATCTTTTGTGTCGGGGTTACTATTCATGAGTTACGAATATTACTCTTGTGATTAAAACTATATGTTGATCATATTATTTTTATCATCATATATAACATTTTTATAACCCTGATGTTGAAATTCTCTTTCACTGGAGTGTAAAGATGGGTAGATTATTGGTATGATCATGACTAGGGTTCTCTTTGGCCTGTAGTGCAAAGTTGAATTGTGACTGGTATGATCATGACCATTGAATTTACAATTGAATATCTTTAGCTTAAGTGTAAAGATGAATTGATTAACATGGTTATAATTATGGTGTATATAAATTCTGAAATGATTATATATTTCTTTGAGATATGAATATATTTGGCCTGTAGTGCAAATATTAATTGTTGAGGAATATCTTTGGCCTGTAGTGCAAAGATGAATTGTAGATGAATATCTTTGGCCAGTAATGCAAAGATGAACTGTTGATGAATATCTTTGGCCTGTAGTGCAAAGATGACTTGTTGATGAATATCTTTGGCCCGTAGTGCAAAGATAAACTGTTGTTGAATATCTTTGGTCGTAGTGCAAAGATGGATTTATTAGTATGATTATGAACAGGAACTGTGATTTGGTATAACCATGATCTTTGATGTTTCAGGTAAAGACATGTGATGAAAATATTCTTCGTCCTGGGTGTGAAGAAAAATTTAGAATCACAATTATGATTATGAGTTATTCATATGATTGTGGAAAGGAACTGTTGATTGATGTTACAGGGATAAAACATTGTTGATGGATTTTTAACATGGAGAAGATAATAGACTTTATAGTCTATTTGACTCTTCTAATGGATTGCTCGTTCCGCTGCAACTATGGTTGAAATTTTTATCATTTACCATATGTTCTAAATCTCTGATTTATTATTGATGAAGGCTATTGATAATTTAATTATCTTTAGTCATGATATTCTTTACTGAGCTAGTTGTGCTCACCCTTTTGCTTCACAATTCCTTTCAGGTAATAAGAGTGTAGCTGGGTCGAGCGAGGGTAACGGGGAAATAGAACGGTGGTCTCTAGCTGTGGATGTTCTCCCGAAGCAGTATAGAAAAGTTCATTTAGTAGTTATATTTGGTGAATCCAATAGGGTGAGGCGAACCTAACGTTGGAAGGGTGTTTTGCCACTGTCATACAAGATGTCTAATGACATACAACCTCGTGTCATCATAAGACAGGGATGTGCTCATCCACTTGCTGAGTATATATACGAGCACTACCTATATAATCTTGGTGTTTGTTTAAAGTATAATTCTCAGTTAGATACAGTGGAGATAATGATATGTCAAGAGAAGACTCACCATTGGGAAGAATATGATAGTAATCTTCTCGTTTTTCTTTGGGGTCTATTGGGGCAACCAAGGATAATTCTGTGGCCATATGATATCTATCATAACCTAGACGCGTGGCCTCCCATGTACGAAGGTTTCCTTGAGCACTTCCCAAAGATTCTAATTTCTAAAACAGTTTTTGACTATACCTTTATGTAAGGTGTTATTGTGAGGAGATGTCCACGGTTGGAACATGAGTCACATTTGGTATATATTTGTATCCAAACTCACAGCATATGTGTTGTTGTATTTTGCACGACAATTGTTGTAATAAAGTTGTAGTTGTTTTCTGTACCATGTATTTGACGACTCAGAATGGGTTGGATGGAATGGACCTATTTTGGGGTTGTCACAGTTGGTATCAGAGCTTAGGGATATGATCTCTGGTGGAGATCGGGGAATATAACTAGGAGGGGAGAGATGCATAAATCCTTCGCTAGTGTGTCCTACCTAAGCTTATTTGTTGGTTAGTCATAATATTGAGATATTATGTGATATGTTAATTTGTTTAATTAACCCTTATTTTATGGCAGTATTTGAGAATGGCAGCTGAGAATGCTAACAATGGAGTGAATGAGACTGTGGGGATACCTCTAATCACTAACCATGATAATGTGATGTCAGACGAAGAAGGAATTAGAGATATCTATGTGGTGAGTGAAGAATTGATAGTTGCACCCGAGATAGTCGCAGAGGTAACAGCTGAGACTGAGGAAGAAGAGGAAGAAGAAGTACCAGAGGAGAGTTTATTAGAGGTATTATATGATCAAAATGTAGAATTTCAAAATCGTATTCATGAGTTAGAAGAGCAGGCAAAAGAACGACAGGCGGTCGTGGAACAAAAGGATGCAACAATTCAAGCTTGTGTTACCCGATATGTGATGCTTGAACAGAAGCATTCTTTGGCAGAGTATAAGATGATAAAAATGGAATCTGAGCTAAAAGAAGAAAAAATTGAACGAGTGAGAATAAGTGATGCATGGGCAAAAGCCGCACGACACGTGGATATTGTGGAAAGAGATGTTCGATCTAAGAAGGCTAAAATAGATGATATGAATTTCTCTTTTTGGAAAGCAATTGGGAGAACCCAACATCGAGTTTTGAATTACCCTGTACATAGTGGTCAACCTGAATCCGATATGGATCGAAGATTGATGATTCAGATCATGAATGAGGAGTACGAAGAGGCAGTTGAGGGAGGAATATGTCCTATAGAAAGGTATATTCCAACGGTAATGATGACGCCAAATGCTGCTCCAGACAAGTCAAAGCCGAGTAGTTCGAGGGATGGCGGTTGTCATGACTTCCCAACAAATGAGGAACCCAAATGAAGTTATCATGGGAGATGAGCAATGGAGAAATCATGATGATCTGAGAGATAGAATCTGAAATGGAAGCAAGGTATTCCCAACTCTTCGAAATACCAGGTACGTAAATTTCGGGGACGAAATTTCATAAGGAGGGGAGATTGTAAGACCCCGAATTTTATGAAATAAAAGTATTCAATTTTTCTTATAATTACTAGTCAGTAAATGGTTAAATTGATAAAAGTTTAAAGTTATGGGTGAAATATAAATTTTTTTTCAAAATAAGCAAGTGGTTATAAAATAATCATTGTTGTCGGTGAATATTCGTTTGGTCGTGGAATATTCTTTCTGTCGGAGAATATTCGTACGACGGCGCAGCTATTTGTGGGCCCCATAACGAATAACTGTCGGGTGAAGAAAAACGACAAATTTGAGTTTTTACAAATAACGGCGTAGTTGTTATCGTTAATACTGTTGAAATACCCGGTGGTTAAAATACAGTAATACGCGTTATTGCACAGTAGCACACGGTATTGCACAGTATTTTTGAAATTATTGATTCTTACGTAAGAAGGCACTACTCAATAATTGTTACAGTAATTACTGTTCAATATTTTATTTTATTGATTCAATAATTGCTACGTTGAAATTTTATATTATTGTTGTTCAATAATTGTTGCTGCACAGTATTTTCCATTATCAGATCAATAATTCATATTATTTGAATAGTATTATTAGATAGCATTATTGGCAATGTCTAGAAAGTTCTGTCTAAGGAGAGGTTTGGTCATCTAATTGCGCGCTAGTAAGGAGAAATCCTTATTGGAAAGCCCCCTCTTTCCTGGGAACGGCCTGGTTGTCATAAATGTGATTCTGTAATATTATTTGTGAATAATTAATTATTGATTTATATGATAAGAAAATATTTATTTTATGTGGATATAAATGAGGGATATATTTTTGTGGTTAAAATGAAGGAGTTAATGTTGAGGTTTTTATCAGTATTTTTGTCGGAATGGAGGTATTAAAAATCAGGGTTTTTGAGATATTTTGCGGGGGTTATAATTTTTAATCCGACCGTTGGATCGTAGTAATATTTGGATATGTTATACATATATAAGTTGAGTATATGTCCACAAATTTTGAACCGTTAAAAATGAATGTATGATTTGTTATGAATTTTACGAGATGACTGGTTCAGAAATTGTTGAATTTTCGGAGTTTATCATTTTGGTGGAAAATTCTAGAATTGGTGGGCCCCACTTGTGGTTGGTGAAGAAATGTGCTGAATTATATTTCAAATGTGGTGGGTGGGAATAGTAGCAGGTAAAGCCATCAGGTTGCAGGTCAAACCTACCAAAATTTTCCTATAAATAGAGGGCTAAGTTAGAATTGAAAATCACACCAGAAACATAAGCTTTCTCTCTTTCTCTCTCTAGATTATTGAGTGTATTTTGTGAGTATTTAGATACTTGGTGAGTTGCTATTCATCAGTGCAAGTTTCCTTCAGCCTTATACCGATCAGAAGTACTGCTCTTTTGAGGTAAGGGATATTAAGGGATTTTAAGGGTTGTTATGATTTTCAGTTTCGTAATTTTTCTGATCTTCAAAAATTCTGGAAAAATTTGAAATGATATTTTGATGAGTTTTCTTGATTGTATCCAAAAATGGTGATTTTTGGATGTATAGATTGAGAGTTATGAATTTTATGAGAAAAGACTATTTTAAAAGTAACAGCTTATAATTCCTTGTGGTTAACTCCAAAATTGATAAAATTTTTATTGGGAGTACATGTATATGATAGAAGTATACTCTGTGAATTTCAGAATTTTTGTACAAAAGTACAATTTTTGATAAATGTCTAAATATTCGGCTGTTTTGGCTATATAAAAAATAGTAAATGACTTTTAAAAATTCTGAGAAAAATATATGTTCACTATGGGACTATATTATGCTAAATTCCAGAAAAGAAATATTTTTGGAACTGATTTGGTATTTTTCATAAAAATGGTCTAGTTATGAGTAAATGAATTAAATATATTTTGTGAAGAAAGAAAATTAGAAAATAGGATTTTATGGCTTGAGAATCCTATATGAGGTATATGCAGATTTTTGATGAGGGTTTTGGTTATTGATGATGAAATTGTAAGAGTTGGCATTTTATGATGATTAAATGCATTAATTAGTAAAGTGTAAACAATTAAAATAAATTGTTTATAAATTTAAGTAATGTTATTCTTTCAATATCATTATACCAAAATATTGGTATGAATTTTATTGTAGAATTTCTATCTTTTGTGTCGGGGTTACTATTCATGAGTTACGAATATTACTCTTGTGATTAAAACTATATGTTGATCATATTATTTTTATCATCATATATAACATTTTTATAACCCTGATGTTGAAATTCTCTTTCACTGGAGTGTAAAGATGGGTAGATTATTGGTATGATCATGACTAGGGTTCTCTTTGGCCTGTAGTGCAAAGTTGAATTGTGACTGGTATGATCATGACCATTGAATTTACAATTGAATATCTTTAGCTTAAGTGTAAAGATGAATTGATTAACATGGTTATAATTATGGTGTATATAAATTCTGAAATGATTATATATTTCTTTGAGATATGAATATATTTGGCCTGTAGTGCAAATATTAATTGTTGAGGAATATCTTTGGCCTGTAGTGCAAAGATGAATTGTAGATGAATATCTTTGGCCAGTAATGCAAAGATGAACTGTTGATGAATATCTTTGGCCTGTAGTGCAAAGATGACTTGTTGATGAATATCTTTGGCCCGTAGTGCAAAGATAAACTGTTGTTGAATATCTTTGGTCGTAGTGCAAAGATGGATTTATTAGTATGATTATGAACAGGAACTGTGATTTGGTATAACCATGATCTTTGATGTTTCAGGTAAAGACATGTGATGAAAATATTCTTCGTCCTGGGTGTGAAGAAAAATTTAGAATCACAATTATGATTATGAGTTATTCATATGATTGTGGAAAGGAACTGTTGATTGATGTTACAGGGATAAAACATTGTTGATGGATTTTTAACATGGAGAAGATAATAGACTTTATAGTCTATTTGACTCTTCTAATGGATTGCTCGTTCCGCTGCAACTATGGTTGAAATTTTTATCATTTACCATATGTTCTAAATCTCTGATTTATTATTGATGAAGGCTATTGATAATTTAATTATCTTTAGTCATGATATTCTTTACTGAGCTAGTTGTGCTCACCCTTTTGCTTCACAATTCCTTTCAGGTAATAAGAGTGTAGCTGGGTCGAGCGAGGGTAACGGGGAAATAGAACGGTGGTCTCTAGCTGTGGATGTTCTCCCGAAGCAGTATAGAAAAGTTCATTTAGTAGTTATATTTGGTGAATCCAATAGGGTGAGGCGAACCTAACGTTGGAAGGGTGTTTTGCCACTGTCATACAAGATGTCTAATGACATACAACCTCGTGTCATCATAAGACAGGGATGTGCTCATCCACTTGCTGAGTATATATACGAGCACTACCTATATAATCTTGGTGTTTGTTTAAAGTATAATTCTTAGTTAGATACAGTGGAGATAATGATATGTCAAGAGAAGACTCACCATTGGGAAGAATATGATAGTAATCTTCTCGTTTTTCTTTGGGGTCTATTGGGGCAACCAAGGATAATTTTGTGGCCATATGATATCTATCATAACCTAGACGCGTGGCCTCCCATGTACGAAGGTTTCCTTGAGCACTTCCCAAAGATTCTAATTTCTAAAACAGTTTTTGACTATACCTTTATGTAAGGTGTTATTGTGAGGAGATGTCCACGGTTGGAACATGAGTCACATTTGGTATATATTTGTATCCAAACTCACAGCATATGTGTTGTTGTATTTTGCACGACAATTGTTGTAATAAAGTTGTAGTTGTTTTCTGTACCATGTATTTGACGACTCAGAATGGGTTGGATGGAATGGACCTATTTTGGGGTTGTCACATGTGCTGCTATCGTTTTTTGCGCTACGTTGAATATTTGAATGTGAGATACATGTTTATATTATCGTGTATTGGGTTGTGACAGGTTACAGGTACATAAATGAGTTTAAACACCTGGAAACTGCACTTTTCAAATCTGCATTAAAAAAAAGTAGTTAATTCCGACGGAATAAGGTATTTTCGACGGAAATTCCGTCAGATTTAATAATTAGCCATTTTTAATAAATACCGGTATATTTTAATTTTCAGTCGGAAATAGATTAATTCTGAGAGAATATTTCCTTCGGAAATAAGGAATATTATACTCGACGAAAAGTTTCGTCCTATTTATTCAGTCGTAAATAGCTTATTTTCGACGAAATTTCGTCGGAGATAATCCGTTGTAGATAAGATAGATACGACAGAATTTGTGATGGATGGTATCTTCGACGCGTATATATATGACTGAATTTCCGACGGACTATTCCGTCGGAAATAACCTATTTTCGACTGAATATGTTTATTTCCGAGGGAAAATTCCGTCGAAAATAAGGCTTTTCCTTGTAATGTTTAAAATAAAAATGTTTATTTTATTTGAAAATTAAAGAGTTTAATTTGGATTTGGTTTTTGATTAAAATTAAAGAGTTTATTTTGTTTTAAAAACTAAATATTAGCAAACTTTTGCCCATTAAATGATATTGATGTATATATGGAATGATTTTATAATTCATGAGATGAATGTTTATTTATTGATGCATATTGTGACGCCCCCAAAATAGGTATACATCACCCATTCTGAGTCGGCTAATACATGGTACAGAATACAAATACAAACTTAAATATACAACATGAGCTGTGAGTTTCAATACAAATATTGTCGTCTAGACAGTATTTAAACTAAAAATAAGTCCTCAATACATTTATTATCACACTATTTCATAGAATAGTGAGGACTACTAATTCTATCATCTGGACCGTCACTTCGTTCCCCGACTAGTCCCTGCTACGTTCTCATTTCTTGAAGAGAACAATGAAAGCAAAAGGGTGAGCTCAACTAGCCCAGTAAAAAATATTATGACTAAGATAATGCAGAATAATTTATCGTTAGCCTTCAACAGTGTTAAACTGATAAAATATAACAAACATCAAGTTTAACTGCAGCGGAACAAGCAATCCATTAGAAGAGTCAAGTTCTACTATCTTCTATGATTTAAAAGGTTTTTCATCACTTTTATCGCTGAGATTCAGCTTAATAAATAATCTACATCATCCCTGCACTACGGCCAATGATATTCATTAGTATCACGACCACAAATTATCCATGCACTACGTGCCAAGGATATTCGTGTACTCATCAATGGTCATGATCATGCTAACAACTGTCCATCAATGCAATACGGGCCAATGAGGACTTTTACCACATCCTTTGTAACATTACGGTCATGATTATACCGAATAATTCCTAGTCATAATGTCCAAATTGTCAACATGATACTGTTTTGTGGAGTAAAATTCAAGAATAATATTATATCAAAAATGATTAGGACCGAAAAAAAACTAATTTTTATCATGAATAGTACCCCGGGTGAATAGTAACCGAGTAAATAGTACCCGTGAATAGTAACTTCGAGAATAGTAACTCCGTGAATAGTAACCCGGCATGAAAAAGTTAAAACTTATCAAGAATGCTCAGAATAATATTTTCATGAAAAGATACTGGATGAAGCGCAAATATCAAGGATATTCTACTAATTTCATGGAGTATAGAAGCCAAATTTTAATAAAACGAGTATAGAATTCAGAATCTGAAACGAAATAATATTACTTACATACTACAGAGTATGGAAGAAAATATTAGTTCAAGCGAATATTGAACAAAAATAATATCCCTTACCTTGAAAGAAGAGTATTCCAACTGGTATAGCGGGGATATTCTTGAATTTTTTTTCATTGTTTTCTATGCTCAAAGCTTTTTAAAACTCTAAAGAAATACGCTCAAGATTATAGAAGAAGAATTCTCAGATTCTGGTGTGATTTTCAATTCTAACTTAAGCGCCTATTTATAGGAAAATACTAGAACGTCATAGGAGACTAAATAATAAAATAATATTATTTTATTTCCTACATTCTACGCCCACCTTATTAGAAAGCCATCAGCATGCCATCTTGGAGAAAAAATAGCAGCCCACATGTTTTTAAAAACAAAAGTGGGTCCCACCCAATTTTAATAAAAATTATTTTATTTTTTAAAACTTTAGTAATTCATAATAAATAGCCCTTTTATCAGAAAAATACGAATTTTATGTCCATTCCACACGAAATCGAATTCTCTACAACTTTGCAACTTTAAGTTTTTCCAAATTCCGAACCGAAAATATCCGAAATCCACAAACGGATGATTTTCAATACCTCATAAAATTCATAACAAATCATACGTTAATTTTTAACGGTTCAAAATTTGTGGACATATACTCAATTTATATATGCATAACATATCCAAAAATCACAACGATCGAACGGTCGGATCAAAATTATTATTCACGCAATAGAACTTTAAGAACACTGATTTGATTTTTAATACCTCCATTTCGACAAAAATACTTATAAAACACCTCAACATTAATTTCTTCATTTATAACCATATAAAATAAATATTTTCCTATCCATCATTTATGTCCACATAAAAATTTATATTTCCTTATCATATAAATCAATAATTAATTATTCACAAATAATATTACAGAATCACAATTATGACAACCAGGCCGTTTCCATAAAAGAGGGGGATTTCCAATAAGGGTTTCTCCTTACTGACGTACAATTAGGTGACCAAACCTCTCCTTGACAGAACTTTCTAGACATTGTCAATAATGCTATGTAATAATATTATTCAAATAATATGAATTATTGATCTGATAATGGGAAATACTGTGCAGTGACAATTATTAAAATAACAATAATATAAAATATCAATGCAGCAATTATTGAACCAATAAAATAAAATATTGAACATTAATTACTGTAACAATTATTGAGTAGCCTTCTTACGTAAGAATCAATAATACAAAAATATTATGCAATACCGTGTGCTACTGTACTACAACGCGTATTACTTTAATTTATCCACCGGGTGTTCCAACAGTGTTAACGGTAATGATTACGCCGTTATTTTATAAAAAATTATTTTTATCGTTTTCTCAATCCGACAATAATTTCGCTGTGGGGTCCACCAATGATTGTGCCGTCGTACGAATATTCCCTATTAAACGAATATTCCCCAACCAATCAAATATTATATAACAACTTGCGTACTTTGCAAAATTTATAAATATTACCCACAACTATAATATTATATCAAATTCACTCCATAATATTCAAAAATGATATTTATATAAAATTCATCTTTATTCATAAAAGTTGGGGTCTTACAACCTCCCCTTCTTATGAAATTTCGCCCTCAAAATTAGGGTACGTACCTGGTATGTCGAAGAGGTAAGGATACCTTGATTTCATTTCAAATTCTAACTCCCAGGTTATTTTCTCAACATCGTGGTTTCTCCACAAAACTTTGACTTGAGGTATAACCTTGGAGCGTAAAATATGCTCCTTCTTATCCAAGATTTTAACAGGAACCTCTTCATACGTTAAATCTTCCGCTATTTCGTCCGGTTCTAACTCAATAATGTGGTTTGGGTCTTTCACATATTTACGTAACATAGATATGTGAAAAACGTTATGAACACGAGACATACTTGGCGGTAAGGCGAGTCTATAGGCAACAGTTCTTACTCGTTCGAGGATTAAAAATGGGCCAATGAATCGAGGATTGAGCTTTCCTCTCTTTTCAAATCTCGTAACTCCTTTACATGGAGCAACACATAACAACACATGATTTCCAATATCGAATTCCACGTCCTTTCAATGAAGATCAGCAAAACTCTTTTATCGATCTTGTGAGATTTTTAAACGTTGTCGGATCGTTTGAATCTTTTCCGTAGTCATACGTACCAACTCCGGTCCCAACAACGTTGCTTCACCCACCTCATCTCAGCATGCTAGAGAACGACACTTTCTTCCATACAACGCCTCGAATGGAGCCATGCCAATACTTGCTTGGTAACTGTTGTTGTAGGAAAACTCCACCAATGGGAAGAACTTGTCTCAACTTTCCTTGAAGTCAAGGACACAAAGTCTTAATAGATCTTTAAGAGTTTGAATAGTCCTCTCTGACTGCCCGTCCATTTGAGGATGATAAGCCGAACTAAATCATAAATTCGTGCCCATAGCTTTTTGCAAACTAACCCAAAATCTTGAAGTGAATCTTGGCTCTCGATCAGAAACTATGGATACTGGCATACCATGCAATCTTACAATCTCGTTTATGTACATATGAGCAAGACATTCAAGTGTATAAGTTTTTCGTATAGGTAAGAAATGAGCTGACTTGGTCAATCTATCAACAATGACCCAAATAGCATCTATGCCTTGAGAAACTTTGGGAAGAACGGTAAAGAAATCCATGGTAATGTACTCTCACTTCCATTCTGGAATTTCAAGTGGTTGCAATGGACCTTTTGGTACTTGATGCTCTACCTTGACTCGTTGACAAGTTAGACACCTTGAGATAAACTCCGCGATCTCTCTCGTCATATTACTCCACCAAAATATATGTCGAAGATCATGGTATATTTTGGTACTCCCAAGATGGATTGCAAACTGTGTGTTGTGCGCCTCCATCATGATTTTATACTTCAAGTCAGAATCGTTAGGAACACAAAGTCTGGAGCTGACTCGAAGTATTCCTTCTTCATCGATTCTTGCTTCCGGCATAGCACCTTCTTGTACTTTCTTCCTCATACGCATCAGCTCCAGGTCTGTAGCTTGAGCAACTTTAACTTTATCGATTAAAGTTGGTTCTACTCGTATATTTGTTATCATCACATGGGTCCCTGGAGTCTTTAACTCTATCTCCATCCTTTCCAAGTCATACAAAATAGGCCTTTGCGTTGACAATATCGCACTTGTACCCGCATATGATCTTCTACTCAATACGTCAGCTACGACGTTCGCTTTTCTAGGATGGTATTGAATGGTATAATTATAATCTTTCAACAGTTCAAGCCAACGTCGTTGCCACATGTTGAGTTCCTTTTGGATGAAGAAATATTTGAGGCTTTTATGATCCGTAAAGATCTCCACTTTCTCCCCATACAAGTAATGCCTCCAAATTTTAAGTGCGAAGACAACAGCTGTCAACTCTAGATCATGAGTAGGATAATTCCTCTCATATTCTTTGAGTTGGGAAGAGGCATAGGCTATGACTTTCTCATGTTGCATGAGAACACATCCTAACCCTTTGCCCGAAGCATCACTGTAGATGACAAATCCCTCCGAGCCAGATAGTATTGTCAGAACAGGTGCTGAATTGAGTCTCCTCTTGAGTTCTTGAAAACTCTTCTCACATTCCACGCTCTAATCGAATTTTGTATCTTTCCAAGTCAGCTGTGTTAATGGAGTAGCGATTCGAGAAAAACCTTCTACGAATCTCCGATAATAACCAGATAAGCCGAGAAAGCTACGTACTTCAGTCACTGATTTAGGTTGCTCCCAACTTTGAATAGCTTTAATCTTTGCCGGGTCAACAGATATTTCATGACTTGATACTACGTGCCTATAGAATGCTACTTCCTCAAGCCAGAACTCGCATTTTTTCAACTTGGCATAAAGCTTGTTTTCATGAAGCTTTTGGAGTATCAGCCTCAAGTGTTGGTCATGATCTTCACGGCTTTTGGAATATATGAGGATGTCATCAATAAAGACGACCACAAAGTGATCCAAATATTCCTTGAATACTCGGTTCATAATATCCATGAAGGCAGCAGGAGCATTAGTCAATCCAAAAGACATGACTAGAAATTCATAATGCCCGTACCGAGTTCTAAAAGTCGTCTTTAGAATGTTATTGGTTCTAACCTTTAACTGATGATATCCAGAACGAAGATCGATCTTTGAAAAGAATTTAGCGCCTTGCAATTGGTCAAACATGTCATCAATATGTGGCAATGGGTACCTATTCTTGATGGTGACATGATTCAACTCCCGATAATCAATACAAAGTCGCATACTCCCATCTTTCTTCTTCACGAATAGAACAGGAGCTCCCCAAGGAGACGTACTAGGACGAATGAAATCGATATCTAACAACTCCTGCAGTTGGGTCTTTAACTCCTGAAGTTCAATAGGAGCCATTTGATATGAGGCTTTGGAAATGGGTTTTGTATCGGGTTCAAAGTTGATACAAAATTCAATTTCAAGCTCTGGGGGTATGCTAGGAAGTTCTTTAGGGAATACGTCAGGAAATTTATTAACAATAGAAATATCATTCAAAACTGACGTATTTTTGTTTAAATCTGTGACATGTGCTAAGAAAGCTAGACATCCGTTTTTCAATAAACGAATAGCTTTATGGCTTGAGATGACAGTGATTAATTTTAATGGTTTGGTTACTTGAATTCGCATAATAGGTTGGTTAGGAATATGAAAGCTAACAACCTTACAAAAATAATTAATTTTTGCATGATGAGTAGTTAACCAATCAATCCCTAGAATTATGTCAAATGCAAGTATTTTCAATGAAAAAAGATCGACAGGTAATGTGAGGTTACCGATTTTAACCAAACAAGACTTATAAACAGTGGATATAATGAAGATTTCTCCCAACGGAGTTTCAATAGATAAGTCAAAGTCTAATTTCTCCGGAGTCAAATTTAAACGTTGAGCGCAAGTAGGAGAAATAAAAGAATGGGTAGAACCGGTATCAAATAAGGTATAGACTTCGCTAGAGTTTATGATAAGCTTACCCATGATGACCTCATTCAGGTTCCTTACTTTGTGGGAGGTCACGGCAAACGCTCTTCCTTGAACTACCGGTTTTGACTTTTTTGGAACGGCCTTTGGTGCCTCCATCCCAGCTGGACTTGTCTTCGGTGCACGACAAAATTGAGCTAGGTGACCTTCTCTTCCACAATTATAACACGCTTTGGACTGCATCGCGCAGTTTGGACTGATGTGTCCCTCCCCTCAGCATTTGAAGCTTATGATAGGTGGTTGTTCTCCTTCCTTAACAACGGGTGCTGGTGCTGACGTCTTTCCATCATTGTTGAATCTCCTCTTCTTGAAATGTCGACTCTTATTGTCTTGGCCATGATTACCACCAAAGTGGTTACCATTTCTGGCATGTTGATTTCCTCCACGTTTGTTGTCACCGCTTCGATGACTGCTACCACTGGTATTATCATTTTGCCGGCTGCTTTCTCTTGGTTGTGTTGACTCGTTATCGCGCTCCAATAACTGAGCCTTATTTACAACATCTGAATACAAACACAGTTTATGAGAAATTAGGTATTGACGTATCTCATGTTTTAAACCTCTTAGAAACATCCACGTAATTCTCTCCTCATTATCAACCAAGTGAGACGCAAACCGGGACAACTCGGCAAACTTAGCTTCATACTACGACACGGTCATATTGTTCTGCTCCAACTTGATGAACTCTACCTCTTTCATGTGACAAATACTTTCGGGAAAGTACTTGTCGTTGAACAGTTCTTAGAACTTCTCCCAAGAAATCTTCAGTGCTGCAGGTTGAGTACGCTTGACAGATTCCCACCAGTAATCTGCTTCTGCCCGCAACATGAAGGTAGCAAAGGGAACCTTTTGCTCCTCGGAGCATCCCAAAACATCAAATATCTTGTTGATCTGCTTTATCCACGTCTCCGCCTTAAGTGATTTTGGCTCTCCAAAAAACTCCGATGGTCCCAGCTCCTTGAACTGTTTAGCAGTGACTGTCTGAGAGTTGCCAGTGTTTTCACCTGCATTTTGGACAGGAGCCGTTCTCGCCTGATGTTGCATGAATTGCATAAAGCCTCTGAACATTCTATCATTAATCATTTGATCGTTGTTGTTTAACTGAGGATTATTATCTTCCTGTTGCATATTATCTTAGGTATTGATCTTTGGTGACTCAACGGTCTCCTATGCTCCATTGTTATTCTCAATATTCTCGGATGTCATTTTTAAATACTGTCACAAAACAATGGTTAATTGACATGCAACATATTATCCCTATACTCTAATCGACCAATTAAATACCAAATAAACTTAGGTAGGTCATACTAGCGAAGAAATTTCTCGTCTCTCCCCTCCTAATTCTCGTCTCACATCTTAGCCAGGGATCATATCCCTAAGATTTGATACCAACTGTGACGCCCCCAAAATAGGTATACATCACCCATTCTGAGTCGCCAAATACATGGTATAGAATACAAATACAAACTTAAATATACAACATGAGCTGTGAGTTTCAATAAAAATATTGTCGTCTAGACAGTATTAAAACTCAAAATAAGTCCTCAATACATTTATTATCACACTATTTCATAGAATAGTGAGGACTACTAATGCTATCATCTGGACCGTCACTTTGTTCCCCGACTAGTCCCTGCTACGTTCTCATTTCCTAAAGAGAACAATGAAAGCAAAAGGGTGAGCTCAACTAGCCCAGTAAAAAATATTATGACTAAGATAATGCAGAATAATTTATCGTTAGCCTTCAACAGTGTTAAACTGATAAAATATAACAAACATCAAGTTTAACTGCAGCAGAACAAACAATCCATTAGAAGAGTCAAGTAGAGAATAAAATCTACTATCTTCTATGATTTAAAAGGTTTTTCATCACTTTTATCGCTGAGACTCAGCTTAATAAATAATCCACATCATCCCTGCACTACAGCCAAGGATATTCATCATTAGTATCACAACCACAAATTATCCATGCACTACGTGCCAAGGATATTCGTGTACTCATCAATGGTCATGATCATGCTAACAACTGTCCATCAATGCAATACGGGCCAATGAGGACTTTTACCACATCCTTTGTAACATTACGGTCATGATTATACCGAATAATCCCTAGTCATAATCATACCAAGTCCATCTATGCAGTATAGGCCACAGATGACTTTCAACAGAATATAAACATGAGGATGATGACAATGATATAAGAATTCAATAAAACAAGTTCAAGAATAAATTTTAAAGATTTATAATTTAATTTATCTAAAATTCAATAATATCCAAATTGTCAACATGATACTGCTTTGTGGAGTAAAATTCAAGAATAATATTATATCAAAAATGATTAGGACCGAAAAAAAACTAATTTTTATCATGAATAGTACCCCGAGTGAATAGTAACCGAGTAAATAGTACCCGTGAATAGTAACTTCGAGAATAGTAACTCCGTGAATAGTAACCCGGCATGAAAAAGTTAAAACTTATCAAGAATGCTCAGAATAATATTTCCATGAAAAGATACTGGATGAAGCGCAAATATCAAGGATATTCTACTAATTTCATAGAGTATAGAAGCCAAAATTTTAATAAAATGAGTATAGAATTCAGAATCTGAAACGAAATAATATTACTTACATACTACAGAGTATGAAAGAAAATATTAGTTCAAGTGAATATTGAACAAAAATAATATCTCTTACCTTGAAAAGAAGAGTATTCCAACCGGTATAGCGGGGATATTTTTAAAAAAAACTTTCACTGTTTTCTACGCTCAAAGCTTTCTAAAACTCTAAAGAAATACGCTCAAGATTATAGAAGAAGAATTCTCTGATTCTGGTGTAATTTTCAATTCTAACTTAAGCGCCTATTTATAGGAAAATGTTAGAACGCCATAGGAGACTTAATAATAAAATAATATTATTTTATTTTCTACATTCTACGCCCACCTTATTAGAAAGGCATAAGCATGCCATCTTGGAGAAAAAATAGCAGCCCACATGTTTTCAAAAACAAAAGTGGGTCCCACGCAATTTTAATAAAAATTATTTTATTTTTTAAAACTTCAGTAATTCAGAATAAATAGCCCTTTTATCAAAAAAAATATGAATTTTATGTGCATTCCACACGAAATCAAATTCTCTACAACTTTGCAGCTTTAAGTTTTTCCAAATTTCAAACCGAAAATATCCAAAATCCACAAATGGATGATTTTCAATACCTCATAAAATTCATAACAAATCATACGTTAATTTTTAACGGTTCAAAATTTGTGGACATATACTCAATTTATATATGCATAACATATCCAAAAATCACAACGATCCAACGGTCGGATCAAAATTATAACTCACGTAATAGAACTTTAAGAACACTAATTTGATTTTTAATACCTCCATTTTGACAAAAATACTAATAAAATACATCAACATTAATTCCTTCATTTATAACCACATAAAATAAATATTTTTCTATCTATCATTTATGTCCACATAAAAATTTATATTTCGTTATCATATAAATCAATAATTAATTATTCACAAATAATATTACAGAATCACAATTATGACAACCAGGCCGTTCCCAAGAAAGTGGGGGCTTTTCAATAAGGATTTCTCCTTACTGACGCCCAATTAAGTGACCAAACCTCTCCTTGACAGAAATTTCTAGACATTGCCAATAATGTTATCTAATAATATTATTCAAATAATATGAATTATTGATCTGATATTGAAAAATACTGTGCAGTGACAATTATTAAAACAACAATAATATAAAATATCAATGCAGCAATTGTTGAACCAATAAAATAAAATATTGAACAGTAATTACTGTAACAATTATTGAGTAGCCTTCTTACGTAAGAATCAATAATTTAAAAATATTGTGCAATACCGTGTGCTACTGTGCAACAACACGTATTACTTTAATTTACCCACTGGGTATTCCAACAGTGTTAACAGTAACGATTACGCCGTTATTTTATAAAAAATTATTTTTGTCGTTTTCTCAATCTGACAATAATTCCGTTGTAGGGTCCACTAATGATTGTACCGTCGTACGAATATTCCCTGTTAAAACGAATATTCCCCGACCAATCGAATATTATATAACAACTTGCGTACTTTGCAAAATTTATAAATATTACCCACAACTATAACATTATATCAAATTCACTCCATAATATTCAAAAATGATATTTATATAAAATTCATCTTTATTTATAAAAGTTGGGGTCTTACAACCTCCCCTTCTTATGAAATTTCGCCCTCGAAATTAGGGTACGTACCTGGTATGTCGAAGAGGTAAGGATACCTTGACTTCATTTCAGATTCTAACTCCCAAGTCATTTCCTCAACATCGTGATTTCTCCACAAAACTTTGACTTGAGGTATAACCTTGGAGCGTAGAATATGTTCCTTCTTATCCAAGATTTGAACAGGAACTTCTTCATACGTCAAATCTTCCGCTATTTCGTCCGGTTCTAACTCAATAATGTGGTTCGGGTCTTCCACATATTTACGTAACATGGATATGTGAAAAACATTATGAACACGAGACATACTTGGCAATAAAGCGAGTCTATAAGCCACAGTTCCTACTCGATCGAGGATTAAAAATGGACCGATGAATCGAGGATTGAGCTTTCCTCTCTTTTCAAATCTCGTAACTCCTTTCCATGGAGCAACACGTAAGAACACATGATCTCCTATATCAAATTCCACGTCCTTTTGATGAAGATCAGCATAACTCTTTTGTCGATCTTGTGAGGTTTTTATACGTTGTCGGATCGTTTGAATCTTTTCTGTAGTCATACGTACCAACTCCGGTCCCAACAACATTGCTTCACCCACCTCATCCCAGCATACTAGAGAACGACATTTTCTTCCATACAATGCTTCGAATGGAGCCACGTCAATACTTGCTTGATAACTGTTGTTATAGGAAAACTCCACCAATGGTAAGAACTTGTCCCAGCTTCCCTTGAAATTAAGGACACAGAGTCTTAATAGATCTTCAAGATTTTGAATAGCCCTCTCTGATTGTCCGTCCGTCTGAGGATGATATGCCGAACTAAATCGTAAATCTGTGCCCATAGCTTTTTGTAAACTAACCCAAAATCGTGAAGTGAATCTTGGATCTCGGTCAGAAACTATGGATACTGGCAAATCATGCAGTCTTACAATCTCGTTTATGTACATACGAGCAAGACGTTCAAGTGTATAAGTTTCTCATATCGATAAAAAATGAGCAGACTTGGTCAGTCTATCAACAATGACCCAAATCGCATCAATACCTTGAGAAACCGTAGGAAGACCGGTAACGAAATCTATGGTAATGTGCTCCCACTTCTATTCTGGAATTTCAAGTGGTTGCAATGGACCTTCTGGTACTTGATGCTCCGCCTTGACTCGTTGACAAGTTAGACACCTTGAGATAAACATCGCTATCTCTCACTTCATATTGCTCCACCAAAATGTATGACGAAGATCATGATACATTTTGATACTTCCAGGATGGATTGCAAACGGTGTGTTGTGCGCCTCCATCATGATTTTATACTTTAAATCAGGGTTGTTAGGAACACAAAGTATGGACTTGACTCGAATTATTCCTTCTTAATTGATTCTTGCTTCTGGCATAGCACCTTCTTGCACTTTCTTCCTCATACGCATCAGCTCCATGTCTATAGCTTGAGCAGCTTTAACTTTATCGATTAAAGTCGGTTCTACTCGTATATTCGCCATCATCACATGGGTCCCTGGAGTCTTTAATTCTATCTCCATCCTTTGCAAGTCACACAAAATGGGCCTTTGTGTTGACAATATCGCACTTGTACTTGCATATGATCTTCTACTCAATGCATCAGCTACCACGTTCGCTTTTCCATGATGGTATTGAATGGCATGATCATAATCTTTCAACAGTTCAAGCCAACGTCGTTATCGCATGTTGAGTTCCTTTTGAGTGAAGAAATATTTGAAGCTTTTATGATCCGTAAAGATCTCCACCATCTCCCCATACAAGTAATGCCTCCAAATTTTAAGTGCAAAGACAACAGCTGCCAACTCTAGATCATGAGTAGGATAATTCCTCTGATATTCCTTGAGTTGTCTTGATTCATAGGCTATGACTTTTCTATGTTGCATGAGAACGCATCCCAACCTTTTGCTCGAAGCATCACTGTTGATGACAAATCCCTCCGAGCCAGATGGTATTGTTAGAACAGGTGCTGAAATGAGTCTCCTCTTGAGTTCTTGAAAACTCTTCTCACATTCTTCGCTCCAACCGAACTTTGTATCTTTCCGAGTCAGCTGAGTTAATGGAGTAGCGATTCGAGAAAATCCTTCCACGAATCTCCGATAATAACCAGCTAAACCAAGAAAGCTACGTACTTCGGTCACTGATTTAGGTTGCTCCCAGCTTTGAATAGCTTCAATCTTTGCCGGGTCAACAGATATTCTGCGACTTGATACTACGTGCCCAAGGAATGCTACCTCCTCCAGCCAGAACTCACATTTCGTCAACTTGGCATAAAGCTTGTATTCACAAAGCTTTTGGAGTACCAGCCTCAAGTGTTGCTCATGATCTTCACGGCTTTTGGAATGAATAAGAATGTCATCAATGAAGACGACCACAAAGTAATCCAAATATTCCTTGAATACCCGGTTCATCATATCCATGAAGGCAGCAGGAGCATTAGTCAATCCAAAGGACATGACTAGGAATTCATAATGCCCGTACCGAGTTCTGAAAGTCGTCTTTGGAATATCCTCAGTTCTAACCTTCAGCTGATGATATCCAGAACGAAGATCGATCTTTGAAAAGAATTGTGCTCCTTACAATTGGTCAAACAGGTCATCAATACGTGGCAATGGGTACCTGTTTTTGATGGTGACATGATTTAACTCCCGATAATCAATACAAAGTCGCATACTTCCATCTTTCTTCTTCACGAATAGAACAGGAGCACCCCAAGGAGAAGTACTAGGATGAATAAAGCCAATGTCTAACAATTCCTGTAGTTGGATCTTTAACTCCTGAAGTTCAATAGGAGCTATTCGATATGGGACTTTGGAAATGGGTTTTGTACCGGGTTCAAGGTCAATACAAAATTCAATTTCACGTTCTGGGGGTAGGCCAAGAAGTTCTTCAGGGAATACGTCAGGGAATTTATTAACAATAGAAATATCATTCAAAACTGACGTATTTTTATTTAGATCCGTGACATGAGCTAAGAAAGATTGACATCCGTTTTTCAATAAACGAATAGCTTTATGGCTTGAGATGACAGCGATTGATTTTAATGGTTTGGTTGCTTGAATTCGCATAATAGGTCGATTATGAATATGAAAGCTAACAACCTTACGAAAATAATCAATTTTTGCATGATGAGTAGTTAACTAATCAATCCCTAGAATTACTTCAAATGCAAGTATTTTTAATGAAACAAGATCGACAGGTAATGTGTGGGTACCAACTTGAACTAAACAAGACTTATAAACCATGGATGTAATGAAGGTTTCTCCCAATGCAGTTTCAACAGATAAGTCAAAGTCTAATTTCTCCGGAGTCAAATTTAATCGATGAGCGCAAGTAGGAGAAATAAAAGAATGGGTAGAACCAGTATCAAATAAAGTATAGACTTCGTTAGAGTTTATGATAAGCTTACCTGTGATGACCTCATTTGGTTTCTTGCTTTCTGGGAGGTCACAACAAACGCTCTCCCTTACACTACCAGTTTTGACTTTTCTGGGACGGCCTTTGGTGTCTCCATCCTGGCTGAACTTGTTTTTGGTAAATGACAAAATCGAGCTAAATGACCTTCTCTTCCACAATTATAATATGCTTTAGACGGCATCGCGCAGTTTGGACTGATGTGCCCCTCCCCTCTGCATTTGAAATATATGATAAGTGGTCGTTCTCCTTCCTTAACAACGGGTGCTGGTGCTGACGTCTTTCCATCATTGTTGAATCTCTTCTTCTTGAAATAACCATTCTTATTGTTTTGGCCCTGATTACCACCGAAGTGGTTATCATTTCTGTCCTGTTGATTCCCTCCACGCTTGTTGTCACCGCTTCGATGACTGCTCTCACTGGTATTATCATTTTACCGACTGCTCTCTTTTAGTTGCGTTGACTCATTATCGCGCTCCACTAACTGAGCCCTATTCACAATATCTGAATACAAACACAGTTTATGAGAAATAAGATGTTGACGTATCTCAGGTTTCAAACCTCGCAAAAATATTCGCGTCATTCGCTCTTCATTATCCACCAAGTGGGACGCAAACCAGGACAACTCAGCAAATTTAGCCTCATACTGCGACACGGTCATATTATTCTGCTCCAATTTGATAAAATCCACCTCCTTCATGTGTCGAACACTTTCGCGAAAGTATTTGTCATTGAACAGCTCTTGGAACTTCTCCCAAGACATCTTCAGTGCGGCAGGTTGAGTACGCTTAATCGATTCCCACCAGTAATCTGCCTCTCCTCGCAACATAAAGGCAGCAAAGGGAACCTTTTGCTTCTCGGAGCATCCTAAGACATCAAATATCTTGGTGATCTGCTTTATCCATGTTTCCGCTATAAGTGGTTTTGGCTTTCCCTTAAACTCTGGTGGTCCCAGCTCCTTGAACTGTTTAGCGATGACCGTCCGAGAGTTTTCAGTGTTTCCACCTACATTTTGGACAGGAGCCGCTCTCGCCTGCTGTTGCATGAACTGCATAAAGCTTCTGAACATTTCATCATTCATCATCTGGTCAGTGTTGTTGTTTGCATGAGGATTGTCACCTTCCTGATGCACATTATCCTGATTATTGATATGTGGTGAATCAACAGTCGCCTGTGCTCCAGTGCTATTCTCAACATTCTCAGATGCCATTTTCAGATACTGCCACAAAATAAAAGTTAATTGATATGTCATATATTATCATTATATTATGCAAATAAACTTAGGTAGGTCATACTAGCGAAGGAATTCCCCGTCTCTCCCCTCCTAGTTCTATTCTCACATCTTAGCCAGGGATCATATCCCTAAGCTTTGATACCAACTGTGACGCCCCCAAAATTAAGTATACATCACCCATCTTGGGTCGTCAGATATATGGTACGGAATACAAATACAACTTACTAATACAACTGTCGTGTACAATACGACAAAACATAACTGTGAGTTTGAATACAATTATTGTCTACTAGAGACTATACAAACTCAAAAGGAGTCCTCAATACAATTATTGTCACACTATTTAACAGAATAGTGAGGACTAGTAATACTATCATCTGGTCCATCACTCCGTTCCCCGACTCGTCCCAACTATATTCTCATTTCCTAAAGAGAACAGTGAAAGAAAGGGTGAGCTCAACTAGCCCAGTAAGAAATATTTTGACTAAGATAATGCAGAATAAATTATCATTAGCCTTCAACAGTGTTAAACTGATAAAATATAACGAACATCAAGTTTAACTGCATCGGAACAAGCAATCCATTAAAAGAGTCAAGTAGAGAATAAAATCTACTATCTTTTATGATTTAAAAGGTTTTTCAACACTGTTATCGCTGGGACTCAGCTTAATAAAATAATCCACATCATCGAATCACCCCTGCACTACGGCCAAGGATATTCTTTAGTATCACGACCACAATTATCCATGCACTACGGGCCAAGAATATTTGTGTACTCATTAATGGTCATGATCATGCCAACAACTGTCCATCAATGCACTACGGGCCAATGAGGACTTTTACCACATCATTTGTAACATTACGGTCATGATTATACCGAATAATTCCTGGTCATAATCATACCAAGTCCATCTATACACTACAGGCCACATATGACTTTCAACATTTTATAAACATGAGGATGATGACAATGATATAAGAATTCAATAAAACAAGTTCAAGAATTAATTTATCCAAGAATTAACAACGTCCAAATTGTCAACATGATACTGCTTTGTGGAGTAAAATTCAAGAATACTTAGAATAATATTTTCATGAAAAGATACTGGATGAAACACAATTATCAAGGATATTCCACTAATTTCATGGAGTATAGAAGTTAAAACTTAACCAACTGAGTATAATAAAGAATGGAATAACAAAAAAAATCACCCGGCATGCGATAGACCGCACAGACAGGTTATTCTAACAGAATAATAAATAATGGAACCAGGTTCCGACAGAATAATAAATAATGGAACCAGGTCTGGCGTAAACGCACAAACATGATATTCTGACAGAATAATAAATAATATAACCAGGTCTGGTGTAAAACACACAGACAGGATGTTCCAACAGAATAATAATAAGACGGAACCAGGTCCGGTGTAAAATATACAGACAGAATGTTCCAACAGAATAATAATAAAAACAGAACCAGGTTCGGTGTAAAACACACAGATAGAATGTTCCAACAGAATAATAGAATAATGTCACCAAGTATAGGGTAGACCGCGTATACAGGTTATTCCAACATAATAATAAGAAATGGAATAACAAAAGTTCTCTTCATGAATAAGAAAGAATAACACCCCTTACCGTTTTAAAGAAGAACTGAAATAAGGAAGTAGTTAAGTAGTAGAATACTTTTCTTCTCTTTCTCTATAGTTTTTCTCTATAGTTTCTCTCTCTATAGTTCAGTGTATTCGTAAGAAATAATGAAGGAATGAGCTGCTATTTATAGAAAAATGGAATGCATAGTAACTAATCCATGAACGGTCCAGATTGATTACTTTAATCTGACGGTCCATATTTAAAGAAAAATCTTTTAAATAAAATATAATATATTCTATTTATAGAATAACTTTAATAAAGTATTCTGTTTTATATAAAAAGATGTTTCTGTTTTATTACGTTAATAATACGAATAAAACAAAACTTCATTATCGCTAAATAATTCATATTATTAACTGACAATAATTGAATCAAACTGAGTGACTTCTCACATAAGTATTAATAATCAATACCGTGTGCTACTATGCAACTACACATATTACTGTACTTTTACTACCAAGTAGTTCAACGGTATCAATGGTAAAACTTCCGCCGTTATTTTTAATAAAATATTTTTGTCGTTTTCTCAATCCGACAATAATTCCGTTGTGGAGTCCACCAATGATTGTGCCGTTGTACGAATATTCCCTGTTAAAACGAATATTTCCCAACCAATCGAATATTATATAACAACTTGCGTACTTTGCAAAATTTATAAATATTACCCACAACTATAACATTATATCTAATTAACTCCATAATATTCAAAAATGATAATTATAGAAAATTCATCTCTATTTATAAAAGTTGGGGTCGTACAACACCCCGACTAGTTCCCGCTATATTCTCGTCTCCTGAGAAAAATGGAACAAAAAGAAAAAAGGTGAGCTCAACTAGCCCAGTAAAGAATATTATGACTAAGATAATATATAACAAATTATCATTAATCTTCAACAGGGAAAAAATCTGATAAAATATAATACACAACAAGTTTTATATCAACAACTGCAGCAGAAACAATAATCCATTAGAAGAGTCAAGTAGAGAATGAATTCTACTTTCTTCTAAGATTTAAAAGTCCAGCATCAATATTTTATCCATGTAACATCAATCAATATACATCTTGAATCAAATATTCATCTTTGCACTACAGGCCAAAGATATTCATCAGTTAATCATTCATCTTTGCACTACAGGCCAAAGATATTCAGTAATATCATCATTTAGGACTGAGGATGATGAAAAATATCTTAAAGAAAACGAATTCAGTGAGACAAAAAGACAAATATTAGGGATGTGTACTTTAGATAATTCAAGTTCAAAAACGCTCCATAATAATTATAGTGGAGTAAAATTCAAAAATGAATATCAAAACATGGATACAATCAAAGATAGTAACCATAATAGACATCTTGGATAAAGAAGAGAAAATTTTATTTTTCTGTGAATAGTGTCGTATTCGTGAATAGTGTCGTATACGTGAATAGTAATCCCGACACAAAAAGGTAGAAATTCCATAATAAAAATTCATATCAATATTTTGGCATAATGATATTGAAGAAAATAATATCATTTACGAAGAAAATAACATCCCTTTCCTCAAAAAAACCGTACTTCCGGCTGAAATATCAGGTATAAGGCTGAAGAAAACTTGCACTAAATAGCAACTCTCAAAGTATCTAAATACTCACAAAAATACGCTCGATAATATAGAGAGAGAAAACTAATGACTTTTGGTGTGATTTTCAATTCTAACCTAAGCACCTATTTATAGAAAAATGCTAGAACGCCAAAGGAGACTAAATTATAAAATATTATTATTATTATTACAATTCAAGCACGCCAATGACCAGCACTCCACTTTTGAAAAGAAGAAAAACTCAGCACATTTTAACAAAGGACAAGAGTGGGGCCCACCCATTTTTAATAAAAATATTTATTTTTGAAACTTCAATAATTCCTAATAAATAGCCCTTTTATCAGAAAAATTCGAATCTCATGTTCTTTCCATATGAAATTTAATTTTCTACAACTTTGTAGCTTTAAATTTTTCCAAATTCCAAACAGAAAATGTCCAAAATCTACACACGGATGATTTATAATACCTCCATTCCGACAAAATACTGATAAAACACCTCAGCATTAATTCTTTCATTTATAACCACATAAAATAAATATTTTCTTATCATATAAATCAATAATTAATTATTCATAAATAATATTACAGAATCACAATTATGACAACCAAGTCGTTCCCAGGAAAGAGGGGGCTTTTTGATAAGGATTTCTCCTTACTGACGTGCAATTAGGTGACCAAACCTCTCCTTAGACATTGCCAATAATGCTATCTAATAATATTATTCAAAAAATATGAATTATTGATCTGATAATGGGAAATACTATGCAGTGACAATTATTGAAATAATAATAATATAAGATATCAACGTAGCAATTATGGAATCAATAAAATAAAATATTGAACAGTAATTACTGTAACAATTATTGAGTAGTGCCTTCTTATGTAAGAATCAATAATCCAACAATACTGTGCAATACCGTGTGCTACTGTGCAGCCACGCGTATTACTGTATTTAACCACCGGATATTCCAACAGTGTTAACGGTAACAACTACGTCGTTATTTATAAAAACTCAAACTTGTCGTTTTCTTCATCCGATCGTTTTTTGTTATGGGGCCCACAAATGGCTGCGTTATCGTACGAATATTTCCCGACAGCAAGAATATTCAACGACCAAACGAATATTCCCCGACAATAATGAATATTTTATAACCACTTGCTTATTTTGCAAAATTTACATATTTCACCCATAACCAAAGTATTATATCAAATTAACACCTTATTATTCAAAATAATAATTAAAAAAAATTCAATTTTATTTATAAAAAAATTGGGGTCGTACAACCTCCCCTCCTTATGAAATTTTATCCTCGAAATTGTCGTACGTACCAGGTGTTTCGAAAAGGTAAGGATACCTAACTTTCATTTCTGATTCTAACTCCTAAGTCATTTACTCAATAGCATGGTTCCTCCACAAAACCTTAACTTATGGTATAACCTTAGTACGTAGGACATGCTCTTTCCTATCCAAGATCTTAACAGGTACCTCCTCGTACGTTAAATCTTCGGCTATCTCGTCTGGTTCTAGCTCAATAATGTGGTTCGGGTCTTTTACATATTTACGAAGCACAGATATGTAAAAAATATTATGAACACGAGACATACTTGGAGGTAATGCGAGTCTATAGGCCACATTTCCTATTCGGTCAAGAATTTTAAATGGACCAACAAATCGTGGATTGAGCTTCCCTCTCTTCCCAAATCTTGTAACTCCCTTCCATGGTGCAACACGTAACAATACATGATCCCCAATATTAAATTTCATGTCCTTTCGATAAAGATCCGCATAACTCTTTTGTCGATCATGTGCCGTTTGTATACGTTGTCCGATCATTTGGATCTTTTCTGTAGTTATGCGTACCAATTCTGGTCCCAACAATGTTGCTTCTCCAACCCCATCCAAGCATACTAGAGAGCGACACTTTCATCCATACAATGCTTCGAATGGAGCCACACCTATACTTGCCTGATAACTGTTGTTGTAGGAGAATTCCACCAATGGTAGGTACTTATCCCAACTCCCTTTGAAATCTAGGACACAGAGTCTTAATAGATCTTCAAAAGTTTGAATAGTCCTTTCTGATTACCCGTCCGTTTGAGGATGGTATGCTGAACTGAATCGTAAATCCATGCCCATAGCTTTCTGTAAGCTAACCCAAAATTGTGAAGTGAATCTTGGGTCACGATCCGAAACTATAGATACTGGCATGCCATGCAATCTCACAATCTCATTCACGTATATATGACCAAGATGTTCAAGGGAATAAGTCTCCCGTATAGGCAAGAAATGAGCAAACTTGGTTAATCTATCAATAATGACTCAAATCGCATCTATGCCTTGAGAAACCTTGGGAAGACCCATAACGAAATCCATAGTAATGTGTTCCCACTTCTATTTCAGATTCTCAAGTGGTTGCAATGAACCCTTTGGCACTTGATGCTCTGTCTTTACATGTTGACAAGTTAAACACCTCGATATAAACTCTGCGATCTCTCTCTTCATATTGCTCCACCAGAATGTATGTCGAAGATCATGATACATTTTGGTACTCCCAGGATAGATTGCAAATGGTGCGTTATGTGCCTCCATCATAATTCTATGCTTCAAGTCAGAATCGTTAGGAACATAAAGTCTGGAGTTGACTCGAAGTATTCCTTCTTCATCGATTCTTATTTCTGGAATAGCACCTTCTTGCACTTTCTTCTTCATACGTATCAGCTCCATGTCCGTAGCTTGAGCAGCTTTAACTTTATTGATTAAAGTCTGTTCTACTCGTATGCTTGATATCATCACGTGGGTACTTGGAGCCTTTACCTCTATCTCCATCCTTTGTAAGTCATACAAAATGGGCCTTTGCATTAACAACATTGCACTCGTACCCGCATATGATATTCTACTCAATGCGTCAGCTACCACGTTTGCTTTTCCAGGATGATATTGGATGGTATGATCGTAGTCTTTCAATAGCTCGAGCTTACGTCGTTGCCGCATGTTGAGTTCTTTTTGGGTGAAGAAATATTTGAGTCTTTTATGATCTGTATAGATCTCCACTTTCTTCCCATATAGGTAGTGTCTCCAGATCTTCAATGCGAAAACGACTACTGCCAACTCCAGATCATGAGTAGGATAATTTCTCTCATATTCTTTGAGTTGTCACGAGGCATAGGCTATGACTTTCCCATGTTGCATGAGAACACATCCTAACCCTTTGCCTGAAGCATCGTTGTAGATAACAAATCCATCCGAACCAAATGGTATTATCAGAACAGGTGCCAAAATGAGCCTCATCTTGAGCTCTTGGAAATTCTTCTCGCATTCCTCGCTCCATACGAATTTTGTATCTTTCCGAGTCAGCTGAGTTAACGGAGTAGCGATCCGAGAAATTCCTTCCACGAATCTCCGATAATAACCAATTAAGCCCAAAAAACTACGTACTTTGGTCACCGACTTCGGTTGCTCCCAACTTTGTATAGCTTCAATCTTCGCCGGGTCAACAGATACTCCATGTTTTGACACCACGTGCCCAAGGAATGCTACTTCCTCAAGCCAGAACTAGTATTTCTTCAGCTTGGCATATAGCTTGTTATCGCGAAGCCTTTGAAGTACTAGCTTCAAATGGTGCTCATGATCTTCACGGCTTCTGGAATATATGAGGATGTCATCAATAAAGACAACAACGAACTGATCTAAATATTCCTTTAACATATGGTTCATCATATCCATGAAAGCGACATGAGCATTAGTCAATCCAAAAGACATAACTAAGAATTCATAATGCCCATACCGAGTTCTGAAGGCAGTCTTTAGAATATCTTCAGTTTTAATCTTCAGCTGATAATATCCAGAACAAAGATTGATCTTTGAAAAGAATTGTGCTACTTGCAACTGGTCGAACAGGTCATCAATGCGAGGTAGTGGATACATATTCTTGATGGTGACATGGTTCAATTCCCGATAGTCAATACAAAGTCGCATACTCCCGTCTTTCTTCTTCATGAATAAAATAAGTGCACCCCAAGGAGATGTACTAGGACGAATGAAACCGATGTCCAACAACTCCTGTAGTTAGACCTTTAACTCCTGAAGTTCAATAGGAGCCATTCGATATGGGGTTTTAGAAATGGGTTTTGTACCGAGTTCAAGGTCAATAAAGAATTCAACTTCACGTTCTGGGGGTAGATCGGGAAGTTCTTCAGGAAATACATCAGGAAATTCACTAACAATAGAAATATTATTCAAATCTGACGTGTTTTTGTTCAAGTCCGTGACATGGGCTAAGAAAGTTTGACATTCGTTTTTCAATAAACGAATAGCTTTATGGCTTGATATGACAGTGATTGACTTGAATGGTTTGGTTGCTTGAATTCACATAACAGGTTGGTTAGGAATATGAAAACTAACAACCTTACAAAAACGATCAATTTTGGCATGATGAATAGTTAACCAATCAATCCCTAAAATCACATCAAATGCAAGTATTTTCAAAGAAATAAGATCGACAGGTAATGTGATGGTACCAACTGGGATCAAGCAGATTTATAAACAGTAGATGCAATGAAGGTTTCTCCTAACGGAGTCTCAACAGATAAGTGAAAGTCTAATTTCTCCAGAGTCAAGTTCAAACGTTGAGCACATCCAGGAGAGATAGAAGAATGGGTAGAACCGGTATCTAATAAGGTATAAACTTCGTAAGAGTTTATGATTAGCTTACCCGTGATAACCTCGTTCGGGTTCCTCGCGTTTTGGCCAGTCACGACAAACGCTCTTCCAGGAACAGCTGACTTTGACTTGTCTGGAACAGCCTTCGGAGTCACCATTCCCGTTAGACCTAGTTTCACAATAAGACAATCTCTAGCTATATAACCTTCCTTTCCACAGTTATAACACACCTTAGATTGTTGTGGGCAGTTTGGGCTGATGTGTCCCTCTTTCCCGCATTTATAACAAACGACTGGTGCTCGTTCTCCTCCTCTAGAAATAGTTGATGTTGGTGCTGACGTCTTCACATTATCATTGTTGTACCTTCTGTTTTTGAAATCTCCCCCCGACTCGCTTCTTCTACCATCATGGCCACGATTACCACCAGAGTGGTAACTGCTTTTGTCCAAATGTTTTCCTCCCCGCTGGTTTTCATTGCTTCGATGACTGCTGCCACCGGTATGACCCTGGTTGTGGTCCCTCGGTTGAACATACTCATTATCTCGCTCTAATAATTGAGTCATGTTCACAACATCTGAATATAAAGAAAATTTGTGAGAAATAAGATATTGTCGAATCTCGAGTTTTAGAACTATCAGAAACATCCGTGTCATTCGTTCCTCATTCTCTACCAAATGAGGTGCAAATCTGGATAAATCTGCGAACTTCGCCTCATACTGAGACACAGTCATGTTGTTTTATCCTAGTTTGATAAACTTTACCTCTTTTATATGACGAATACTTTCAGGAAAGTATATATCATTGAACAGTTTCTAAAATGTTTCCCAAGACATGTTGAGTGCGGCAGGCTGGGTATGCTTCACAGATTCCCACCTGTAATCTGCCTCACCATGGAACATAAATGTGGCGAATGGAACCTTCTGTTCCTCCGTGCATCCCAAGACATCAAATATCTTAGTAATTTGTTTAACCCACGTCTCTGCCTTGATCGGATCCAGCTTTCCCATAAATTCTGGCGGTCCCAACTCTTTGAACTGCTTGGCTGTGATAAGTCGTGCATTCCTATCATTTCTACCCGTATTTTATACACGAGTCTCCCTCGTCTGATTTTACATGAACTGCAAAAAGCTTCTAAACATTCCATCATTCATCATTTGTTCGGTAGTATTGTTTACAGGAGGAATATTGCCATCCTGTTGTACATTCCCCTGGGTGGTGATTAAAGGTGTCTCCACGATCTTATTTACTCCATTGTTAACGTTCTCAGCTGCCATTCTCAAATACTGCCATAAAACAAAGGTTAATTAAATAAATTAACATACCACATAATACCCTTATATTATGATCGACCAACAAATAAGCTTAGGTAGGACACACTAGCGAAGGATTTACTCGTCTCTCCCCTCCTAGTTCTATTCCCCGATCTCCGCCAGAGACCATATCCCTAAGCTCTGATACCTACTGTGACGCCCCCAAAATAGGTATACATCACCTATTCTGAGTCGGCAAATACATGGTACAGAAACAACTACAACATCATTACTACAATTGTCGTGCAAAATACGACAACACATAAACTGTGAGTTTAAATACAAATATTGTCTTCTAGACAATATTCACACTCAAATAAGTCCTCATTACAATTATTGAAACACTATTTTACAAAATAGTGAGTACTGCTAACACAACTGACTGGAAACATCACTCCACACCCCGACTAGTTCCCGCTATATTCTCGCCTCCTGAGAAAAATGGAACAAAAAAGAAAAGAGTGAGCTCAACTAGCCCAGTAAAGAATATTATGACTAAGATAATATACAACAAATTATCATTAGTCTTCAACAGGGAAAAAATCTGATAAAATATAATAGACAACAAGTTTTTGATCAACAACTGCAGCGGAAACAACAATCTATTAGAAGAGTCAAGTAGAGAATGAATTCTACTATCTTCTAAGATTTAAAAGTCCATCATCAATATTTTATCCCTGTAACATCAATCAATATACATCTTGAATCAAATATTCATCTTTGCACTACAGGCCAAAGATATTCATTTGTATCACCAGTTGGGCATGTTCATCTAAATACATGTTCATCTTTGCACTACGGGCCAAAGATATTCATCAGTTAATCATTCATCTTTGCACTACAGGCTAAAGATATTCAGTAATATCATCATTTAGGACTGAGGATGATGAAAAATATCTTTAAAAAATGAATTCAGTAAGACAAAAGGACAAATATTAGGGACTCGTACTTTAGATAATCCAAGTTCAAAAACGCTCCATAATAACTATAGTAGAGTAAAATTTAAAAATAAAGATCAAAACATGGATACAATCAAAAATAGTAACCATAATAGACATCTTGGACAAAGAAGAGAAAATTTCATTTTTTTGTGAATGGTGCCATATACGTGAATAGTGTCGTATACGTGAATAGTGCCGTATACGTGAATAGTAACCCCAACACAAAAAAGTAGAAATTCCACAATAAAAATTCATATCAATATTTCGGAATAATGATATTGAAGAAAATAATATCATTTACGAAGAAAATAACATCCCTTACCTCAAATGAACCGTACTTCTGGCTGAAATATCAGGTATAAGGCTGAAAGAAACTTGCACTGAATAGTAACTCTCAAAGTATCTAAATACTCACAAAAATACGCTCGATAATATAGATTGAGAAAACTTATGAATTATGGTGTGATTTTCAATTCTAACCTAAGCACCTATTTATAGGAAAATGCTAGAACGCCAAAGGAGACTAAATTATAAAATATTATTATTATTATTACAATTCAAGCACGCCAATGATTAGCACTCCACTTTTGAAAAGAACAAAAACTCAGCACATTTCAACAAAGGACAAGAGTGGGGCCCACCCATTTTTAATAAAAATATTTATTTCTAAAACTTCAATAATTCATAATAAATATCGCTCTTATCAGAAAAATTCGAATCTCATGTCCTTTCAATAGGAAATTTAATTCTCTACAACTTTGTAGCTTTAAATTTTTCCAAATTCCAAACAGAAAATATCCGAAATCCACATACGGATGATTTATAATACCTCCATTCCGACAAAATACTGATAAAACACCTCAACATTAATTCCTTCATTTATAACCACATAAAATAAATATATCAACATAAAATAAATATTTTCTTATCATATAAATTAATAATTAATTATTCATAAATAATATTACAGAATTACAATTATGACAACCAGGTCGTTCATAGGAAAGAGGGGGCTTTCCAATAAGGATTTCTCCTTACTGGCGCACAATTAGGTGGCCAAACCTCTCCTTAGACAGAACTTCCTTAGACATTTCCAATAATGCTATCTAATAATATTATTCAAATAATATGAATTATTGATCTGATAATAGAAAATACCGTGCAGTGACAATTATTGAAACAACAATAATATAAAATATCAACGTAGCAATTATTGAATCAATAAAATAAAATATTGAACAGTAATTACTGTAACAATTATTGAGTAGTGCCTTCTTATGTAAGAATCAATAATCCAATAATATTATGCAATACCGTGTGCTACTTTGTAACCACGCGTATTACAGTATTTTAACCACCGGGTATTCCAACAGTGTTAACGGTAATAACTACGTCGTTATTTATAAAAACTCAAACTTGTCGTTTTCTTCATCTAACCGTTTTCCGTTATGGGGCCCACAAATGGCTGTGCCATCGTACGAATATTCCCCGACAGCAAGAATATTTCACGACCAAACGAATATTCCCCGACAACAATGAATATTTTATAACCACTTACTTATTTTGTAAAATTTGAACATTTCACCCATAACCAAAGCATTATATCAAATTAACACCTTATTATTCAAAATAATAATTAAAGAAAATTCGATTTTATTTATAAAAAATTTGTGGTCTTATATATATATATATATATATATATATATATATACACATATATATATTTATATTTTTGTCAGGCATAGAGTTTACTTCGTGGCCATTTATCGCTTTTATATATAAATATACATATATATTTACATTCATGTCTGGCCTGGAGTTTACTTCGTGGCATTTTACAACTTATATATATATATATATATATATATATATATATATATATATATATATATATATATATATATATATTTCAAAGTTTTGCATAAAGTTTACTTCGTGGCAGTTGATCGTCCATATATATGTATACTTATATATATATTTACCATTTTTATAAATATCTGCTTTACTCTCTTTCATAATGTACATATTTAATCTTTCAGCCTGCGGGCTAGATTTGCTTAAATCTTGTTGCTACTAACTTTGATCGGTTCATGGTGACTAAATTGGAAATGTTGAAGCTGGAATGGTTAGATTTACTCAAATCTAGTTTTTTCTAGCTTTTGTACATATTGCTTTTCATGTGAGCCTAGGAATCATGTAATCACAAATTGAGTCTCTGAATCTAGATTAGGTTCCTGTGATGGACATTTTGCAGCTGCAGCCAGCTTGTAAATTATCTACAGTGTCCGAATATCCTTAGATGGCTCTCATGCCCACAAGGAGTTTGGCACTACTATGTATCTTATTTTCTTGAAGATGCTTCGCATCTCGAAAATAAAAGCAATCAAATCGATCATATTTTAAAATGGAAGTATCAAAGGCCTCAATTACTATTAAGCACAAGGGTTTGAAAAACATGTTTTACAAAACTTCACTGTTATATCTTGTTAAAATTGAACTTTTATACAAAAGTCAAACCCTTTGTATATAGGTGCAAACGAGGCATATCACTACTTTAAAACAACTGCACACAAACCTAATTCGCACACACACACACACACACAAATACACACACATATTCAAAGATAAAAGTTTAATGAAAAGTGGCGGTAACTGTGTTATCACAGAAGTCAGGGGGTGCCTAACACCTTCCCTCCGCTTAATCAAGCCCCCGAACCCTAATGAATTTTGGTTTCTCATACCAGGTAATAGTGCCAAATTACTAGGTCTTTGTGCAAACATTTTTCTCGGTTGAGTTGATTCAACCCTTTAAAAATACCAACTTGCGACTCTCGTAGTCAAATCGTTGACATATACATGTCGGACCTTTTTAAACTTATTTTTTCAAACAAATCTCTCCTAAAATGAGAACACCAAAAGACAAGAACAGAAAGGGACGAACAAAAATCCCGACGTCGGCAGGTGGCAACTCTGCTGGGGAATCCAGTAAGAGGGCTTAAGCTGATATTCAAGCTTTTCAAAAAAACTTTTATCTGCTTATGTGTGAATGATGCATTTACATTGAATGGATGTATACTAATGCTTTATTTACTGCACTTTAATGCTTCGCACCATATCCGAATGTGATATTAGGGCTTCGAACATACCATCATTTCCATACGGTGAGACGCGATGTATGTGAATATATGTTGTGTGATTCCTCCACAAGGAGACTAACCCATCGGTGTTTGATTACTAGACTTGTCGGAAGACTAATTCCACGAGGCTCAGGAAAGGCACCACCCAGATTCGCTCTAGTTAAAAGATCGGATTAACTTCCCATCGAGTAAATTGCGATGATATGGGGACCTTCATGCCAAAAAGCCATGATAGTAGCCTACGATAGGTCAGCCTCTGATAATCCAAATGCGAAGGGAAGTCTCTTTATACCTTCCCATTTCAATTACCTGTAATTTTAATTACTTGCAATTTAATTTCCATGTCAATCTCAATGTAATGGAAAATATAAAGGAGTATATGAACATGCATTCCTTTTTCATATCAAGACCTGTCATGCTATCCTGTCATCAAAACGACTGACATCCATTTTGTAGGAAAACCTTAAAATACTCCTAAAAAATGGACACATTACATAGTATGTAACATTTCCCCGTTTTCCCAGACTAAACTACATAGTCTTTTTGTAGGGAAATGATTGGTCCCGTTACCCGTTCAAAGTCCAAAAAGGCACTAAGCCCACAGTCAGACATGGCTACAAGTGCTCAGCCTAATCCTACTCCTGTCTCTCGCGAGGAGTTCGAAGGATTAAGCAATCAAATTACAGAGTTGACTGTTCTCCTAAAAAAACTAACCAAATCAACTCAGGGTCCATAAATACCAATCCAAATAGAATCCTCTACACAGGGAGGAATCTAGGGTCCGAACAAAGAAGTCCCAATACCTGAGTCTCAGACTAATAAGACCAACAAAACTCCTGAAATCACCCATCTTAAAGAAGATCAAGACACCGATGATATTCGTAAGAAGGTTCTACAAATGGAAGAAACCATTCGGTCCATCAAAGGGATTGGAACACACGGGAGTGTTTCCTATTCAGACCTTTTCATCTTCCCTGGGGTTCATTATCTGGAGAAATTTATGGCTCCTGACTTCGAGAAGTATGATGGATTAGGAGATCCTTACACCCACTTAAAAGTGTTCATTGGAGAACTCAGATCTTATGTCGAGAATGAAAAGCTGAGAATGCAGATATTTCTAAAACGTCTGACTAGAGAAGTCAGAGCATGGTACACCAGATTAGATAACTCCAAAATTCACAGCTGGGAGGAGTTGGCCCATACTTTCCTCAGTTAATACAGCTTTCAAACTTAGATGGCTTCAGACAGGTATCAGATTACCAAAGTCAAGAAGCAAGTTTGTGAATCATTCAGAGAGTATACCCAAAGATGGAGGCGTCTAGCTGCTCAAGTTATCCCATCCGTGACAGAGACTGAGATGGTGATGACCTTTATAGATATTCAAGAAGCTCCATTTTATGAGAGGGTCCTAGCTGGAATAGAAAAATCATTCTCAGAAATGATTAAGCACGGTGAAATGGCAGATTACAGTCTGGGAAGATTCAAGACCTCATCGCTTTAAAAGCCGTAGCTAAGCATATCTAATCTGGAAGTTATGGGAACAACCCTCGGAGGGTCCATAAGAAGAAAGAAGAGGATGTCTCCTTGATACTACAAGGGCAAACTCAAAAAGGGATTCAAAACGTGCCTATTCAAAGGAGAAACTATTCCCCTTTTCAAGCACAATCATCAAATCCTCCCTTCCCAAAGAGTGGAGAAGTTAGATGTTCAAGAGTGTTCACTCCCTTAGGGGACTCACTCGAAAACTTTTTCAAACTTCTAACAGCTCAGAAGAAAAGTACTTATCTCCTTCCACCAGCTAACCCTAGTGGAAAGGGCTTCAATACAAGTAAGAAATGTGCTTACCATTCTGGAGCTCCAGGCCAAGACACCCAGGATTGTTGGGCCCTCAAGTATAAGATCCAAGACTTAATAGACAGTGGTGAGATCGTGGTGACAAAGCCCAAACAACCACACGTTCAAGATAACACTCTCCCTCAACACAAGGAAGAGGATGTTAACATGATCAATAGAGGCAGTGTGGAGAGTTACAAGTACCTCAAATACGTAGTAGACACTCGAAATTTTGCGTTCCTATTACTAACCCTACAGGAGGGCAGAATCGTCTTCCAAAGATAACCCTGGAAGCCATCGCAGTTCCAACCCAGGATATAATCCCAGGATATCCAGTTTTCAATCTCAGTGATAGCCCCGAGAGACTTAGTTTCAGTCCCGGAGATAAACCTAGGAGATTCAGTTCCAACCTCAGAGATAACCCCGAGGGATACAGTTCAAGTTTCAGAGATAACCCCAGAGACAATCCCGGGAGACTCAGTTCCACCCCAGAGATAACACCGGGAGGTCAAGCACATCTCAGAGATAACCCTAAGGACATTCAGTATCCACAGTAGCCCAATCTCAGAGATAACCCTGAGCAACGACTGCTACATCTGTGCAAAAGCCGGAGATAACCCCAGTGGGGGAAAAATCATCATTTTTCCACCTCAATGCTATACTCACATCATCTCAACACAAATTAATCCACACTGCATGCCAAGGTGTCCCACAAGAACCATAGCTTAAATCCCGTGTGACTACTACATAAGACAGTACACCAGATAGACTTCGAAGACTTGGAGATTTGGTTATGGACCCATTTTCCCGACTTCGTACAACCTCTAATCCCATGTCATTGTGTAGATCTCTACTAAAACATTCCAAAAAGGTACAACATTCATTTATCGAATGCCTGGATTGAAAGTTATGAAGGTTTGAGCGGACAACACATAACCAAAGTGCACGTACTTCAAGGCGACAGGACCCGCATGGCCCAGGGCAGCTGCCGGTAGACCCATGGCTACCGCGGGTAGAACCGCGGCTACCACAGGTAGAACTGCGACCATCAAGTCTTTAAATATGAGCTCTTGATAGCTCATTTAAAGAAAAAGAGAGAAAACTCTGCCCATTCCAGTCTGTAAACACTGGTATAGTGCTCTAAACTGAGTGATTCTTCTTTCTAAACACTTGTAAGCTCGTGTTTTATAACATACTAAAGTTTAACTGGTGAAAACCGAGTTTTCAGTCATCAAAAGCTATCTGAAGTCTTCTTAGCAGCCTACTGTAAGATTTTTTAGATTTTTAAGGTTTTTACTACTATATATATATATATATATATATATATATATATATATATATATATATATATACGGGACGGATCAAGAGCATAATACTTAAATAGCATAACGCCTTAAATAGCATAATTTTATCAAAACGACGTAGTTTTGATAAGACGCGGTGGCATTTTTGTAAATACGCGGTGGCATAGTATTTACAAAAATGTCACCGCGTCCCTCCAAAACTACGTCGTTTTGATAAAATTATGCTATTTAAGGCGTTATGCTATTTAAGGATTATGCTCTTGATCCTTCCCGTATATATATATATATATATATATATATATATATATATATATACATATATATTTACATTCCTGTCTGGCCTGGAGTTTACTTCGTGGTAGTTGATCGTCCATATATTTGTATACTTATATATATATTTACCGCTTTTATAAATATCTGCTTTACTCTCTTTCATAATGTACATATTTAATCTTTCAGCTTGCGGGCTAGATTTGCTTAAATCTTGTTGCTTCTAACTTTGATCGGTTTATGGTGACTAAACTAGAAATGTTGAGGCTGGAATGGTTAGATTTACTTAAATCTAGTTTTTTCTAGCTTATGTACATATTACTTTTCATGTGAGCCTAGGAATCATGTGATTACAGATTCAGTCTCTGAATCTAGATTCGGTTCTCGTGATGGACATTTTGCAGCTACAGCCAGCTTGTAAATTATCTACAGTGTCCGAATATACTTAGATGGCTCTGATGCCCACAAGGAGTTTGGCACTGCTATGTATCTTATTTTCTTAAAGATGCTTTGCATCTCGAAAATAAAAGCAATCAAACCGAACAAATAATAAAATAGAAGTATCAAAGGACTCAATTACTATTAAGCACAAGGGTTTGAAAAACCTATTTTACAAAACTTCACTGTTATATCTTGTTAAAATTGAACTTTTATACAAATGTCAAACCCTTTGTATATAGGTGCAAACGAGGCATATCACTACTTGAAAACAACTGCACATAGACCTAATTCACACACACACACACACACATACACACACATTCAAAGATAAAAGTTTATTGAAAAGTGGCGGTAACCGTGTTATCACAGAAGTCAGGGGGTGCCTAACACCTTCCCTCAACTTAATCAAGCCCCCGAACCCTAATGAATTTTGGTTTCTCAGACCAGGTAATAGTGCCAAATCACTAGGTCTTTGTGCAAATATTTTCTCGGTTGAGTTGGTGCAACCATTTAAAAATACCAACTTGTGACTCTCATAGTCAAATCGTCGACATATACATGTCGAACCTTTTCAAACTTATTCTTTCAAACAAATCTCACCTAAAATGAGAACACCAAAAGACAAGAACAGAAAGGGACGAACAAAAATCCCGACGTCGACAGGTGGCGACTCTGCTGGGGAATCCAGTAAGAGGGCTTAAGCTGCTATTCAAGCTTTACAAAAAAACTTTTATCTGCTTATGTGTGAATGATGCATTTACATTGAATGGATGTATACTAATGCTTTATTTACTCCACTTTAGTGCTATGCACCATATCTGCATGTGATATTAGTGCTTCGAACATATCATCATTTCCATACAGTGAGACGCGTTGTATGTGAATGTATGTTGTGTGATTCCTCCACCAGGAAGCTAACCCGTCGGTGTTTGATTACTAGACTCGTCAGAAGACTAATTCCACGAGGCTCAGGAAAGACACCACCCAAATTCGCTCCAGTTAAAAGATCGGATTAACTTCCCATCGAGTAAATTGCGATGATATTGGGACCTTCATGCCAAAAAGCCGCGAGAGTAGCCTAAGATAGGTCAGTCTCTGATAATCGAAATGCTAAGGGAAGTCTCTTCATACCTTCCCATTTCAATTACCTGTAATTTTAATTACTTGTAATTTAATTTCCATGTCAATCTCAATGTAATGGAAAATATAAAGGAGTATGTGAACATGCATTCCTTTTTCATATCCAGACCTATCATGCTATCCTGTCATCAAAACAACTGACATTCATTTTACAGGAATACCTTAAAATACTCCTAAAAAACGGACACAATATATAGCTTGTTAAATTTCCCCGTTTTCACAGACTAAACTATATAGTCTTTTTGTAGGGAAACGATTGGTCCCGTTACCCGTTCAAAGTCCAAAAAGGCACTAAGCCCAAAGTCAGACATGGCTACAAGTGCTCAGCCTAATCCTACTCCTGTCTCTCGCGAGGAGTTCGAGGGATTAAGCAATCAAATAATAGAGTTGACTGTTCTCCTAAAAGAACTAACCAAATCAACAAAGGGTCCATAAATATCCATCCAAACAGAATCCTCTGCACAGGGAGGAATCTAGGGTCCGGATAAAGAAGTCCCAATACCTGAGTCTCAGACTAATAAGACCAACAAAACCCCTAAAATCACCCATCTTAAAGAAAATCAAGACACCGGTGATATTCGGAAGAAGGTTCTACAAATGGAAGAAGCCTTTCGGTTCATCAAAGGGATTGGAACACACGGGAGTGTTTCCTATTCAGGCCTTTTCATCTTCCCCGGGGTTCATTATCTGGAGAAATTTATGGCTCCTGACTTCGAGAAGTATGATGGATTAGGAGATCCTTACACCAACTTAAAAGTGTTCATTGGAGAACTCGAATCTTATGTCGAGAATGAAAAGCTGAGAATGTAGATATTTCAGAAAAGTTTGACTGGAGAAGCCAGAGCATGGTACACCAGATTAGATAACTCCAAAATTCATAGCTGGGAGGAGTTGACCCATGCTTTCCTCAGTTAATACAGCTTTCAAACTCAGATGGCTTCAGACAGGTATCAGATTACCAAAGTCAAGAAGCAAGTCAATGAGTCATTCAGAGAGTATACCCAAAGATGTAGGCGTCTGGCTGCTCAAGTTATCCCATCCATGACAGAGACTAGGATGGTGATGACCTTCATAGATATTCATGAAGCTCCATTTTATGAGAGGGTCCTATCTGGAATAGAAAAATCATTCTCAAAAATGATTAAGCACGGTGAAATGGCAGAAATGGGATTGAAGTCTAGGAAGATTCAAGACCTCACCGCTTTAAAAGCCGTAGCTGAGCATATCTAATCTGGAAGTTATGGGAACAAACCTCGGAGGGTCCATAAGAAGAAAGAAGAGGATGTCTCCTTGATACTGAAAGGACAAACACAAAAAGGCAATCACAATCTGCCTATTTAAAGGAAAAGCTATTCCCCTTTTCAAGCACAATCCTCAAATCCTCCCTTGCCAAAGAGTGGACAGGTCAGACGCTCAAGAGTGTTCACACCCTTAGGGGATTCACTCAAAAACATCTTCAAACTTTTGATAGCTCAGAAGAAAATCACTCATCTCCTTCCACCGGCCAATCTAAGTGGAAAGGGTTTCAATACAAGCAATCAGTGTGCTTACCATTTTGAAGCTCCAGGCCATGACACTCAGGATTGTTGGGCCCTCAAGCATAAAATCCAGGACTTAATAGACAGTGGTGAGATCGTGGTAACTAAACCCGAACAACCACACGTTCATGATAACCTTCTCCCTCAACACAAGGAAAATGGTGTTAACATGATTAATAGAGGCAGTGAAGAGAGTTCCAAGTACCACAAATATGTGGGTGGTTCTCCCCAAACCAGTAAAGATAAATCCGATAAGTGTGATTATTCATAATTCCATTTCATGATGGAACGGGAGTTAAAGTCTCTTGACGAACATATCAATCAACTAGCAGAACTGGTGATACACCAACACCAAATCACATTACAGTTGTTCAGTCAGGAGTATGCTAGCCTCCTTTCCCTTATCATAAAGACTCCACCACTCACCCAAGAAAGTGAAACCTTGGAGGAAAAGCTTTCAAAAAAAGCAAGAGCTCAAGCCCGTCGGGACTTCGCCAACAAAAGGGCCAACAGATGGAAGAAATATTGCAGATGCTGATCAATGAGGGAAAAATCACAGCACACGCTCAAAGCGATTTGATGCTACTGGAGTATGCCAATACCACTCCCATTCTCGCGGTCACAACACTAAAGAATGCTGGGCACTCCGCCATCTTATCCAAAATATGATTGACAGCGATGACCTGTAAATGGCAGATGATGACACCGTATCACTTGAGAGTGGACATATATTTCCTCCAGGATCACAAAGATGGAAGGAAATCATAGCAGTTATATCCTCTGAAGGAGATTTTGCTGCCACATGATGAGTGGGATTTATATCCGCAAATCAGATCCTCTGTGGCTTAAGACGCTGCCTGTTCTCCGTTATTTGTTTAACTTTTATATATATTTTGTTGTTCTTTTGCTTAATCTTTATGTTGCAGGGCACATTAGGTCACTTCTAGCTTTAAAGGGCAAAAAGGTCAAATTTTACACACTGGCACTGCAGAGCCAATGCTAGGCTGTGGCCTGGCGCTGCAGCGCGACCTCTGGGTTAGTGATGATGTCAACTTGGCATTGCAGTGCCCCATTCCCTTTATAAGCTTGCACTGCAGCGCGAGCTCCGGTCTTCTTGAGCTGACGTGGTGCTGCAGCGCCATTCCTAGCCTTACTCTCCGCGCCGCAGCGCCACCTCTGGTGCCCAGGCAGAGACTTGGTATTAATGACCTAAAAAGTGGGGGATTCATGATCTTCAGATAGAAGAGTCGCCACCATTTATTACAGAGCGTAGAATAGAAGTTTTGGGAGTTTTTAATTAGTTTAGAAGAGAGAGAAGATGTTCTTCATGGAAGAAAAGTCCATTGCATCCTTCACAGCTCCGACTCTACACGGAGAAGAGAAGACTTGGAGGCAGAAAACTTCACAACAGGAGTTTTCTTATTCCAAATCTTTCATTCATTAGTGTATTAATGATCATGTGGAATACTTTGAAAATGTGTATTAGTACCATGGTTATGAACTAATTCTATTTTTAGGATTGTAATGTAACCTATTATTTAGCTTAATTAACTTTCTCTCCTATTTATATTAATGAATCATTTTGGAATGGGTTGTTGTATTTCATGCTTATTGATTGATTGCTTGACAAAGAAATCGATATCGGTATTAATGGATATTGAAAATTGGATATTAATATATAGCCTTTAAATATAAGAACACTTGTTATGACCATGCATATGGGAATGTGTGCATAAATTGCTTAATAGGATAGACATATCTCTATTTGCCTTGTGTAGCCTTGAGATTAAGCTTAATGACCCTAGTCTAGTTATTTTCACCATAGAAATATTGTGATTCATCTAGCTAGGGATGTGCATTTGACTTTCAAAAGAGGCTTATGTGTAGTTACTGTTCTCGATTGACCATTCCTTGATTCGTTTGAAATGTGAAGAGTTAGGAGATTAGGCGACGCACTAGGGGAATTATAATCCTAACTTGACTTCCTTGTACAAGTAAACCTCTTATTCCTACAGTTTTAATCATATAACTTAGCATACAACCTCCTTTTACTTGTTTAGATAAGATAGTATTGAACATGCTTTAGTACTTGATTAGCACCTAAGACTTCGTCCTCGTGGGTACGACACTCTACTAATCTTAAATTACTTGTTGACCGTGTATACTTGCGCGTGTTTTATCGGTTGTAAAATCGGCCAACACCACATCACTTACAATTCAAACCCTTTAAAGGTGGCTGCACCAACACCGCTCATATTGCCATTCAGGCCACGGTATCATTTCATCAGCCTTAAGAAAGTCCCATGGAATTATGGAGAGGTTGAAAGATCAACGTCAAACACCTCTTGACATTCTAGAGTGACGCAACAGCTGATCAACTGTCACCCTATCTAGGGAGGAAAAACTGTTATACCACAATCTCAAGGAAGATGCCATCAATACTGGTGGGGTATGCTCAATCCAGCTAACTGTGGATGAAGACATCTCTAGGGCCGTGTCATAAGACCATCCATGGTTCAATGCTAAACACATCTCTGGAAATGCATGTCCATAAACATAATGCATGCATAATAAATAACAGATGACAATATAATGTAGGGAATGGAAAATAGTATACATACATTCCTAAGTACATCATCGTCTAAATACATCATCTCTATATATAACTGGAAAATACAGGAAAATGGGGCACAACCGCCCAACAACTAACAAAGGCCTATCAAAAGATATAACAAGAATTGGGCACAGCCACCCAATATCTAACAGAGGCCTATCAAAAGATATGGAGAGAAATGCATCAGAAGAAATCAATAGTGTTGATGTCCACATCATCCAACCTATCCATCTGATGTAACTCCTCCTGAGTCACTGAATCTCTACCAGTAGGGATATAAGGCCGATACAACGGAGGATCTGCACTGATAAAACCTTATGAATATGGGCCACCTGAAGGGCAACCCCTAAGCTGGAGGGATCAAAAGTATCCGCATTGGAAGGATCTCTGCCCAAATGTCGGATGAAGAAATGTGCTCGGTCCAACTGTTGGGTCAAACTATTAATCTACGTTAGATGAGTAGGCTCTCGAACGCAGGCAATCCAATCCGTCATCATGACAGAGCCAGGAACCATATCCCCCATAAACTGTGTGGCGTGGGTCTGGGCTCCAATGGAGTGAGGGAACCACCAGCGGTAAAAAGCCTCCTAAATGAACAGTCCCTCTGACAAAGTAAAGCCATCAAAACCCACAAATGGGACCTCAATGATCAGCTGTAACAAAGGCCAATGACGTCTATCAGGAGGAAAGAACGGAATGCGAATCTCTCTTGTGGTGCTCCTAATAGCACGCTCTCCTAAATAGAGCTCCAAACCTCTATCTGTAAAGAGAGGAATTCGATGGGTGGACAATACATACTCGACACCAATTAGGAAACTACCCTCGAAGCCAACTGTCAAGTGGTCCTCAGAGTAAGAAACCCATGTAATGACATCAGCTGTCAACAGCTCCAACCGTAAGTGCGAATGGGTGAAACCCTCAGCTACAGGAACCTCCATCAAAGTGGAGTGATGCCATCTCCATCCCCGTGGATAGGTGTCTAAACCTAACAGGATAATGGGACGAAGACATGAGAGTCTTTCGTAGGCCCAAAACTGCCAATACAAGATCAAACATCTGTGGTCAGTCAAACTCTCAACCTGAACAAGGGAAGTTAAAAGAGAAAATACTCACCAGCAGGAATGGGTAAAACCCTAACCAAGCCTCCGTTACACCCTCTGAGCATAGGCGCATTCCCCTGAGGAAGTAGGCAAAGGTGTAGGAACCCACTCCAGTATGGTCCACCCCCGTATGGCACTGACTAAAGCGAATGACACCGTCGAAGAGTTATCAACCAGGAAACAACCCTTGAGGATGATCAGGAACAATCGCCGAAGGATGTGATCCCTAACCCTCTTGTCATCGGGCAATGGCTCAGTCAAATCCCCACTCACGACATCTACACTCAAAGGACTAGTACGGACTGTCCCGCCCTTGAGTGCCGTAGCCGGGACTCCTAACAAGGATCTGACGACAGTCGCAGAAATGTCAGCCACAAAAGGCACTGACGCCCCAAAAAACTCTATCCCAGTGATGAATTGCCAATCCATCGGTGTCATCATCACTTCGTAATCCAGCAAATGGAGAGACTGAGTCTGGTGAAACCAGCGCTCGGACAAAGCCATGAGATAACCCCAGGGACAACGACGGGGGAGGTTGGAGAAGAAATCCTCAAAGTCCCAAGAATGCACAATCTCTCGGTACTCTAGATGAAAAGTCTGGTACAGAGAATGTATGTTAAACCAGCTCCCTTGAGGCTACGTAAAGCCGAGAACTTGTATCACGATGCAAATCAACATCAGAACCCTTGACCCCAAAATCGGGAAAATGAAGATTAACATGGCTTTTACCTCATTCGCATAAAGATAGATCGAGGGGTGATGACTCAAATCCTCCAGAAGCTCTTGAATCGTCACATTTATAGCTGGAAGCTCCCTGCAGGGAATAGAATGAGCCGGATTTGCAACGGCTACATCCTCCTCCTCGTCCTCGACATCTAGTCTCTCAACCCGGACAGGACGAATCACTGACTCCGTCAACCAATGAGGCTATCGGGATGGGCGAGGCCGAGGTCGAGGCACATCTAAAGCTCTCCTCCTCACACCTAAAGAGGTCCTACGGGAGCTACTCGGCTTGTTTGAGTCCATATATCTAGAAAAAAGTCTCCAAATCACCTCAGAAAGGGTGTGGTAAATTCTAACCTAGAGCTCATTAAATACACTTCATATCTATAAGCATGCATGCATTACTTTAACATACGCTTACAGTAGATTTAAAAATGCATGTTCATTCAATGCCTAGACTCGTGAAAAAAAATTTCACCAGTCTCCTTTGTAAAAAGGATTATCCACATGCGCGAAGGCATGACTAGGTGGACATTCAGTAGCATACCAACTCAAAGTCATAAACATCCTATATGTATGAAAAACATCAAAGTCAAAATCTATAAGGGTATCCTAATTACCAGGATTACTTTGCTTCAAAACCTTTGCTCATTTGTCCTCAAATAGGATGAAAAAATAACAGAAAAATGTGCCAAATTGACTGTTTTAAAAATTAATTTTTTTTCACATCAATACGTTCAACATGGTAAAATACCAAAATTTATTATGTTAAATAATTTTTATCAAGTCATATGAGCATGCATATTCACTACTATGTGTTTTGAATCATTTCATATGATATCTCACTTTCTAATGGTAAAAACTGGGAAAAAAACATGTAAATGTTACCAAGATAGTGCAGAACACTTCTACAGTGACAGATTTTACGGAAAGTAGCACGAACTCAAATGATCTGAAGAAGAAATCTCGGATTCTCTGTGCGACTTCAAGTTGAAAATGACTTGTGAAAGGGAAAGGCACCTGAGATATAAACCCATGGGTGTACTCACGATTGCCACGGGTCTACCTACGGCTACCCTAGGTGGTTCCCACCCCCTCTGGCTAGATTAAATTTGAGTTGTAAAGGAGGTCCCACAAGCTAAAAAGTTAAATCAAGAAAAAAGATGCTACGCGATTAAGCGAAAAAGCCTGAAATCCTGATTTTCTACATATCAATCATTGGTATTCGTCCATACACAAGGTTCACAAAACCAATGATCACAGCTGTTGAAAGCTACCATTGACAATACCTCACGAAGGTCAAATGCCATTAACTTGGGTGTAATTGCAATCAAAAGCATACATCTTGTCAAAATCCCTCCCCAGCGGAGATTTCATACATCCTTATCCGTTGAAAGCCATTTCAGCAAAGGTCAGGCAGCCCTGACATCACCAGCCATTGGTAGTAACTCCAGCGAAACATCAGAGGTGGTCCGATGATGTTATCCATTGAAAGTCATTTCAGCGAAGGTCAGGCAGCCCTGACATCTCCAGCTATTGGCAGTAACTCCAGCGAAGCATTGGAGGTGGTCCGATGATGTTATCTGTTAAAAGCCATTTCAGCGAAGGTCAGGCAGCTCTGACATCCTGAGCCATTAGCAGTAACTCCAGCGAAGCATCGGAGATGGTCTGATGATGTTAGCTATTGAAAGCTATTTCAACGAAGGTCAGGCAGCCTTGACATCACCGGCCGTTGGCAGTAACTCCAGGGAAGCATCAGAGGTGGTCCGATGACATTAGCCATTGAAGGACATTTTAGCTAGGATCAGGCAGCCTTGACAGTACAAGCCATTAGCAGTAACTCCAATGAATTATCAGAAAAGCCTGATGATGCAAATCATGGAAAGCCATCCTCATCGGGGAGGATCGATGATGGAATCTGTTATACATATCCTCAGTAATCAGAGTATAATTCCCCAAGACTCTCTCACACATGAGAAAAGTATCTTTGGTGGAAAATCTATAATGAGGATTGAGGACTTTGGTGATAACCCCAATGTCAACCCCCTGTGGTCTCAAGCATGGAGAAACCTCCAAAGACTTTGAGAACATCATTATAACTTGTCGAAAAATCAGGCTCAAATAGCACTGATGAACAGTTCAAACCATTGGCGATAACCCCAGCGTGACATCAGGAGATTCCTGTGATAAGAGCTTTGACAACTCCATCCCCCAACAAAAGCGGCGGGAGCAAACAGTTATCACATCTCGTTAGAAATCATTCCAACAAACTACACGCAACATTACATTGTATCATGCTGCATTGCATTTGCATCATGCTTACTTTATCATATTTCAAATGTCTAGCAATCTTAATCTTATCCATGCCATTACATTTCATGAATATGATAAAGAGGGGCATCTGTAGACACTCAAAATTTTATGTTCCTGTTACTAACCCTACAGGAGAGCAGAATCGTCTTCCAGAGATAACCCTGAAAGCCATCGCAATTCCAACCCTGGAGACAACCCCAGAAGATCTAGTTTTCAATCTTGGAGATAACCATGAGAGACTCGGTTTCAGTCCAAGAGATAATCTCAGGAGATTCAGTTCCAACCTCGGAGATAACCCCGACGGATATAGTTCAAGTTCCGTAGATAACCCTAGAAAAGTCAGTTCCAACCCCGGAGACAACCCCGGGAGACTCAATTTAACCCTGGAGATAACCCCGGGAGGTCAAGCACACCTCAGAGATAACCCTGAGTACATTCAGCATCCACAGTAGCCTAATCTCAGAGATAACCCTGAGCAATGACTGTTACATCTGTGCAAAAACTGGAGATAACCCCGATGCGGGCAAAATCATCATTTTTCACCTCAATGCTGCATTCACATCGTCTCAACACAAATTAATTCATACTGCATGCTAAGGTGCCCCACAAGAACCATAGTTCAAATCCCGAGTGACTACTACACAAGACAGTACACCAGATAGACTTTGAAGACTTGGAGATCTGGTCATGGACCAATCTTCTCAGCTTCGTACAACCTCTAATCCCATGTCATTGTGTAACTCTCGACAATAACATTCTAAAAAGGTACATCGCTCCTTTATCGGATGCCCGGATTGAAAGTTATGAAGGTTCAAGAGGACAACTCGTAGCTAAAGTGCACGCACTTCGAGACGACAAGACCCGTATGGCCTGGGGAAGCCCGGGTAACCGCAGGTAGAATCGCGGCTGCCGCGGGCAGACCCGCGGCCATCGGGTCTTTAAATATGAGCTCTTGACAGCTCATTTGAAAAAAAAATAGAAAACAAGAGAAAAGTCATCCTATTTCAGTTTGTAAACACTGCTACAGTGCTCTAAACTGAGTGATTCTTCTTTCTAAACACTTGTGATCTAGTGTAGTAACATACTGAAGTTTAACCTGTGGAAACAAAGTTTTCAGGCTTCAAAAGCTATCTGAAGTCTTCTTAGCAGCCCACTGTAAGATTTTTCAGATTTTTAAGCTTTTTACTACTTCTATATATATATATATATATATATATATATATATATATATATATATATATACACTAACGTTGTGAGTCGCGTTGTGTGGGTATACCCGGATCGTCGATCCGTGACTTTTTACTGCCTATATATATATATATATATATATATATATATATATATATATATATATATATATATATATATCGAACTCTGTATCGATTGAGCCTAGATATAATATCCGGTGCGTTTACCGTTTTTATATATATACATACATATATTTACATTTCTGTCAGGCCTGGAGTTTACTTCGTGGCCATTTACCGCTTATATATATATATATATATATATATATATATATATATATATATATATATATATATCACTTTTATAAATATCTGCTTCACTCGCTTTCATAATGTAGATATTTAATCTTTCAGCATGCGGGCTAGATTTGCTTAAATCTTGCTGCTTCTAACTTTGATCAGTTCATGGTAAGTAAACTGGACCCGTTGAAGCTGGAATGGTTAAATTTACTCAAATCTAGTTTTTTCTAGCTTTTGTACATATTGCTTTTCCTAGGCTTGCTTTTCATGTAAGCCTAGGAATCATGTGATCACATATTCAATTTTTAAATCTAGATTCGGTTCCCGTGATGGACATTTTGCAGCTACAGCCAGTTTATAAATTATCTACAGTGTCCGAATAACCTTAGATGGCTCTCATGCCCCCACGGAGTTTGGCACTGCTATGTATCTTATTTTCTCGAAGATGCTTCGAATCTCGAAAATAAAACAATCAAGCTGAACATATAATAAAATAGAAGTATCAAAGGCCTTAATTACTATTAAGCACAAGGGTTTGAAAAACCTATTTTACAAAACGTCACTGCTATATCTTGTTAAATTTAAATTTTTATACAAAAGTCAAAACCCTTTGTATATAGGGGCAAACGAGTCATAACACTACTTCCAAACAACTGCACATAGACCTAATTCACACACACACACATTCACAGATAAAAGTTTAATGAAAAGTGGCGATAATCGTGTTATCACGGAAGTCGAGGGGTGCCTAATACCTTCCCTCCGCTTAATCAAGCCCCTGGACCCTAACGAATTTCAGTTTATCAGACAAGTTAACCATGCCAAATCACTAGGTCTTTATGCAAACCTTTTCTCGATTGAGTTGGTGCAACCATTTAAAAATACCAACTGGCGACTCTCACAGTCAAATCGTCGACATATATATGTCAGACCTTTTTAAACTTGTTTTTTCAAATAAATCTCACCTAAAATGAGAACGCCAAAAGACATGAACAGATAAAGACAAATAAAAATTTCGACGTCAACATACGTGGGTGGTTCTCCCCAAACCAGTAAAGATAAATCTGGTAAGTGGGATTATTCGGAGTTCCAGTTTATGATAGAGCGGGAGTTAAAGTCTATTGATGAACAAGTCAATCAACTGGCAGAACTGATGTGACAACCCGAGAATTTGGGAAATTTTTAAAATTTTAATTAATTGATTTAAGGTTCAAAATTAGAACCTAGACAGAAAATTAGTGTATTCGTTTAATATTTTTGAGATGGAATTTTGAGGATTTCAAAATTTTGTGAAAGATTTAGGTGAATTATTCAAGATTAGGTGTATATGTGTTTATGTTTTGTGTATATGGTTATTTATGTGTACATTATGTGGTCAAGGGTCAAGGGTTGACCAGATAAAAAATATCTGAAACAAACCCTAAGTATATATTAAGAACGTTAACGTTCAGTTAGAAAACCCTAATTTCAAATTTTAAAACCCTAATTTATAATTAGGAAAAATTTAAGTGTTAATTAAATAGTTTTAATGTTAATTAGGAAATGTTAATCCTAATTTTCGAGTTATAATTAATTAGAAAACCTTAATCTAATTACGAAATCTAATTTCTAAATTAGAAATATTATTTTTCTAATTAAAACCCTAATTCGTGGTTTATAAACCCTAATGACCATTTTGATCCTAATGGCTTAATTAGCAATTTTAATTAGAAAATACTAATCCTAATTAGCAAGATTTAAGTTATCACTACAAAAAAAATGAGCCTTTAACAACGATTTTTCGGGTAACGACTTTATAAGTCGTTGCTAAAAGTATATGTTTATCAACGAAATTTGTCTTTCGTTGCAGATTGTGTCAGGCTTTCACTTTTTGCAACGAAATTCATAAGTCGTTCCAAAATTTCGTTGCTAATTCATTGACGGGAAAAAATTTCGTTAGAAATTCGTTGCAAAATTTTAAGCCACTTGATTTCCCATCATCGTGGGCAACGAAAGTTTTTTTGTTGCTAAAAATGGGGCTTTAGCAACAATTTTTCAAGCAACAGCTTTATAAGTCATTGCTAAAAGTGTATGTTTAGCAACGAAACTTGTCATTCGTTGCAGATTGTGTCAGACATTCACTTTTTACAACGAAATTCATAAGTCGTTGCAAAATTTGGAAACAAAATTCGTTAGAAATTCGTTGCAAAATTTCTAACCACTTAATTTCTCCTCATCGTGGGCAACGAAAATTTTTTTGTTGCTATATTTCGTTGCCTAATATGGACCACATTCATTGGCAATAATTTTTATTTTCGTTGCATATCGTATACAACTTTTTACAACAACTATTAAAATGTTACCTTAAATTAAGATAATCCCAATAAGTATGTTTTTGTAAGACCATATTCGGTATTCGGAAAATTGTGAAAAAATATTCATATTTAGTATTTAAAAATTATATCATAATGCGAAACATATTCGAACATGTGACCTATCACTTGGAACTTTGGTCATTTGACCGCTAGAGCAACACAAGTTATCTGTTAATATCTTGCAAGGATTAATATTTATATCAAAACATGAGATTTTCCCCATATATTTCTTTCTTCTCCTTCACTACATACCATTAATATAATCTCAAGAAGTTATATACTACAATAATAATAATAATAATAATAATAATAATAATAAATAATAATAATAATAACAATAATAATAACAATAATAATAATAATAATAATAATAATAATAATAATAATAATAATAATAATAATAGTACTAATAACAATAATAATAAAAATAATAATAATAACAATAACAATAATAATAAAGTTGCACCAATGGTGTGTAAGTTTTTTTTAACTCACATTTTTTAAATTCTCCTTTTTCTTGACTTGTATTTTTTTTATAATCAAATATTAATTTCTCTTTATATCTTGTATTAGAGGGTGTTTGACAATGACATATAAGTTGGTTAAACTAAGTTATAAGTCATTTGTTATTATTTAGTGTTTGACAATAACTTAAATTTTAACTTTTTTTTACTTATAAGTCATTATTAAAAAAAAAATTCATGCTTCATGCGCTATATTTTTTATTATTATTACTATTACTATTATTATAATTATTATATTTACTATTATTATTATTACTATTATTATTAATTATTATTATTATTAGAATAATTATTACTAATCTTATAATTATTAATTTTATTATTATAATAATTATAATTATTACTATTATTATAATTTCTATTATTATTATTATTATTGTTGTTGTTGTTGTTGTTGTTGTTGTTGTTGTTGTTATTATTATTATTATTATTATTATTATTATTATTATTCTTACTATTATTATAATTATTATTATTGTTACTATTATTATTGTTATTATTGTGGTTATTATTATAGTAATTATAATTATAATTATAATTATAATTATTAGTACTATTACTATTACTATTATTATAACTACTACTATTATTATTATTGTTATTAATAATCATTATTATAATTACTATTATTATTCCTATTACTATTATTATTATTAATTATTATTATTATTATAATTATAATAATAATTATTATAATAATTATAATAGTACTAATAATAAAAAAACCTGGCCGACCCGTGGGATTTTTAAAAAATAAAATAAAATAATGCTCCACTTGAGAATTAAACTCTAGACCTCCAACTTTTCATAAACAAATTCTCAAACCAACTAAGCTATAAGGATTTTTTATTATAAAGTTAGTTACCCGACACTAAAATACTAAAAATACTAATTACATATTTACATCAAATACTAATTAAAAAAAATACTAAAATTCAAATTATTTTGTTAATTAATCAAAAGAACAAAAATTCAAATTACATCATTAAAATACTAAAATCATAACATATTTACATCATTTACATCATAACATAACATATTATCATATTTTCATAATTACATCATTTACATCATATTTACATCATAACATATTTACATCATTTAATCAAAATACTACAATTCAAAACTAAAATACTAAAATTTTACTCAAATACTAAAATTTTACCATAGTTGTATAATACTAAAATTTTACCATAGTTGTATAACATATCAAAATACTAAAAGTCACTTATCCGACACTAAAATAATAATTACATATTTACATCAAATACTAAAAATATTAATGCTTTTTTAAAAATACTTTTTTTTTGTAAAGAGAAACATTTATTTATTTATAGATGATAGTAAAATTTATTTAATGCATAAAAAATTAAAAGAACTGCCAAAATACTAAAAGTCATGAAACTGTTTTTTTAATAAATAAAAAAAATGGCCAAAATGACATAGTTTTGACAGACTATGCACAAATAAATTATACACGGCTGTGTATGACCATATTGCTCTATATATTAACTTACCAAACTATAATTATTAATTTGTTACAATTTTTTTACTTAAAAAACTTAACTGCGATGTCGAGAGGCAGAAGCAATAGACAATATAATTTTGAAAAAAAGAATTATATATTCAATGTAAACAGTTGTTAGGAGTACTATTCCTGCAACCATCATCTATATCGTTAATCAATATAATTAATGGCTGAGATTGAAAAAAATAAAATTCTTGTCACTAAAATTGTAGTGGCAGTAATTACACTTATTAATCTACTAAAGTAAGTGTAATTACTGTCGCTACAACTTGTAGCGTTAAGACTTTTATTTTTTTCAAACTCAACTATTAATTATATTGATCAATGATGAAAAATGATGGAGATAATGGTTGCTGGAATAGTACTCCTAACAACCGGTTGTCATGAATTGGAACTCATATATATATATATATATATATATATATATATATATATATATATATATATATATATATTAATAACTTATATTAAATAATTAATAAGTCACATATATATAAATTAATTATATATATATAGGTATTAGCTTGCTACAAATTTTATATTTTCAAAATTTACTTGCGATAACAGGAGGCAATAACAATGGATAATATAATTTTATTATTAAAATGTGTTAGGTTCGAATTAATTTAGAATTAATGTACTATACTTTAAAATTCATTATTTTTTTCTTATTATATTTATAATTTTAATTAGTGCATTCATTTTAAAATTAAAATTTAGAATTTCAAAAATGATAAAAAGTTATTTGAATATTAATTTAGATTATTGATTATTGTATTTATTAAAAATAAATAAATTAACATTCATTCATTAATACTATACTTTAACACTCATTAATTTTTTTTCTTATTCTAGGTATATTTATAATTAAAGTATTCATTTTAAAATTTAATATTTTAAAAATAATAAAAACTTATTCGAATTATAAATTAAAACATTAATCAGTATATTTATTAAAAATAATAAAAGTGACATTCATTTATTTACAAATATAATAATATAAATTAGAAAAGTTTGCCAAAAAATAAGAAAATAAATGAAAAATATATTTAGTTATTTTTTTTAATTAATATCAAATTATTTTTTGTTTAATTATTTACAAATATAATAATATAAATTAGAAAACTTTGTCTAAAACAAAAAAATAAATGAAAAATATATTTAATTTTTTGTAATTAATATCAAATTAATTTTTGTTTAATTATTTACGAATATAATAATATAAATTAAAAAAGTTGGTCAAAAAATTTTAAAATTAAATGAAAAATATATATATTTTTAATAAATTTCAAATAAATTTTTATTTAATTCTTTACCAATATAATAATATAAATTAAAAATTTGGTCAAAAAAATAAAAAAATAAAATATTTTTTTTAATAAATATCAAATATATTTTTATTTAATTCTTTACCAATAGAATAATATAAATTAAAAACACATAATTTCATCTGAATTTGCTCCAGATCTTTTATATCAAATCCCTCAACTCTGAAAAACCTAAACTCGATTTCCGATCTGAAGGATCTCGCCTCTTCTCGCTGGACTCGATCAAGCGCCAGTTGGATCGCTCACACTCGGAGATTCTCAAGGACATTGAGGCTTTTCAATATCGTCTTCATAAACGATTCAAGGTCTCTAAAACTCTTTGTTGATATAATTGTATATGCTTCTCTGTGCGCGCCGATAGTTTGATTCTGAATTCCGACATATAATCTTTATCAAATTACTTTTCCCTCTGTAGAATCAGAATTGTGCAAGGATGTGATGAGATCTGTATTTTATCAACTCTGTAGAAGCAGAATTAGTAACAACGTCTGAAGTATTTCGAGTGTTAAGACTAGAAATCATTTTGTTGAGTTGACATAGTTTGAAAGGAAGGTTGCTTTAATTGTAGCTCTGTTCTGAGATTACTTCTCATATATAAATTCATATTCTCATTTTGATCAGCACCATTCTTCATCATTATGTGTATATTTGAGCTGACAAGTAGTATGCTGCATGTGAATTATTGTCCTTCGTCTCTTTTTTCCACCTAAAGCCATCTACTATCAATATTCAAACTTATCTGAAGACAGAAGCCAGCTGAAGGGAATGCTTCAAAACTTGCAAAGAGGGTATGTTGTTATTTTTTTATATATTCAATAGTGATGAATTTCATTTTAATGAATGAATATAGATGATTAGCAGAGGGGCTGTATTAAACAATCTTACTACTTTGTCAGGTAATTGCTTGTCTTGATGTGAGGACAAATGATAAAGGTGATCTTGTTGTAACCAAAGGAGATCAATATGATGTAAGAGAGCACACAAAGGAGAATGAGGTATAACAAATAAATTTTATATCATTACAATATCTCTTTGTCGTTGTATGACTTGTTACTAGTTAAGATGATATTGGTTGAACCTTGTAATAAACAGAGCAACTTGTCATTGGACATCAGTATCACATATTATTAATATAGTAATGACTCTAATAACTGTAAAAGAAAATATCATATGAGCAGCTGTTGTGGAACTTAATGGAATTGAACTTTTGATATATAGCAACTTGCCATTGGGTACGAGTGTATCAAAAAATGAGTTATCATTTATAATACTTATTTGATTGCACCACCAATGTTTTGGTAATCAATTATTATTATTATATCATAAAAGTACTTGTATGCATGTGTTTAATTGTGTACATAAAGGTGCATTCGGATGGATAACTTTTAGTATAGCAAAACTCTTTGTTTATATGATTACTCTGTTTGTAACTTTGGACCACAAGAGGAGGAGGTACCATGTTTCTTTGCAAAAGTTTTACTCATGCCTAACTTTCTATCATCAGGCTACTGCCAAAAGTTGATTCAATTATGCAATTCCACAAGCATCCTCGATTTCAACATTTATCAATGAAGTATCGGTCCTAGTCAAGTAAGTGACAAATAGTTCACACAAATGTGTTTACATTATATATGCTTGCTGATATATGTGTGTGCATAGGCTTTAGGCCGAGAGTGATATCATTTGTTGTGAGCAGAATGGTGAATTCAGAGTTGCAGCTGCAGCAGTTGTAAGCTTACAATAAGAAAGAAGGAAGCTTTGAAGCCAGAAGCCTCTGCTGTCGTCACAATGCCACCCCATTATGTATTTCCAATTCAACTGCCGACGAGCCAAATCAGCGCTCCTTCCACGGCAAGTTCCCCAGCCCCTACTTCAGCTCCTGTAACTGAGTTGCCTGCTCCTGCAAAATCAAGTGATTCATCTCATCCGCCACTGAAATACCCCATGGCCGGAACTTTTTACCGGTCTCCTGCACCTGGAGAACCACCATTTGTTTTAGCAAGGATTTCTTCTATTTTTAAATAATGAAAAAGAACATTTTCATAACTACGGGCATCCTTTATTGATCTACATTTCTGCAGGTTGGAGAAGAAGTGCAAAAAGGCCAGGTCATTTGGATTATTGAGGCCATGAAACTAATGAATGAAATTGAAGTACGTACCTCTTATCATAAATTAGTCGATGCTACCACTTTTTCCAAGTTCATCCCTTGCAATTCTTTTGATGAAATACATCTTGTTCTTACTGTTCAACTAATTCTTCGCTTGGGAGGATTTCTGTTCCTTATGGGCTATTAGTTCTCTATTTTCATTCCCCTTCCTTTTGCGAATATAATTGCATACGAGTAAGAAAGTGAGTGGCTCTGGATTATTAGGATAAACTTTGTTGCGTACAGTCTAATCAATCCCTTGTAGTGTAAATATAATTCTTTTGAAATCAACCCAGAAAATAAAATTACGGTCTGAATTGTTGTGTCAGGTTGATCAATCGGGAACCGTAGCCGAGATACTGGTAGAGGATGGAAAGCCAGTTAGTGTGGACTTGGTAATATCTCGCTCCCTATCGAACACGCGCGCACACACTTGCATATGGATTTTGTATCTGATGTCCATGTTTTCCATTCTGCAGCCTCTGTTTGTCATTGTTCCTTGAAGAACTTGTATAAAGATTTTCCATAGGCTGAATCTGTTCTTTTTGAAGGTTTCTAAAAATACTCACACTTATGGCCCTTTTTTCGTGACATGTATATCATCAACCCAATAACAGTTAAAAGTTTGGACTGTGGCCATGGGATGGCATGGCATGGCATGTTCCGATATTACTGTTTTTTATTTTGTCTCTCTTGATCCATACAGGTAATGAGTAAAAATTTGGTACCGGTGGCGTCTATGGTTTTGAACTCATTCGAAGATCCCCAGCCTCGTGTACGGTGGACAGCTGTTAATGCAGTTGGTCAATTGTCCACTGATTTGGGTCCTGACTTGCAAGTTAAATATCATCATCTGGTGCTGCCAGTATTAGCTGCAACCATGGATGACTACCAAAATCCCCGAATTCAGGTTTGTGGGATATATTGATTGGTATTTGTCTGCCTCATTGAGAATTGTATGTATATGTTCTTTAGCATTGCAATTATTTGCGATAATTTTGGATTTACTCAACCTGTGTAAAATCTGAACCAACGAGAGATATCCTCTCATAACAATCATGACATTGCTCATTAGGATTGTGAATTGTATTATGTTGGAGCCTTGAATTTGTACCTTGATTCTGTAGGATCGTGTTAGTCTTTTCTCCCTTCACTCTGCTGCTAACATGATCTATTTCATCCATTAGCATTTGTGTTGTATGTTGCAGGCGCATGCTGCTTCAGCAGTGCTAAATTTCAGCAAAGTTGTACACCAGAGATCCTGACTCCATACTTGGACGGGATTGTAAGCAAATTGCTTGTACTCTTACAGGTACCATTGTCCAGAGTACCAACATCATGTCAACTAGGGGCACATAGATCATTATCTTTACTAAACTTTTTTTATCTTTGTTTAATTGTACACTTGCATGAATCAATGGTAGAAAATTTGTATACATGCGACTTGAGCTATTTTCCATTTTGTTAGCAACATCTTACGAAGTTTGATTGTAAAGATGATGAATGATCATGTATCGATGTATCGGATGATTTTATTTAATTAATAATATTTTAGTTTTTTTGTATTTCTGTCATAATTTGTTTATGTGGTTATTGAGACATAATTTTTTGTTTATAAAATAATTTTGACATTCGTTACATAACAAAAGAAAAGGCAATAATTCAATAATTTTAATATAGCAATTTTTTATACATTTAGCAACAAATTTTTGTTGCTAATGACTTTAAAAATATAATATTTGGCAACGAAAAATTAACCTAATAACAACGGAGAGGATATTGTTGCTAATACTAAAATAAAAGGCAATATTTTTTATCGTTGCAAATCATATCAACTTTCGTTGCACATATAAATAAACGACAACATATAATGTCGTTGCTAATCGTCGACTTTCGTTGTTATTTAAAAATAACCAGCAACAAACATTTTCGTTGCTGATTCAGCATAATGTCGTTGCCAAATAATATAATCAGCAACGAAAATCGTTGCTAAAAAGTTTACATTCCGCAACGAAAGCAAGCTTAGGCAACAATTTTCATAATTTACTGCAACGAAAAATGTCGTTGCAAAATGGTATCAATTGCAACGAAAATTCATGGTCGTTGCAAAAAAAAAAGAGTTTATTTCGTTGCCAATTAGTAGGTTTTTGCAACGAAATGGGGTTTTTAGCAACGAAATTTTTATTATTCTGCAACAATACATTTTGTTGTTAAATGATCGATGTCTCTGTATGAAAGCCATATTTCGTTGCAAAATGTATTACTTTTGGCAACGAAAAAAATTTGTTCGTTGCGGAACAATTAGCAACGCTCATTGCGCAATGAAAGACGCAACGACAGTAAAGTCGTTGCCAAAATCCTTTTGCAACGAAATTTGGCACCTTTAGCAATTAAAATCGGTTGTTGCTGAAACCCCATTTTTTTATAGTGTGATTAAGGAATTTTAATATGATTAGAAAATTCTAATTATAATATAGAAATATTAATTTCAATTTTTAAAACCTAAATTTGAAAATTTTAGAAAAAAAATTAAATTGCTAAAACCTAAGGGTTTCAAATCCTAAACCCTAACCAAAACCCTAAACCCTAAGGATTTGGCCATTTACTAGAATGCCATTAAAATTAATTGCTAAATGACATTTTTGCCCTTTGTTGCATAATTGGACTTAACTTGCAAGAGTTGTCCTAATGAGTTGTTCACCAACCCTAAACCCTAGCTTTTGACTAATATCAAGAACTCAGCCCAATTATATCAGCCACATACATTAGTTACAAGAATTTTATAGATTAAAAGAGAGAGAAATGACCAATTTCATTTTTATTTTCTCCCAAGACATTCTCTCTCTAAATTTCAGAAATGTGAAGTGAGAGAGTGAGGTAAGATGAGCCAAAATCAGTTTATAACTTACAAAGATCAGAATCAGAAGTCAGATTAAGGATCAAAGCATAGAAAGGTATAAAAACTCTAATTTCAAAAATCTTATGATGTGTTGTTAGATGTTGTAATTAATTGGTTAGATATGTGTAATAGGGTGTCTTTGAGTGATCTGGGTTGACAGATCATGGATCTATAACGCTTAGATGCACGAATCAAGCATTTTTAGACGTTTGGAAAAATGGAGAAATATGGCCTGACAGTCGAATGTCAGAGGCCTTAGATCTTTCTATGTTAATGATTTGTGTTGCTTTAAGTTTTAAACTTATAGTCTGTTATGTGGTCTTTGTTCTGAAACTTGAAACAGAGTCATAGAATGTCTAGATCGTAACTTATGAGCAGTCAAAGGTCGTTGACCGTTCACGGAAAGTTGAATCTGGGCAACCCAGAATGTTTTACAGTGGTCTGACAAATTTGTTCAAGCCTCTGATCTTGTAGTCTTTTCATTGTTTGGCCATGTTGTTATTTTGGTGTTGTAGTATGACATAATGACTACACAATCGTGTCCTTAGATCACCTATATCTGCATCAGATTCATAAATAACCTTGGTCAAAGTATCCTTGACCGTCTGCTTTGTTGAAGTTCTGGAAAACCTAGAATCTTCATAGGCCGAATTTTCTGACAATGTTTGACCTGCCTGAATCTTGTGATTTTGTTGATAGTACACTGATATTATGTTATGGAATCCTTCCCTGACATCCCTAGTTCATGACTGAATCAATAAAACATACAAACAAAGCCCAGATTGCACGTTATAAGGATTTGAAAGTAGGTACCACGACTGTTCTTCAATTCTGGAAAACCAAGAAATTGAAGAACATGTCTGACAGTGAATTGATGAGCTTAGATCTGTCTGTTACGTTGTGTATTGCCCAGAATCTTGGTTGATAGTTGTAGTCTTACACTTGTATTACAATATTAACACATATTATCAATCTAGAGGCAATAAGAACACGGATATAAATTTGGTCAAACCACCCAACCGGTATTCTGACTTGAAGTTTTGGGCAGCTCAAGAACACCTCAAGAACACTTTTAGTGACAGATTTGTCGCCTAAGCCTCTTTTAGCGACAGTTTATTTAGAAAATTAATTATTTTAATTAATAAATAGATAAAAATGATTTTTAATTATTAAAAATACATAATAAATTTTGAAAAATTATTTTAAAGCCTGAAAAATAGTTTTTAATTATTTTGAGTATATTTCATAAATATTTAATATTTTTAGAATATAAATGGTATTTAATTTATTTAATTATAATATTCAATAAATTATTTAAAAATAATTTTAATACATGAAAAATTATGAAAAATTATATTATGGTAAAAGAAAATATTTTAAGTTATTTTCAGTGACTTTTAATATTTTGTGAGGAATTTCATTAATTAATCAATATTAATGATAATTAGTTTATTTAATAAATATATTAAATAAATTATGAAAAAATATAATAAATGATTTATAAATCATACAAAAATGATTTAAGTGTTATAAAAATATTTTAAGTTATAAAATATAACTTTTGATATTTTGTCATGAAAATATTAATATTTTAATATTAATAGCAATTATCGAATAATGAATTTAATTGTTTAAAAATCATATAAAGGCGATTTTACAGTATTAAATATACTTTGTGATATTATAAATATATTATAATATTATGACATGTATTTCATTAATATTTGATAATAAATAAATATTAATGATAAAAGAATTAAGTAGTATTTAATTTATTTAAATACGTTATTAATGATTTAAAAATCAAGATAAATGGTAATAAATATTTAAAAATTATTACGAGTTTATGAAAAATATTTTGACTGATATTAAAAGTGTCTGAGATAATTGTTAAGTGTTAGGCAGAGTTTAATTGAACTTACACTCGATAAAAGTCCGACTAGACTGTCGGGACATTAGAATTTTGTCGGAATCAAGATAGACTGTAATAGTTTGACTTGATACCGAGTCTTATGTGTGTTATAGACTGATAGAGATATGTGTTATATATTTAGGTTATTCTATGTTTTATATATATATATATATATATATATATATATATATATATATATATATATCTTATAGTATTATATTGTGATGATATTATTCTAATATTGGAGATCTATATTACTAATATTAGGTCTTTAGATAAAGCGTTATAAATTGCGTAGCGGTAATCAACGGTTTAGGCAAGTTTATTTTTACTTAACTCTACTAAGAGTGTTTCATTCGGATAAGATTATGGTTAATCATTACTGGTTGCCATGAATTGTACTCTGTACATATTGCATGTATAAGTCAGGTATGAAAGGCAAATCACCTTCATTACCAGTTGGTTCAGATATATTTGTTCATGTATAATACTTGTTCAGTCATAAATTTGTTCCTGCTAGTTCACAATTATATTGTTGAATTATAGCCATCTTATTATTCTGACTCTTTCAATCACGATATATCGTTTTATTATTGAATTTAAACTTGCTGGGCAACTTTCATGCTCACCCTTGCTATATCATGATAAAACATTGCAGATTAAGACGAACGCGTCGGATACAAGGAAAGGTTAAAGACAGTTCCAGCTTAAAGTTAATGTGTGCGATTAGATTTGTAATAGTATAGTTTGATAATAATATTATGTGTTAGTTAAGTTATGAATTGTGATTAAGTTAAGGTTACTCGACCTTGGGAAAAAGTATGAAAGTTTAATGTATAAACAATTTATGTTTATATCTTTCGCAAAAATAGTAATAGTTGTATAGAATGATCGAACCGGATCTGCGGTGATTCGGGACCTCGGATTCAGGGACGTTACAGTTGGGAACCTTAGGTAGGAATACCTGAGACTAATAACCGCAGTGATTAGGATAAGATCTAACTCACATAGAGTTAGTTGGTCGGTAAGATTCAAAGACGAATCTCGGCGAGTTATAAGATACAGAGTTCCCTAACTCTGATAATAAAGTTGAATAGTAGTGATGAATAGATCGAGTCTAAAAGACTAAAAATACAGTGATAGGAGATCGTAAAACAAACTGATTAAGACATAGAAATAAATCGTAATATATACGATAAGATCACCCCATGATCTGATAAGGTGATAGCAGGGAGAAGAATGAATCTGATGATTGAAAAGTTTACAGCAAGATTGCTGGGTGTCAGTTGTACTATGAATTGGTATAGGTTCAGGAAAGGATTATGAATATGGGTTAAATGAAATTCGTATTGAGAAGGGTGTTAGTGGTAGGTGGGATTTCAATTGCGGATTCATGTCGGCGGCTGAGTTGTATGATTCCTTGTATGGGCGGGGAATTGTACCTGGTGTAACAACTACTTAGTTCTGACAATGATAATCATTGAAATATTTGTGTCGCGCTATTTGCTATATGCATGTTAAGAGGGTGATTCCTTTATCATGTGTATAACAGATAGATAGGTCATAGGTAGAGGATATAAGGTTAAGTACGAGTTCTTCAAACTCATAATTATGTGACATGCTTGACTCATAGTTATATGCAATGTTTATGAACCCCTCAGGGAATGGACGCCAAAGGTCTGACTAGGAAAGTTCTTAAACTCATATGATTGTGGCAATTTATGGACTCATAAGTGTGGTTTGACGAACTGGGTATAGTTGTGTGTAAACAGAATATTGAGGATAATAAGAATAGATAGACTGTTAAGCAAATGATTATTAGTGGAGACATAAGTTTTCAAAACTCCTAGCTATGCTAGACTTCGAAATTTTGACATCAAGCTAAATACGCACTATGTGCTTTTAAAAAAAATGTAGACTCGTAATCATTTTTGAAACGGTTTAAAGTATAGTCTATGCTACTTGTTTCAGCTAGACGAAGATGATTTGAAATATCAAAATATATTTTTATATATCACTTATGTACCATGTAACCTGGTGTAGAGATGATAAAAGGTGATAGAGTTGTAAATACAGAAATACTTAGTGCGAATCCGATCTGAAAATCATTGTTCCACTATTGTATGATGTGTTATGACAAAGTCATACGATGACGGCATCCTCAAACGGACTGTTAATACAGTATGGCATCATGACGTCATTCTCAAAAATATTTGCAAAATTTTAATTTGCCAACGGAGTTTGACTGCACCTAAATAATTCGATTGAATTGAATTATTGATATGAGTCTATGCTATTCGATTCAACTGGACTAAAGTTTATGAAAACTCTAAGTGTTCATTAAAAGAAATTTCTCGGACCAAACTGTTTTGGTGCGGAATCTAATAAGACTAAGGTAGAATTTTGTGCCTATGGAAGTGACGAGAAACATATAAAATCAGTACTTGGCCAGTACAGGGCATATAGGGCTGATCACCTTTTGTGTTCGTAAGTTATGTCGGTTTGTGGATGAATTTCCGTATAACCTTTGCGAAAATGACAGACAAATAGTCTATATGAATCCTCAGCACAATTTCAAAATTTTAACTCTTGTGAGCGGTGTATTGGGTAGCATGTGATGATGAGAATGTATGATGAATGGTGTATGGTGTAAGGTGTAAGGTAAATTTCGGGGACGAAATTTTTAGAAGAAGGGGTGAATGTGACAACCCAAGAATTTGGGGAATTTTTAAAATTTTAATTAATTGATTTAAGGTTCAAAATTAGAATCTAGACAGAAAATTAGTGTATGCGTTTGATATTTTTGAGATGGAATTTTGAGGATTTCAAAATTCTGTGAAGGATTTAGGGAAATTATTCAGGATTAAGTGTATATGTGTTTATGTTTTGTGTATATAGTTATTTATGTGTACAATATGTGGTCAAGGGTCAAGGGTTGACCAGATAAACGATATCTGAAACAAATCCTATGTATATATTAAGAACGTCAACGTTCAGTTAGAAAACCCTAATTTCAAAATTTGAAACCCTAATTTATAATTAGAGAAAATTTAAGTGTTAATTAAATAGTTTTAATGTTAATTAGGAAATGTTAATCCTAATTTTCGAGTTATAATTAATTAGAAAACCTTAATATAATTACGAAATCTAAATTCTAAATTAGAAATATTATTTTTCTAATTAAAACCCTAATTCGTGATTTATAAACCCTAATGACCATTTTGATCCTAATGACTTAATTAACAATTTTAATTAGGAAATACTAATCCTAATTAGCAAGATTTAAGTTATGATTAAGGAATTTTAATATAATTAGAAAATTCTAATTATAATTTAGAAATATTAATTTCAATGTTTAAAACCAAAATTTAGAAATTTTAGAAAAAAAAATCAAAGTGCTAAAACCTAAGGGTTTCAAACCCTAAACTCTAATCTAAACCCTAAGGGTTTAGCCATTTACTAGAATGCCATTAAAATTAATTGCTAAATGACATTTTTGCCCTTTGTTGCATAATTGGACTTAACTTGCAAGAGTTGTCGTAATGAGTTGTTCACCAACCCTAAATCCTAGCTTTTGACTAATATCAACAACTCAGCCCAATTATATCAGCCAAATACATTACTTACAAGAATTTTATAGATTAAAAGAGAGAGAAATGACCACTTTCATTTTTATTTTCTTCCAAGACATTCTCTCTCTAAATTTCGGAAATGTGAAGTGAGAGAGTGAGGTAAGATGAGCCAAAATCAGTTTATAACTTACAAAGATCAGAATCAGAAGTCAGATTAAGGATCAAAGCATAGAAAGGTATAAAAACTCTAATTTCAAAAATCTTATGATGTGTTGTTAGATGTTGTAATTGATTGGTTAGATATGTGTAATAGGGTGTCTTTGAGTGATCTGGGTTGATAGATCATGGATCTATAACACTTAGATGCACGAATCATGCATTTTTAGAAGTCTGGAAAAATGGAGAAATATGGCCCGACAGTCGAATGTCAGAGGCCTTAGATCTTTCTATGTTAATGATTTGTGTTGTTTTAAGTTTTAAACTTGTAGTATGTTATATGGTCTTTGTTCTGAAACTTGAAACAGAGTCATAGCATGTCTAGATCGTAACTTATGAGCAGTCAAAGGTCGTTGACCGTTCACGGAAAGTTGAATCTAGGTAACCCAGAATGTTTTACAGTGGTCTGACAAATTTGTTCAAGCCTCTGATCTTGCAGTCTTTTCATTGTTTGGCCATGTTGTTTTGGTGTTGTAGTATGACATAATGACTACACAATCGTGTTCTTAGATCACCTATATCTGCATCAGATTCATAAATAACCTTGGTCAAAGTATCCTTGACCGTCTGCTTTGTTGAAGTTCTGGAAAACCTAGAATCTTCATAGGCCGAATTTTCTGACAATGTTTGACCTGCCTGAATCTTGTGATTTTGTTGATAGTACACTGATATTATGTTATGGAATCCTTCCCTGACATCCCTAGTTCATGACTGAATCAATAAAACATACAAACAAAGCCCAGATTGCACGTTATAAGGATTTGAAAGTAGGTACCACGACTGTTCTTCAATTCTGGAAAACCTAGAAATTGAAGAACATGTCTGACAGTGAATTGAGGAGCTTAGATCTCTCTGTTACGTTGTGTATTGCCCAGAATCTTGGTTGATAGTTGTAGTCTTACACTTATATTACAATATTAACACATAATATCAATCTAGAGGCAATAAGAACACGGATATAAATTTGGTCAAACCACCCAACCGGTATTCTGACTTGAAGTTTTGGGCAGCTCAAGAACACCTCAAGAACACTTTTAGTGACAGATTTGTCGCTTAAGCCTCTTTTAGCGACAGTTTATTTAGAAAATTAATTATTTTAATTAATAAATAGATAAAAATGATTTTTAATTATTAAAAATACATAATAAATTCTAAAAAATTATTTTAAAGCCTGAAAAATAGTTTTTAATTATTTTGAGTATATTTCATAAATATTTAATATTTTTAGAATATAAATGGTATTTAATTTATTTAATTATAATATTCAATAAATTATTTAAAAATAATTTTAATACATGAAAAATTATGAAAAATTATATTATGGTAAAAGAAAACATTTTAAGTTATTTTCAGTGACTTTTAATATTTTGTGAGGAATTTCATTAATTAATCAATATTAATGATAATTAGTTTATTTAATAAATATATTAAATAAATTATGGTAAAATAGAATAAATGATTTATAAATCATATAAAAATGATTTAAGTGTTATAAAAATATTTTAAGTTATAAAATATAAATATTTGATATTTTGTCATGAAAATATTAATATTTTAATATTAATAGCAATTATCGGATAATAAATTTAATTGTTTAAAAATCATATAAAGGTGATTTTACAGTATTAAAAATAATTTGCGATATTGTAAATATATTATAATATTATGACATGTATTTCATTAATATTTGATAATAAATAAATATTAATGATAAAAGAATTAAGTAGTATTTAATTTATTTAAATACGTTATTAATGATATAAAAATCAAGATAAAAGGTAATAATTATTTAAAAATTATTACGAGCTTATGAAAAATATTTTGACTGATATTAAAAGTGTCTGAGATAATTGCTAAATGTTAGGCAGAGTTTAATTGAACTTAGACTCGATAAAAGTTCGACTAGACCGTCGGGACGTTAGAATTTTATCGGAATCAAGATAGACTGCAATAGTTTGACTTGATACCGAGTCTTATGTGTGTTATAGACTGATAGGGTTATGTGTTATGTGTTTAGGTTATTCTATGTTTTATATATATATATATATATATATATATATATATATATATATATATATATCTTATAGTATTATATTGTGATGATATTATTCTAATATTGGAGATCTATATTACTAATATTAGGTCTTTGGATAAAGCGTTATAAATTGCGTAGCGGTAATCAACGGTTCAGGCAAGTTTATATTTACTTAACTCTACTAAGAGTGTTTCATTCGGATAAGCTTATGGTTATTCATTACTGGTTGCCATGAAGTGTACTTTGTACATATTGCATATATAAGTCAGGTATGAAAGGCTGATCACCTTTATTATCAGTTGATTCAGATATATTTGTTCATGTATAATACTTGTTCAGTCATAAATTTGTTCCTTCTAGTTCATAATTATATTGTTGAATTATAGCCAGCTTATTATTCTGACTCTTTCAATCATGATATATCGTTATATTATTAAATTTAAACTTGCTGGGCAACTTTCATGCTCACCCTTGCTATATCATGATAAAACATTACAGATTAAGACGAACGCGTCGGATACAAGGAAAGGTTAAAGACAGTTTCAGCTTAAAGTTAATGTGTGCGATTAGATTTGTAATAGTATAGTTTGATAATAATATTATGTGTTAGTTAAGTTATGAATTGTGATTAAGTTAAGGTTACTCGACCTTGGGGAAAAGTATGTAAGTTTAATGTATAAATAATTTATGTTTATATCTTCCGCAAAAATAGTAATAGTTGTATAGAATGATCGAACCGGATCCGCGGTGATTCGGGACCTCGGATTCGGGGCCGTCACAACTGATAATACATCAACACCAAGTCACACGACAGTTGTTCAGTCAGGAGCATGCAATTCTCCTCTCTTTTATCACAAAGACTCCACCATTGACCCAATAGACTAAAACCTTGGTGGAAAAGCTTGCAAGAAAAGCAAGAGCCTAAGCCCGTCGGGACATTGCCAACAAATGGGAGTTCACCTATTTGGGCCAACCGATGGAAGAAATCTTGCAGATGTTGATCAATGAGGGAAAGATTTTAGCACTTCTACCTCCAGTCAATTCACGCTCAAAAAGATTTGACGCTACTGGAGTCTGTCAATACCACTCCCAATCTCGTGGTCACAACACTGAAGAATGCTGGGCACTCTATCATCTTATCCAAAATATGATTGATAGCGTTGACCTACAAATGGTAGACGATGACCTCGTATCACTTGATAGTGGGCATACAATTCCTCCAGGATCGCAAAGATGGAGGGAAATCATAGCAGTTATATCCTCTGAGGGAGACCTGGCTACCACACCCCTTACAATTCAACCCATCAAACTCAAAGTAGTTGAAAACCCTTTGAAGGTGGATGCACCAAAACCCATAATATTTCCATTCAGACCACAATATCCTATCATTAGCCTTAAGAAAGTCCCATGGAACTATGGAGAGGTTGAAGGATCAACGTCTAACACCACTATTGTGGTATCCAAGGAAAACCCGCTATATCTCCCTCAACGAGTGATGAAGCTAGTCATCAGATCTAAGGGGAAAGTACCCAAGGAGAAAATCAAAGAATTCCTCCGCAAGATGGGACATAATGAAGCCAAGGTGGTGCAATGCTCGAAGGAAGCACCTTAATAGATATCTATTCTAGACTTGGTATTCTCTTCAGAAGATCATCGAAAGGTCTTAATGAAGATATTGGAAGAAGCCCACCTGCTAAAGACGATGGATGTTGAAAAATTTTATCATCTGGTAGATCGCATCTTCAATATCAATGTGATATCCTTCACCGATGCTGACATACCTCCCAAAGGGAAGGGTCATTGCAAGCCACTGCACATAGTAGTGATGTTTTCTGGATATGTGGTCGGAGGTGTGTTAATATATGGAGGATCATCCCTAAACATTTGCCTCTATGCCACATTAGAAAGGATGAAGATCAATTCAAATCGGATCTGACGCAGCCACACAATCATCAAAGCTTTTGATGGATCTCGACGAAATGTTGTGTGAGAGGTTGAATTACCAGTAGAAATCGGTCCACATACCTTCTATATATCTTTTCAAGTGCTCAAAATCACTACAGGATATAATTTACTGTTGGGAAGACCTTGGATCCATATGGCGGGAGCCGTCCCATCCACTCTTCATCAACATCTCAAGTATATCATAAACAATAATCTGGTCAATGTCAATGCTGAACCAGAGTATCCTGTCCAAAGTGATATGCCATTAATCAGTTTCAATGAAGAAGTTAAGCATGTCAGCTTCCAAGCCCTTGGGGTGAGCAACACTCACTATCAACCGATCGGGGCTCCAACTTTGAAACCCAGAGTTTTTGCTGAGGTAATTTCATCCAGTCAAGAGATGATATCCTTGGGTTTCCAACTTGGATAAGGGTTAGGAAAGAATCAACAAGGAATTAAATGCCCAATTCAAATTCCCAGCCAAACAAGGAAGGCCGAACTAGGCTACTCCTTTGGGTCAAGTCTCAGGAATCTGCACATGCATACACTAGTTCCTTCATCTATAATGCTATTGCCTAAACCTGCAAATGTAGATTCTGTACGGCCTCTAAGGAAAATTTCTATCTCTATGGCGGGTTTGCTGTTTCCTAAGCCCAGACCGCCTAATGGGAAAGAAGTCCTAATTCTAGACCCAAACATTGAGGAAAGGAATCAAAGGCGCAAATAAGACATAAAGAGATGGTTATCAAAGATGTACGTCCTGGTACATACCGAGGGTATGAACAAGGATATCTTAGATGACGACTGCTCAGACATCATGGTTGTTATTCAAGAGGAGGAGGATGATAACCGCCTCTTCATCACAGTTGTCCACCAGGAGTTGACCCTCAGTAATTGGAGTAACACTCCTTGCATTTGCCGAAGAGGGTAAAAAGGGCAGAAAATCCCTCTGCCCTATAGGTAGCAATAACTTCTTACTTTTGTTGCATAGTATTAGAAGTTGTTTTGTCATGCCATGCTAACACTCTTTATGATCAAACATTTTTATATATTAAGTGAAAGCATTTTGTTTTAGGACTCCAGAGTTAAATCTGTCTAAACTTACTAATGGGATGCCGACTACAACTTTGATGTAAAGTTGAACTCTGACTTGATGGAGATTGAGCAAGAGGACTATAAGGTGCTTGAGGAGATCAAAGAATGGGTCGAAGACAATCCCAAGCCAAACCTTGATCAAACCACTTCCTTCAACCTTGGAACCTCAAAAAACCCCAAACAAATCCAGATTAGTGTGGACCTTACCCCAAGACAAAGGAATGACATGATTGGTTTATTGACCTAATTCCAGGATGTGTTTGCATGGTCTCATGAAGACATGATCGGTTTGTCAACTAAAATTTTCATTCATAGCCTACCTATTAAAGAGGGATTTAAGCCAGTCAAACAAAAGCTCAGGCGATTGAAACTTGAGTGGAGTTTGAAAGTCAAGGAAGAAATTGTGAAACAATTTCAAGTCGGCATCATCATGGTATCGACATACCCTGAGTGGCAATCAAACATAGTTCCCATACCTAAACCCGGAGGGAAGGTGTGAGTATGCATGGATTACAGGAATTTAAACAAAGCTTATCTCAAAGACAACTTCCCAGTGCTATTTATCCACATACTCATTGACAATACAGCTCAGTATGGCATGTACTCCTTTATTGATTACTTTGCTAGGTACCATCAAATCATGGTTGCTGAAGAAGACCAGGAGAAGACAATATTCATCACTCTTTGGGGAACCTTTTGCTACAGAAGGTTGTCATTCGGCCTCATCAATTCAGGAGCTACCTATTAGCGTGCCATGATGGCTCTTTTTCATGATTTAATGCATAAAAAAATAGAAGTCTATGTGGATGACATCATTGTCAAGTCCCAAAGGGAAAAAGACCACATAGACCATCTCAAAAAGCTAATCAACTAGTTGCTCAAGTATAAATTGGTCAAGTGCACCTTCGACGTCAAGTCAGGCAAGTTGTTGGGATTTCAAGTGAGCCACAGAGGCATTGAACTAGATCCTGCCAAAATTCAAGCCATTACTGAGATGCCCGTGCCCCAGACAGAGAGGGAAATATGAGGATTTCTAGAAAGAATCAAATTCATCAGCCGATTCATCTCCCAACTCACGGTAACCTGTGAGCCCATCTTTAAGTTATTAAGAAGAAATCCTCCAAGAAATGGAACGAAGAGTGTCAAAAAGCCTTCTTTTCTATGAAAGAGCAATTAGTCAAAGCTCCTGTCTTGGTACCTCCTAGGGATGATATTCCCCTGTTTATGTACCTGTCAATCAATGACAATGACATGGGCTGCATGCTGGGACAAAAAGATAATAGAGGCCAAGAAAGAGCTATCTATTACCTCAGCAAAAGATTCAGCATCAGTGAGCACAAGTATACCTAGATTGAAAAGACTTGTTGTTCATTAGCATGGGCTGCCACAAGATTACAACATTATCTCCATGGTCACACAATCCATCTCATATCCCGCATGGATCCTCTCAAATATGTACTCAGTAAACCACTATTAAATTATTGATTGTCCAAATGACAGTTGATTCTCCAATAATTTAACATCATCTATGTGACTCAAAAGTCTATCAAAGGTCATGGAATTGCAGATCAACTCACCGTAGCACCATCAGGGGATTTTAAACCCTTGGAAACATATTTTCCTGATGAAGGGGTAATGACGATTCAGTAACACCATCAATGGGATATATCCCAGTCATGGAGGATGAATTTTGATGGAGCTATAAACATGGAAGGTGCCAAAGCAAGAGCAGTTCTAGTGTCCATTTTGGAAGAACAATATTCCATTTCTATCAAATTAAAGTTTGTCAGCACCAACAGCACAACTGAGTATGAAGGCTGTATAATGGGGTTGAAGCTAGCCCAATCCATGGGCGTCAAATGGTTAACTATCTTTGGAGAATTTGAGCTGGTAATCAAACAGACCACTGGGATCTATCACACCAAGGAATTACATTTGCTGCCTTACCATCGGCAAGTTATCTAGATGGCTTCAGAGTTTGAAGAAATATCCTTCCTCCACATTCCTCGTAACAGGAATGATTTTGCTGATGTATTAACAACTTTGGCCTCCTTGATCAACATACCTGTAAATAGAGACATTTTGAATATCAAATTTGCTAGCCAAAAGGCCCCAGCCTATGGGTATTACATTGGAAAAGTATCGGATGAACTTCCTCCCATCCAACACCCTTGGTACTATTCCATTAAGAAATATATGCGAGATGGATCTACGCCCACTGAGAATGGCCATGCAATTCTATCTGAGCAGAGACATTCCATCGCATCGTATGAATATGATAAAGAGGGGCATCTGTAGACACTCAAAATTTTTTGTTCCTGTTACTAACCCTGTAAGAGGGCAGAATCGTCCTACAAAGATAACCCTGGAAGTTATATCAGTTTTCAACCTTAAAGATAACCCCAGGAAGTCCAGTTTTCAATCTCAGAGATAATCCCGAGAGATTTAGTTCAACCCCGGAGATAACCCCACGAGATCTAGTTTCAACCTCATAGATAACCTCAAGGGATCCAATTCAAGTTCCAAAGATAACCCCAGAAAATTCAGTTTCAACCCCGGAGATAACCCTGTGATACTCAGTTCAACCTTAGAGATAACCTCGGGAGGTCAAACCAACCTCAGAGATAACACTGAGGACATTCAGTATCCACAACAGCCCAATCTCGGAGATAACCCTAAGAAACGACTACTATATCTGCGCCAAATCAAGAGATAACCCCGATGGGGGAAAAATTATCATTTTTCCTCCTCAACATCACATTCATGTCATCTCAACACAATTCAGTCCACACTACTTACAAGGATGTCCCACAAGAACCATAGCTAAAATCCCGAGTGACAACTGCACAAGACAGTACAACGGATAACCTTTGAAGACTTGGAGATCTGGTCATGGACCCATCTTCCTGGCTTCGTACAACCTCTAATCTCATGTCATTGTGTAGCTCTTGACAACAACATTTCGAAAAGGTACAACACTCCTTTCTCGGATGCCCAGATTGAAAGTTATAAAGGTTTAAACGGACAACGCGTAGCCCAAGTGCACGTACTTCGAGATGATAGGACCCGCATGGCTTGGGGCAGCCCGGCCAGCCACAGGTAGACCCGCGGCTATCATGGGTTAACCCGCGGCTACCCCAAGTAGACCCGCGGCCAACTGGTCTTTAAATATGAGCTCTTGGCAGATCATTTAAAAAAAAGGACAAACGAGAGAAAACTCTATCCATTTCTACCTGTAACCCCCTGCTAGAGTGCTCTAAACTGAGTGATTCTTTTTTCTAAACACTTGTAAGCTCGTGTTTTGTAACATACTGAATTTAACCGGTGGAAATCGAGTTTTCAGGCATCAAAAGCTATCTGAAGTCTTCTTGGCAGTCCAGTGTAAGATATTTCAGATTTTTAAGCTTTCTACTACTATATATATATATATATATATATATATATATGCAATAAAAAGTCACGAATTGAAGATCCGACATACCTACTCGACACGACTCTCAACGTTAGTAGATATATATATATATATATATATATATATATATATATATATATATATATATCAGAGATGATCCAGTTCGGGAGTCCGAATTTTGTTAAAATCCGGACCTTTTTTTTTGGCTTTTTTTTTAAAACAACTAAAAAAAAGTTTAATATTTTATGAAACTGGAATTTTTTCATAATACAGTGTTTTGGGTGTGATTTGGATATATATATATATATATATATATATATATATATATATATATATATATATATATATATATATATATTACCGAACTCGAACTCTAATTCGAATGAGTCTGGATAGAATATCCGGTGCGTTTACTACTTATATATATATATACATATATATCATCGAACTCGAATTCAATTGATCTTGGATAGAATATCCGGTGCGTTTACGACTATATATATATATATATATATATATATATATATATATATACCGCTTTTATATAAATATCTGCTTTAATTGCTTTCATAATGTAAATATTTAATCTTTCAGCCTGCGGGCTAGATTTGCTTAAATCTGGCTATTTCTAACTTTGACCAGTTCAAAAGTGACTAAACTGGAACCGTTGAAGCTAGAATGGTTTAGATTTATTCAAATCTAATTCTTTTTCTAGCTTTTGTACATTTTACTCTTTCATGTGAGCCTAGGAATCATGTTATCACAGATTTAGCCTCTAAATCTAGATTTGTTTCTCGAGATGTACATTTCTCAGCTACAACCAGCTTGTAAATTATCTACGGTGTCTGGATATCCTTAGATGACTCTCATGCCCACAAGGAGTTCGACACTACTATATATTTTATTTTCTCGAAGATACCTCGCATCTCAAAAATAAAAGCAATCAAGCCAAACACATAATAAAATGGAAGTATCAAAAGCATCAATTACTATTGAGCACAAGGGTTTGAAAACTCGTTTTCCAAAACTTTACTGCTATATCTTGTTAAAATTGAACTTTTATACAAAAGTCAAACCCTTTGTATATAGGTGCAAACAAGGAATATCACTACTTCCAAACAATTGTACATAGGCCCTACACACACATACGTAGATAAAAGTTAATGAAAAGTGACGGTAACCATGTTATCATTGAAATCGGGGGTGCCTAACACCTTTCCTCCGCTTAATCAAGCCCTTGGACCCTAACGAATCTCGTTTTCCAAGACAAGTTAAATAGTGTCAAACCATTGGGTATTTGTGCAAACTTTTTATCGGTTGAGTTGGTGCATCGTCGACATATACATGTCAGACCTTTTTAAACTTGTTTTTCAAACAAAACTCACCTAAAATGAGTACACCAAAAGATAAGAACACAAAGGGACAAATAAAAATCCCGACGTGGACAATGCTGACGCTGAATCTCATTACTCATGGATGCGAGCATGATGCATTGAGCCAACTGTGCATCATCTTACCACTTTTTAAAAGTAGCAATCACTTCCTCAGAGGAATTGTCTGCAACTATTGCAAGGATATGCATATTAAGGACATATGATAAATTTTCAGCCGTGAGAACTATTCTCAATTTCCTTAACCAATTTGTTTAATTCGGTCCAGTTAATTAGCATCTAATATTCTCCACGGTGATAGTAATTTTAGACATTGTAAAATTCTATAAATGAATTTGTAATGAACAACATTTTAGCATACATTCTTTTATTAATTTCCAAAATAATTTCGGTCTTGGTTTAGATTGGTATCTCCCACTATTTGTTTCAAACTATATTACCCTCACTTATATAGTTCAGTAGAATCTACTTAAAAATTTGCTAATGAGAATAAGGATCACATTTCAAATATATATAGCTTGTGCGACACAAAAAACTATATATAAATAAATAAGTAGGCAACTCTTGCCAATTACATCAACATGTAACTCCTTTTATTTTGCCTCTTAGAATATTATGATCAAGTGCGACACATCCGAATCATAATTATCCAAGATAAGTTCAGCCTAGCACTTCCATATATTGAAAAAGAAATACACTGTCCTTGTGCGACACAACAAATCAACATTATTCGATTTCTTTATAAGCATCAAATGTGATAAAATAACATCTCAAACAATTAATATAAGCCTTGCGTGACACAACAAACTTATAGTAATTTATTTGATACTTGATTTATTATTTTTATCATGTTAGAAGGCGACGTTCGATATTTCAAATGTCTTTGAACGTTAATATAATTTCTTTGAGAGGTTTGTTATTATTTGTCTCATCTTATTTAGCGCGCATAGACATACATGTATAAAAAATAAGCGTCATATTATTTTATTTTAGTTTAGTTTACTAGAATCACCAAGTGAACCAAAAGGTGAGACACTAGGGTGCAAGAATTAAATTTAAACATAACTATTACATTTAAACCTGGGCTCCATTCTAAACGTGTCGTCAAGCGCTCCATGCTCCTTGGTCTCCAATTCTTCAAAATTTTAATTCTAACTATTCATATTACAAAACTATTTATAAAAATAGAAACCTTGATCAGCAATCAAAGGGAAACACATAGGAGGGAGATAGAATTTACATTGAGAAAAATTATAGAAGACGAGGTACGCAGACCCCATTTAATAAAACTCATACATTCATCTATCTAAATAAAATAAAATTCAATCACATTGGTCAATAATCTATAATCAATCCCATTTATTACCATACATATCACTATATGCATCAATAAATAACATTCATCTCATGAATAATAAATCCATTCCGTATATGCATCGATATCAATTTAATGAGCAATTTCAAATTTATTAAAAATCTAATTTTGAAACAAAATAAACTCCTTTATTTTAACCAAAATTTAAATCACAATAAACTTCTTTATTTTATTTTATCTAATTTTGAATAAAAATAAACTAATTTATTTTTAATCAAATTTCAAATCAAAATATACTACTTTATTTTAATTAAAAATGAATCCAATTTCAAGTTAATATAAAACTTTTTGAATAAACTCTTTAATTCAAGCGAACGTGAAATCCAATTCCAAATTAATATAAAACTTATTGAATAAACTCTTTTATTTAAGCGAACGTGGAATCTAATTCCAAGTTATTATAAAACTTTAATTTTTAAAATATATTCTAATTAAAATAAACATTTTATCTTAACTGAAATAAATAAATAAAAATTAAATAAAAAATTTCAGATTCTGGTGTTGGGCGCGGTTGCACCCAGAATGAACTGGGATACGGCGTGGCCATGCTGTGTTGGGTAAAATCTAGTTACGCACAACACGCAAGTATACGTGGTCAATAAGTAATAAAGTGAAAGTAGAGTATCGTTCCCACGAGGAATTGTTTAATAAAAATCACCAAGTACTAACCTGTAACCAACTCAATCTTATTTAAACGAATTAATTTCAAATTATATAAATTAAATTATTTAATTACACTAATTCTAATTACCACTAATTAAAAATTAGATTACGGAGATTTAAGATCACAACTTCACTTATTACTTCATTTAAGTTAACACACTTCTCATCAATTATTTTCTATCCTGAATTGTTAATCAAGAACACTAAAACAGACAAAACCACCTTTCGATGCATAATACTCATATTCACTTAAATCCACAGATGATAGAATTAAGCAAGGCACCCTAATTAACTAATCCACTATATCTCTATGTGAATTACAATTAAAAAGGATTTAAAGCACAAGTTCTCTATAAGATTACAAATGGCGTAAAGGCATATCTCTATCCTAAACACGAATCATGAATTCCATCTATGTAGAAATCACAAACACATGCTATCATGATCAGATCTAAATCTAAACTTCATCTCTCGAGTTCATATAGATTATCACGGTAATTGATGGCCAATCAATTAAACAATTAAGTTCAAATCAAAATAGATAATCCTCACAATAGAATATAATAATTTATAGCGAAGCATATTAAAATAAACTACACAATAAGATCCATTGTAATCTTAACCAAAGAATTATTTCACTGAATTAAAACTAAGAATCCACACTTGAATATACATTAAAAGACAAAGATAGAAGAAGATAAGAAGATAGAATATGTTGTCTACAGATTTGAAGCTCCCTCCTTGCTCCTACTTTAAATCTTCAATGGTCTCCAAGTTGCTTCAATCTCCAAATCTAATAAGCACTAGAGTTTTGATCTAATCCAATCTAATCTAATCTAATGGAATCCTCCTTATTTTATGTCTCCCATCATGTATTTATAGGTTACAAGTCTATTTTTTATCTTAGGAACAAACCCAATCCAATTTGGAGTAAAAAAGGTATCAAAATTCGACCCAAAACGCATAAAAAACCTACCCCGGCTGGCTTTGCCACTGATTTGCAGCCCGTACCCCCGCCCCGACGGGGGGTAATAGGCTTAAATAGCCCGCCCCAGCGGGCATCCATTTTCTGTTACAGTGTCTTCTGGTAAAACTGCCATAACGTTTGATCCGAGAAGAGTTACGAGGCCTGCTACTTATCAAATCGAAGATATTGACGAGATCTACAACTTTCATTCTTTGAGAATTGACAGATTCGGATAGGATCAAGGTGGAAATCAGGCTTGAAATAGATGCTATGTAAATGGCAAGCATGACAACTCTTAGCTTTGATCTTTATTGATAAAAAGGTCATAATTCTCGCATCCGAACTCTGATAGGGACGGTTCAAGATGTTCCGAAAAGATAAGAAGTAGATCTATAATAAAATCCAAGTTCCGAGCCAAGGACATGCATCCAACTTGGTTTTAAAAGTCCTTCAATCTTCCCTTCTTGCATTTACTTGTGTATTTTGGTCCAAAATATGTCCGAATTGCTTTTCCTTGCTTTTTCATGCCAATAGTCGCCTTTTTCTTGCATTTTCATACCCAAGCATATAATCTACAAAATGAACATAAAATACATGAAAATTAACTAAAAAACATGAGTTTGAGCAACTAATTCAAGTAACAGATACCGGATAAGTAGGTATAAAACCGACTTATCAAATACCCCCAAACTTAAACTTTTACTTATCCTCAAGCAAAAATACAAAACAACATTGCTATGAAATGCAACTAATCTACATGCCTACGAATCCAACAGTAATGACACAAAAAAGTCTATTCAACTGACCTTAGACAAATCAAGGAAACATGATAATACATCATATCAAAACAAATCATTAATTTCCCAATCAATCATCAAATCTTAGACTGTTATCACTAATATAGTGCGTGTGTGCTTCACAACAATGTTAACTGATATAAAATCAAATTTAACACATAACAAGTCTCTTCGAATGCATCATACAATGTAAACTCAAGAAATCCAAAAACAAGCTAGATCCAACTAAAATCAAATAATTACCAATATCGAGGGTCAACATGGGATACTTATGCTTTATTTTTCATCTACGGGGGCTTTTTGCTCGTATTTCCCATTTTATTCATTTTTTTCTTTTTTATTTTTTTTATATACACATAGCTATGCAATGTCTTATTCTCTTAGGCTTTTCAATGCTACCTTAATGAGCTTTCGACCAACGACTCTCAGACGATTAAGACTTTAGGGCGCTAGGTGTAAGGACAATCCCCTCGGGCTTACTTACTCAAGTAACAAAGGCCACAAAACTAGACAAGTACGCCACGGTGTTTATTCATACTTTTCTTTTTTTCCTTTTTTTTCCTTTTTTTATAGCTTATATACCTCAAATATTTCCCCAAACTTAGGTTCTTGTCTAACTTTAGCCATCACTACTTATTCTTGTCATTCTTTCATTCAAACAAGCATTATCCTTTAGAATCCCATTATGTATCAATTTAAACTCAATCAATCAACAAGTTATTTTTTCTGTGCTATCCTTATTATACCAGTTTTAAACAGAAAAAGACTCAATTCAGAACACGAAATCACATCAAAACTCTAATAGTCAGTACTATACTTGTCTACCCAATTCCAATCTCATCATCGGCCAAAACAAACTGTAAATATCAAACAGCTGGACTTATGCAAGATGTACTAAATGCTATATAAACATAGTAAACTAACTACTAATTTTTCAATTTTTCATTTTTTTTATTTCAAGAAACTTAATGCAAAAACTAAATGTAACTATACGAACTACAATGTAAATAACTAACTATATGCAATACGACACTAAAATACCCCCCAAACTTAAACTAGACATTGTCCTCAATAGCTGAAATAGAAAAAAGTAAAGTAGAGGACTTCCCTGAAAATATAGCAATCCTCCTCCTTGTCCGCTAAGTTTGGAGAATAGGTTAGACACATTGAACAAATTGGGCACCACAATTGAATTTGACTTGCATAACTTGTGAATATGATAGAAGCAAGCTTATTAAATCCTAAAAAGATAAAAAAAAATCTATCAACTAATATGAAACCTAAAAAAAACTAAAAATAAAAATTAAACTTGGGTTGCCACCCAATAAGCGCTTGATTTATAGTCCTTCAGCCAGATTTTGTCTGGTCAACGATATCCAATTCCTCTTCGAAAGTTGAGGAACCCTCCATCCATCAGAAACAAATTGTCCTTTTGGAGGTTCCCATAAGTGATGACCAATGCATCAAATTCACCTAGCATGCTTTGATTTGGTACGATCTCAATCAAGATCATCCCACATCTAGGTGTTTTCTCCATTGTGTATGTGATCACTTTGGGGCATGGAAGCTTGTCACACACAATGGGCTCTTCGTCTATCTTCTCTTTCTCGTCCCACCATGGATTCAAAATTGTACTCGCTCTTATGTCGTCAAGAGCTTTACCGACGACATGACTACCAAGTGGGCATGAATTTGGAAATCTGACTGACTCTTTACTCTTTGGTGGAGACCCATTTAGATCTTTGTCAACCTCTATTTCATTATCCCTAATTGTCTCCACACTTTCGATATCTTGTGGCTCATTTAGTCGCAGATTTGGTTTGGGTTCTCCGTCAGTTTCGTCATCCATGTCATAAAGCCAAGTGTTTGGAGTAAGGTTACTTACAGCTTTGGTCATTTGCTCTATCTGATCTGTAAGATTTTTAATTGACCTCGCTTGATTACTCATCTTCTCCTCATTTGCTATGAACTTGGACAATAATTCTCCCAGCCTTGAATTTTCTGTTTCAGTCCCGGAAGCCATGTATTGAGGACCATTGGTTGAGGTAGTGACGAGTTGTTCCATCCGATTATTAAAATTTTGGATTGGCATCTCTTGGCTAATCCTTATCTCCTTTAGGTCTTCTATGCCCTTCAATATTACATCCCTCGGATTTAGCTTTTCATCTTGTGGCAATAGAGGTGGACATGAAAATTTCGGTGTGTATGATGGATTTGGAGCATAGTATTGGTCTTCATAATTGTAGCTCCATGAATAATTCGGGAGATACCCCCAATCTTGGTGATAGTTAGGATCAACATAGTTGTTGAGCTAATCACCACTATATTGTACCAGTTCAAAACTGACGGTGCATTGATGAATTTGATGGTTGCCAACACAATAGTCACTCGTAACTACCATCCTTCGACTCATTTGGGCTACAATAACATCCAACGTCCTCGAAAGTTCTTCAATCTGTGCTGATATTGCGAAAAATGCATTAAGTCTATCAATCCTTGTTTCCCTTGGTTGAGTCATGTTTGCCATCCTTCGACTCCGTTGGGCTGCGATAACCTCCAACGTCTTCGAATTTACCTTAATTTGTACTGAATCTACAGAAAATGTATTAAGTCCATCAATCCATTTTTTCCTTGGTTGAGTTATGTTCGTGTATGGCCATTGATACGCAAAGTCATCCATGGTACCTGAAAAGAGAGAAATATAGGAAGAGAATTAAAAATAAAAATATTTAAATTAAGACTAATTTGATTGAAATTAATATTGGTAAATAATTATTAAATTAATTCTCCGGCAACGGCGCCGAAAACTTGTTTGGTCAACAAGTAATAAAGTGAAAGTAGAGTATCGTTTCCACGATGAATTATTTAATAAAAATCACCAAGTACTAACCCGTAACCAACTCAATCTTATTTAAACGAATTAATTTCAAATTATATAAATTAAATTATTTAATTACACTAATTCTAATTATCACTAATTAAAAATCAGATTACGGAGATTTAAGATCTCAACTTCACTTATTACTTCATTTAAGTTAACACACTTCTCATCAATTATTTTCTATCCTGAATTGTTAATCAAGAACACTAAAATAGATAAAATCACCTCTCGATGCATAATACACATACTCACTTAAATCCACAGATGATAGAATTATGCATGACACCCTAATTAACTAATCCACTATATCTCTATGTGAATTACAATTAAAAAGGATTTAAAGCACAAGTTCTCTATAAGATTACATATGGCGTAAAGGCATATCTCTATCCTAAACAGGAATCATGAATTCTATCTATGTACAAATCACAAACACATGCTATCATGATCTGATCTAAATCTAAACTTCATCTCTCGAGTTCATATAGATTATCACAGTAATTGATGGCCAATAAATTAAACAATTAAGTTCAAATCAAAATAGACAATCCTCACAATAGAACATAATAATTTATAGCCAAGCATATTAAAATAAACTATACAATAAGATTCATTGTAATCTCAAACAAAGAATTAGTTCATTGAATTAAAACTAAGAATCCATACTTGAATTCACATTAAAAGACAAAGATAGAAGAAGATAAGAAGATAGAATATGTTGTCTACAGATTTGAAGCTCCCTCCTTGCTCCTACTTTGAATCTTCAATGGTCTCCAAGTTGCTTCAATCTCCAAATCTAATAAGAACTAGAGTTTTGATCTAATCTACTCTAATCTAATCTACTGGAATCCTCCTTATTTTATGCCTCCCATCATGTATTTATAGGTTACAAGTCTAATTTTTAGCTTAGGAACAAACCCAATCCAATTTGGAGTCAAAAAGGTATCAAAAATTGACCCAAAACGCATAAAAAACGTGTTTTGGCCTGTACCCCCGCCCTGACGGGGGTTTCCTTCACAAAAAACCCACCCCGTCTGGCTTTGCCACTAATTTGCAGCCCATACCCCCGCCCCGGCGGGGGGTAATAGGCTTAAATAGCCCGACCCGACGAGCATCCATTTTCTGCTGCAGTGTCCTCTGGTAAAATGGCCATAACTTTTGATCTGGGAATAGTTACGAGGTCTGCGACCTATCAAATCGAAGATATCAACAAGATCGACAACTTTAATTCTTTGAGAATTGACAAATTCGGATAGGATCAAGATGGAAATCAGGCTTGAAGTAGATGCTATGTAAATGGCAAGCATGACAACTTTTAGCTTTGATCTTTGTTGATAAAAAGGCCATAACTCTCGCATCCGAACTCCGATTGGGACGGTTCAAGATGTTTCGAAAAGCTAAGAAGTAGATCTACAATAAAATCTAAGTTCCAAGCCAAGAACATGCATTCAACGTAGTGTTAAAAGTCCTTTAATCTTCCCTTCTTGCATTTGCTTGCGTATTTTGGTCCAAAAGATGTCCGAATTGGTCTCCCTTGTTTTTTCATGCCAATAGTCGCCTTTTTCTTGAATTTTAATACCCAAGCATATAATCTATAAAATGAACAGAAAATGCATGAAAAGTAACTAAGAAACATGAGTTTGAGCAACTAATTCAAGTAATAGATACCAGATAAGTAGGTATAAACCCAACTTATCATGCTGCAACCCCAGAAACGTTTTCTGGGTTAGGGCGCGGCTGCGCTGCGTAGCAGAATGAGAAATTTTTTTATTTGCCCAAAAAATTCGATTTAATTGCATACCATACATACATGGAATCATCAAGATCGGTATTTGGCACAAAGTTAGGCTCTAATACCACTGTTAGGTTTGTATATAGTGCGATCATGCAATCAAATTACATAAAAGGTGCGAAAGTGCGATAAAATAGGAATTTAAAATTTTTATACAAACCCATTACCATGATCATACTTTGTGCATAATTGTCAATAAATAGTAAAGAGAAGGAGATCAGATTCATACCCTTGTAGAAACTAGCTTCCTCAGGTACGAGTTCACCTCTAATTCCCTTTTCACGTTTAACTTGAATCCACCGGGTTTGATTTCTTCCTTTTATCAACATTAGTCACCCAAGTGTTTGGCCTCTAGAGGTGATCCACCAAGGAAGAACAAATATTCAAGAAGATGAATGTTTGGCAAAACCCTAATTCTATGTCTATAGAATATTCTGCACTCTCCCAACTCTTGGAATAGAATGTGTAACCCTTACCCATAATAAGACTCCTCTTATTTATAGATGTAGGGAACCATCCTTAACTATTAAGGAATATGATTTTATTTTACTTAATTAAACTTCTTTAATTAATTAGGCTTCCTAATCTTATTAGGAATAATTGATTAAACTCTTTTAATTAATTAGCCTCTTAATCTTATTAGGAATATAGGAGAGTACCTTTTATTAATTAATTCCCAAACTCCTTTCAGAATTAAATAATAATAATAATAATAATAATAATAATAATAATAATAATAATAAGACTCCTCATATTAATTTATATTTAATATTTCTAAAATATTAAATAATAAATATTAAGATATTTAATTTATTCTATCACCATAGATTAAATTAAATACACTTAACTTATTATTACGATTATACCATTTACTTCTTAAATAAATATTCTTCCTTTTATGGTGTAACCCTTTAGGTTCTCCATACTAAACCGGTTGTGAATAAATCAATTAAAATATTTCTAATCTTATTTAAATAAATAAATTAATATATTAATTTATTTAAATAAATAATATTTATTCTACAGTAAGGATAAACCTCCTTAATGATCAACGACTTTCCAGATAATATATATTTCAACATTAATCATGAAAGAACCTTTGAGTAATAGTTACCGTATAATTCAATCCTTCCACCATACAATGTCCTAATTAAAAATAAGACTTGAATTACTGTCAAGTCTTATTTTATTTAATTATATGTATTTTGATTCTTAAATGCACAACTCCAAATAATGTAAATTAGAAATTATCGACGTCAAAATTTTTATTTGTCCCATTATGTTCTTGTCTTTTGGTGTTCTCATGTTAGGTGAGATTTGTTTGAGAAAACAAGTTTGAAAAGGTCCGACATGCATATGTCGACGATTTGACTGTAAGAGTCGCGAGTCGCCAATTGGTTATTTTTAATTGGTTGCACTAACTCAACTGAGAAATGGTTTGCACAAAGACCAAGTGATATGACAATGTTTAACTGGTCTACGAAACCGAAATTCATTAGGGACCGGGGGCTTGATTAAGCAGAGGGAATGTGTTAGGCACCCCCCGACTTCCGTGATAACACGGTCACCGCCACTTTCTAATTTAAACTTTTATCTATGTATGTGTGTGTGTGTGTGTGTGAATTAGGTCTATGTGCAGTTATTTGGAAGTAGTGTTATGCCTCGTTCGCACCTATATACAAAGGGTTTGACTTTTGTATAAAAGTTCAATTTTAATGAGATATGGCAATGATGTTTTGTAAAACAGGTTTTTCAAACCTTGTCCTCAATAGTAATTAAGACCTTTGATACTTCTATTTTATTATGTGTTCGACTTGATTGCTTTTATTTTCGAGATGCGATCTTCAAAAAAATAAGATACATAACAGTGCCGAACTCCTTGTGGGCATGAAATCCATCTAAGGAAATTCAGACACCGTAGATAATTTTCAAGCTAGTTGCAGCTGAAAATGTCCATCACAGGAACCGAATCTAGATTTAGGAACTGAATCTTTGATCATATGATTCTTAGGCTCACATGACAAAGCAATATGTACAAAAAGCTAGAAAAAAGAACTAGATTTGAGTAAATCTAAACCATTCCAGCTTCAACGGTTCCAGTTTAGTCACCATGAACCCGTAAAAGTGAGAAATAGCCAGATTTAGGCAAATATAGCCCGCAAGCTAAAAGATTAAATATCTACATTATGAAAGAAATAAAGCAGATATTTATATAAAAGCGGTATATATATATATATATATATATATATATATATATATATATATATATATATATATATATATATATATATATAGAAGTTAGAAAAAGCTTAAAAATATGAAATATTTTACAGTGGGCTGCCAAGAAGACGTCAGATAGCTTTAAACGCCTAAACGAGCTTACAACTGTGTAGAAAGAATAATCACTCGGTTTAGAGCACTCTAGAAGTGTTTACAGGCTGAAATGGACACAGTTTTTTTTTCCTTTTCTTATTTTTTTATTATGAGCTGCTAAAGGCTCATATTTATAGACCACGGAGCCGCGGGTCTACCTGCGACTTCCCGGGGTGCCCCGGGCTCTACGGGTCCCGTCGTCTCGAAGTACGTGCACTTAGGCAATTTGATGTTCTCTCAAACCTTCATAACTTTCAATTCGGGCATCCGATAAAAGCGTGATGTACCTTTTCGGGAAGCTATTGTCGAGAGATACACAATGTCATGTGATTAGAGGTTATACGAAGTTGGGAAGATGGGTTCATGACCAAATCTTCAAGTCTTCAAATTCTATTCGGTGTACTGTCTTGTGTAGTAGTCACTTGGGATTTTAGCTATGGTTCTTGTGGGATACCTTTTACGAAGTGTAGATTGAAATGATGTTGGGACAACGTGAATGTAGTATCGAGCTGAAAAAATGATGATTTCGGCCCTCACCGGGGTTATCTCCAACTCTGCGCAGATGTAGCAGTCATTGCTCAGGGTTATCTCTAAGATTGGGCTGTTGTGAATGCTGAATGTCCTAAGGGTTATCTCTGAGGTGTGCTTGACCTCTCGGGGTTGTCTCCAGGGTTGGAACTGAGTGTCCTAGGGTTGTCTCTAGGGTTAAAACTGACTTTTTCGGGGTTATCTTCGGAACTGGAACTGCTTCCCTCGGGGTTATCTCCGAGGTTGGAACTGAGCATCCTGGGGTTATCTTCGAGATTGAAACTGTGTATCTCGTGGTTGTCTCCGAGATTAAAAAACTAAGTATCCCGGGGTTGTCTCCGGGATTGAGCTGATTTAACTTCTAGGGTTATCTCTGGAAGATAATTTTACCATCCTGCTAGGTTAGTAATAGGAATGCAAAATTTTGAGTGTCTACAGATGCCCCTCTTTATCATATTCATGCAATGTAATGGCATAGATAGGATAAAGATCGCTAGACACTTGAAATGTGATAAGATAATCATGATGCAAATGTAATGCAGCATAATGCAAATGTTGTGCTGAGTGTATGAAGGCTTCTCCATGAATGAGACCAGAGGATGTGGATATTGGGGTTATCACCAAAGTCCTTAATCCTCATTGAAGGCTTTCCACCGAAGATGTTCTTCTTATGCGCCAGAGACTCCTAGGGAATTGTGCTTGGATTGTTGACTGTATAACAGATTCCATCATCGGTCCTCCCCGATAAGGATGGTTTTCCATCGGTTTTATCGCTAAGTCTTTCCATCACTTCGTTGGAGTTACTGCCAATTGGGTGTGCTGTCAGGGCTACCTGACCTTCGTTAAAATCTCCTTCAATGGCTACCATCATCAGACCACCTCCGATGCTTCGTTGGGTTTACTTGCCAACGGCTGAAAATATCAGGGCTGCCTGATCTTCATTGAAATGTCCTTCAACGATCAACATCATCGGTGCTTCACTAGATTTACTTGCCTACAGCTGAAAACGTCAAGGCTGCTTGACCTTCGTTGAAATGTCCTTCAACGGTCTAACATCATCGGACCACCTCCGATGCTTCGCTGGATTTACTTTCCAACTGTTGAAAACATCAAGGCTGCTTGACTTTCGTTGAAATGTCCTTCAACGGTCTAAACATCATCGTTTCACCTCTAATGCTTCACTGGATTTACTTACCAATGGCTGAAAACGTCAGGGCTGCCTGATCTTTGCTGAAATGGCCTTCAACGGTCAACATCATCGGACATAATCCAATGCTTCACTGGATTTACTTGCTAACAACTAAAAACGTCTAAGCTGCTTGACCTTCATTGAAATGTCCTTCAACGGTCTAAACATCATTGGACCACTTTCGATGCTTCGCTGGATTTACTTGCCAACGACTGAAAACGTCAAGGCTGCTTGACCTTCGCTAAAATATCCTTTAACGGTCTAAACATCATTAGACCACCTCCGATGTTTCGTTGAATTTACTTGTCAATGGCTGAAAACATCAAGGCTGCTTGACCTTCGTTGAAATGTCCTTCAACGATTGACATCATCGTACCGCCTCTGATGTTTTGTTGGATTTACTTGCTAACGACTGAAAATGTCAAGGCTATTTGACCTTCGCTGAAATGGTTTTCAACGGTCTAAACTTCATCGGACCACCTCTGATGCTTCGTTGGATTTACTTGCCAACGGCTAATAACATCAGAGCTGGCTGACCTTTGTTGAAATGTGCTTCAACGGCTAAGTATGTATAAAATTTCTGATACGTATGAACTTTTGATGATATGTATGCTAATGATTACAATTACACCCAGGTTGATGGCATTGGAGCTTCGCAAGGTATTACCAAGGTTAGCTTTCAATAGCTATAATAATTGGCTTTGTAAACCCTATGTTCAGGTGAATACCAATGATTGATAGGTAGACCCGCAATTTGGTCTCTGAAAATCATCCGCTTAATCGCGTAGCGTCTTTTTTCTTGATTTAATTTTTTAGCTTGTGGGACCTCCTTTGTAACTCAAATTTGATGGATCAAGAGGGGGTGGGGACCACTTATCATCCACTGGCTGTGATGACATAGTTTAACCAGTTTCAGGATGTTCATCCCTTTGACGGGGCATTGGGTCAGCGTCTGTCATCTCAGCTTTTGTCAGTAAAGGATTTGTCCAGGATTTATGCCTGTTGGACCCAGCGTAAGAGGGCTGACTTTACTACTAGCCATCCATGTTGTTCTACAGAGTATTCTGCATGGTTTAAGGAAGAGGTTCCATCGGCTAGGGCTATATCCTCAGAGCCGGGTACTAATTCTGATAGTGGGGAGCCTATGGAGGACCCTGATTCTGCCACTGAGGATGAACTGTTTGCTGGGTTATTAGCAACTATGGTTGATTCCTCTAGTATTCCTACTACTGTGACTCCATATTCTATAGAGTATTTAGAGTAGAGTCTGCATCTGATGGCGTTTGAGAGGTATCAGGCTGAGGCCTTGATGTTGATAGCTCTTTCTGGTAGAGATGCCACTCTAGTTGAGAGAGATGATGCTCTAGCTCATAGGGATACCGCTGTTACTGAGAGGGATAAGGCTTGATCATCTAGGGATGCAACTATTATTAAGCGGGATGATGCTCTATCTGCCCCAGATGTCGCCACTACAGATAGTACTGCATTGAGGTCTCATACTGCTGAGATCATCGAAGAGATGAGCACATTCGTTGATAAGCATTGTATCACCATGCAGATAGCTGTAGATCTCTTGGCTCGTGTGGAGCCCAGGTAGCTTCAGACAGTTCCATCTCTTATGGATTAGTGTTTCTCTTTGAGGACTCAATCATAACTTAGATGGTTGCCGGTTCTCCTATTTATATGGGGAGAACAGGTAATTCCATCCCTTTGGTCTAAGCCAATGAGGTGTGGTTTAATCGCCCCACAGATGGTCGCCGATACTCCTTTGTATTGGGGAGATCAGGTAGTTCCATCTCTTATGGTTTGGTTTAAAAGTGGAAAGATGATCCCAGTACCATTAACAAGGTTTTGTGTTTTTGGTAGGGGTGAGACCGCACCATGAATGGCTGCCTACGTACTCCCATTGATGAGGGGAGATCAGGTCTCGTAGTTCTAACCTAGCGTGAAAAGGTTAAAAGTTGTATGTGGTAAAAAGGATGTAGAGATTTTTTTTATAGTTAGACCGGACCATAAAAATGGCTGCCTGCGTACTCCCGTGTATTAGGGAGATCAGGTCTGCGTAGTTCACCCCTGATGGGACAAACTGAAGTTGTGAGGAAGTGTTTTATCCCTAGTGGGACAAACTGAAGTTGTGAAATGTTTTATCCCTAGCGTGACAAACTGAAGTTGTGAAAGGTTTTATCCCTAGCGGGACAAACTAAAGTTGGTGTTTTATCCCTGGCAGGAGAAACTGAAGTTGTGAAGGGGTGTTTTATCCCTAGTGGGATAAATTGAAGGAGTGAAAGGTTTTATCCCTAGCAGGATAAACAGAAGTGGTGAGAATTGTATGTCAGAAAGGTTTGAAAACCTGAATTGCTTGATGGATCTGATGATCTAAAACCAGGATGCTGGTTTGTAGGTAACTTCAGACATAGTACCGTTTCACAGTGTCCGAGTTGATGAGTTGGGGAAATTCCTCGCCATCCATCTCTTGTAATCTGAGGGCTCCTCCTATCAATACCTCATTGATAACAAACGGACCTTCCCAGTTTGGGATGAATTTTCCTTTAGATTGATCTTGGTTATCAAGAACCTTTTTCAAGACCAAGTCATGTTCTTTAAATTGCTGTAACCGAACTTTCTTGTTGTAGGATCAAGCGATCCTCTGTTGGTATAACTGACCATGGAAGATGGCTGCGGCCCGCCTTTCATCTATTAGAGACAATTGGTGGTACCGATCTTGTAACCATTGGTCTTCATCCAGCTGAGCGTCTATCAACACTCTGAGGGATTCCATTTCCACCTCTATGGGGAGCACTGCTTCCATTCCATAGGTTAATGAGTAGGGGATTGTCCCAGTGGAAGGGCGCATTGACATTCTGTAGGCTAATATAGTCAAAGGAAATAGGTCAGGCCATCCTTTGTGATTGGGGGAAATCTTTTGCATGATCTTTTTGATATTCTTATTAGCCGCTTCAACAACACCATTCATCTTTGGACAATAGATGATAGAGTTGAGATGTTTGATGTGAAATTTACTGCGTAACTCCTCCATCATTTGGTTGTTGAGGTTCTTGATATTGTCTGATACAATCACCTCTGGTTGTCAATATCGACAAATGACATTGTTTCTGATGAAATCTATGATCACTTCTTTAGTAACCCTGGGGGAAGAGGCTACTTCAACCCACTTGGTGAAGTAGTCGATTATGGTGAAGATAAACCGATGACCATTACTGGCTTTGGGCTCGATGTGCCCGATCACGTCCATTCCCCATATTAAGAAGGGCCAGGGTGAACTCATATTGTGGAGCTCCTTTGGAGGGGCATGGATAGCATTCCCATGAATTTGGCATTGATAACATCTCCTAACGCGATCTTCATAGTCAGCCTTGAGAGAGATCCAGAAATGCCCTGTTCTTAGGATTTTCTTGACAAGTAGAGGGCCGCTCATGTGTGGGCCGCATACTCCACCATGGATTTCATCCATGAGCCTCTGAGCTTGATCTTTGTCTAGGCATCTTAGAAGGCCTAGTCCTGCATCTCTTTTGCAAAGTGCATCTCCACTCAGATAGAATTTCATGGCCATTCGATGGATCTGCTTTCTTTCAGCTTGACTCACCTCAGCGGGTGTAGATCCATCTTGTAGATATTCCTTGATATTCTGATACCAATGGGTGTTGGATGGGAGGCAGCTCATCCGATACTTCTCTAATATAGTTCTCATAGGCTGCTACCTTTTGCCGGGCAAATGTGATACTTGGCATGTCTTCCTTATCAAGTATGTTGATCAAGGAGGCCAAAGTTGGTAGTGCATCCGCAAAATCATTCCTATTCTGAGGAATATGGAGGAAAGATATTTCTTCAAGCTCTGCCATCTGGATAACTTGCCGATGGTAAGGCAGCAAATGTAATTCTTTGGTGTGATAGATCCCAGTGATTTATCTGATTACCAATTCAGAATCTCCAAAGACAGTTAACTGTCTGACGCCTATGGATTGGGCTAGTTTCAACCCCATAATATAGCCTTCATACTTAGCTGTGTTGTTAGTGTTGACAAACTACAATTTGATGGCAACGAGATAATACTTTCCCGAAATGGATACTAGTGAAAGTAGTACGCACACAAGCCAATCATGTTGGATGATAAAGTATATACTTTGTAACAATCTTATTCATTTATTAATAAAAAATATTATTTTATTAAAGGCTTTTAATTATCTACATGATATTGTTTTATAATATGTGATAAACCCATAGTTTTAAGCAATACTTTTAGAATAATGATGATGTTCATTCTAATGAGATCTAAATTCTTAGAAATGTTAAAACTAAAATAGTTCCCAATCGTTGGATTACTAAATTGGGGATTAGTGAATTCAGATAGATTGGTACATACGTTGCTTGCTCATTGGATGAGGATGATTGATCTCATGATCATTTGTGGAGAGACACTAAAACAAGTATGTAGGTGCTTATTAGAGAATAAGTTCACTGAACGTGGCTCGCTAAGAAATACCTAATGGAGTTTTACTTGCCTGTCAATAGGAATTCCTGTAGTAGTACAAGTGATCCTTAGACTTGAGATCATCATAGTATCTTATGTATGATGAGTTATACTTTGACTTATTTCTTAAGACCCTTAGGGTATATCAAATAGTATGCTTGGGTATAATAAGTTGTACATGGAGATAATGTATGATCAATAAAGAATCTACCGCTTCTAGTAAAAGAAGAGGAATGTCCTATGTGATTCGATAAATGATAACCCAGTAGTCCTTAGCCAAGGTAGAATGAAATTAGAAAGGAGTTTCAAATTTGCATTATTTGGAGGTGTGCATTTAAGGTTCGAAATACATATAATTAAAAAAAATAAGACTTGACAATAATTCAATGTCTTATATTTAATTGGAACATTATATGGTGAAAGGATTGAATTGTACGGTAACTATTTACTCAAAGGTTCTTTTATGATTAATGTTGAAATATATATTATCTGGAAAATCGTTGATCACTTGGGAGACTTATCCCTATTGTAGTATAAATATTATTTTTTAAATAAATTAATAGTTTAATTTATTTATTTAAATAAAATTAGAATTGTTCTAATTAATTTATTCACAACCGGTTTAATATGGAGAACCTAAATGGTCACACCATAAAAGGAAGAATAACTATTTAAGAAGTTAATGGCATAATCGTAATAATAAGTTAAGTATATTTAATTTAATCTATGGTGATAGAATAAATTAAATGGATTAATATTTATTATTTAATATTTTGGAAATATTAAATATAGATTAATAAGAGGAGTCTTATTATTATTATTACTATTATTATTTTTTAATTTCTAAATGACTTTAAAAATTAATTAATAAAAGTACTCTCAAATATCCTAATAAGATTAGGAGGCTAATTAATTAAAAGAGTTTAATTAATTATTCCTAATAAGATTGGGAGCCTAATTAATTAAAGAAATTTGATTAATTAAAATAAAACCCAATTCCTTAATTGTTAAGGAGGGTTGTCCACATCTATAAATAAGAGGAGTCTTATTATGGGTGGCGGGGGTTGACGTTTTCACAGAATACGTAATTTCAATAGTTGGGAGAGCACCCTTTTTCTATGAGAGATACAAAAACTAGGATTTTGCCAAATACCAATCTTCTTAAATCTTTCTTCTTCTTTGGTGGATCATCTCTAGAGGCCAATCACTTGGGTGGCTAACGTTGATCAAAGGAATGAACCAAACCCGGTGGATTCAAGTTGAACGCGAAAAGGATTTGGAGGTGAACTTGTACCTGAGGAAGCTCGAATCTTCAAGGGTATGATTCTTGTTCTTTATCTTTTTGTTTGATTAATAATTGTGCATAAAAGATGATCCGAGTATATAGTTTGTAAAATTTGAAAAACTCTGATTTCCCATGCTTCCGCTTATTTTGTGCAATTTGATTGCTTTCATGAATTTTACAAACCTAACAGTGGTATTAAAGCCAAACCTTTATGTGAATTATTAATTATTTTAATTTGATATGTATATTGATATATGTTTAGAACAATTTAATTGGCCATAATTTTGTTGGGTAAAATTTTTAAAAAAAAAATCAATTCGCAAAGTCTGTTATTCGCGAACTAAATTTTGTTGTGCCGTATCCGTGATTCGCGTGGTGGCTTGATGCTTCGGTTATATATATATATATATATATATATATATATATATATATATATATATATATATATTATCAACATTATCACGTGGCCACCGTATTATATATATAATATATATTCTTAATAATTTTATAATTAAAATAAAAGGTTTATTTTAATTTTAAAATTAGATTTCATGCTAATTAATTAGAGTTGAAAAAACATTTCATGTTTCCTTAAATAAATGAGTTTATTTAGATATGAAATAAGATTTCATATTATTCAAAATAAAGGAGTTTATTTATGAATAAGAAAGAGAATCTGCATTTCCTTAAATAAAGGAGTTTATTTACGTATGGAATATGATTTCATATTATTCAAAATAAAGACGTTTATTTGTGCATAGGAAAGAGAATCCGTGTTTCTTTTAATAAAAATTTTTTTTACTTGGAATTTGATTCCATAATTAATTAAAATAAATGAGTTTATTTTGATTAATGAATTTGATTAAAATAAAATAGTTTATTTTATTCAAAATTAGATAAATTAAAATAAAAGAAGTTTATTTTGATTTAAATTTGAATTAAAATAAAGGGGTTTATTTTGATTCAAAATTAGATTTTATGCTAACTAAATTTGCCTATTAAATGATATCAATATTTATATATTGAATGTTTATTATTCATGAGATGAATTTATTTATTGATGCATATGGTGATGTGTATGATAATAAAATGGATTGATTATGGACTATTGACCAATGTGATTAGATTTTATTTTAGTTGGACGCATGAATGTATGTGTTTAATTAAATAGGGTCTGTGTACCTCGTCTTCTCTAATTTTTTCTTAATGTAAATTCTAACTCCCTTTTATGTACTTCCCCTTGACTGCTGATCAAGGTTTCTATTTATTTTAAATAGTTTTGTAATAGGAATAATTAGAATTAATTTTGAAGAATTGGAGATCAAGGAGCAAGGACCGCTTGAAGACCCGTTTGTAATGGAGCCTAAATTTAAATTTAATAGTTATATTTAAATTTAATTCTTGCACCCTAGGTTTGACCTCTTGGTTCACTTGGTGGCTCTAGTGAACCAAACTAGAATAAAGGCCATAATCAATTCGGGTAGAATATAGTATTCTATATGTGCATGCTTATACTATATATATATATATATATATATATATATATATATATATATATATATATATATATATATATATATATATATATATATGTTATGCAAACATGCTTCGCATATTAACTAATATAACGCGTATTTTATATATATATATATATGTACATGCGCGCTAAACAAGATGAGACAAATTAATAACAAAACCCTCAAATAAATTATATTAAGTTATAACGTTCAAAGATATTTGGAATATTCGCCTTCTAGCATGGTAAAACAATAGAGTATTAAATATTTAATATGAGTTTGTTGTGCACACACAAGGTATGACGCCCCCAAAATCAGGTATACATCACCCATCTTGGGTCGCCACTTACATGGTACAAAATACAAATACAACTTACTAATACAACCGTCGTGTACAATACGACAAAATATAAACTGTGAGTTTGAATACAAATATTATCTTCTAGAGAGTATTCATACTCAAAAGGAGTCCTCATTACATTTATTAACACACCATTACATAGAATAGTGAGGACTACTAACTAATACTATCATTCAGACCATCACTCCGTTCCCCGACTTGCCCCAGCTACGTTCTCATTTCCTGAAGAGAACAGTGAAAGAAAGGGTGAGCTCAACTAGCCCAATAAGAAATATTATGACTAAGATAATGTAGAATAAATTATCATTAGCCTTCAAAAATGTTAAACTGATAAAATATAATAGACATCAAGTTTAACTGCAGCGGAACAAGCAATCCATTAAAAGAGTCAAGTAGAAAATAAACTCTACTATCTTTTATGATTTAAAAGATTTTCCAACACTGTGATCGCTGAGACTCAGCTTAATAAAATAATCCACATCATCGAATCACCCCTGCACTACGGCCAAGGATATTCGTATATTCATTAATGGTCATGATCATGCCAACAACTGTCCATCAATGCACTACGGGCCAATGAGGACTTTTACCACATCATTTGTAACATTACGGTCATGATTATACCGAATAATCCCTGGTCATAATCATACCAAGTCCATCTATGCACTACAGGCCACAGATGACTTTCAACATTTTATAAACATGAGGATGATGACAATGATATAAGAATTCAATAAAACAAGTTTAAGAATTAATTTATCCAAGAATTAACAACGTCCAAATTGTCAACATGATACTGCTTTGTGGAGTAAAATTCAAGAATACTTAGAAGAATATTTTCATGAAAAGATACTGGATGAACCGCAATTATCAAGGATATTTCACTAATTTCATGGAGTATAGAAGTCAAAACTTAACCAATTGAGTATAATAAAGAATGGAATAACAAAAGAAATCACCATGCATGCGATAGACCGCACAGACAGGTTATTCCAACAGAATAATAAATAATGAAATCAGGTCCGGCGTAAACGCACAGACAGGATATTCCGACAGAATAATAAATAATGGAACCAGGTCCGGTGTAAAACACACAGACAGGATATTCTGACAGAATAATAATAAAAACGGAACCAGGTCCGGTGTAAAACACACAGACAGGATGTTCCAACAGAATAATAATAAAAATGGAACTAGGTCCGGTGTAAAACACACAGACAGGATGTTCCAACAGAATAATAGAAGAATGTCACCAAGTATAGGGTAGACCGCGTATACAGGTTATTCCAACAGAATAATAATAAATGAAATAACAACAGTTCTCTTCATGAATAAGAAAGAATAACACCCCTTACCGTTTTAAAGAAGAGCTGAAATAAGGAAGTAGTTAAGTAGCAGAATACTCTTCTTCTCTCTCTCTATAGTTTCTCTCTCTAGAGTTCAGTGAATTCGTAAGAAATAATGAAGGAATGAGCTTCTATTTATAGAAAAATAGAATGCATAGTAACTAATCCATGAACGGTCCAGATTGATTACTTTAATCTGATGGTCCATATTTAAAGAAAAATCTTTTAAATAAAATATAATATATTCTATTTATAGAATAACTTTAATAAAGTATTCTGTTTTATATAAAAAGATGTTTCTGTTTTGTTACGTTAATAATACGAATAAAACAAAACGTCATTATCGCTAAATAATTCATATTATTAACTGACAATAATTGAATCAAACTGAGTGACTTCTCACATAAGCATTAATAATCAATACCGTGTGTTACTATGCAACCACACGTATTACTGTACTTTTACTACCGAGTAGTTCAACAGTAACAATGGTAAAACTTCCGCCGTTATTTTTAATAAAATATTTTTGTCGTTTTCTCAATCCGACAATAATTCCGTTGTGGGGTCCACCAATGATTGTGTCGTTGTGCGAATATTCCCTGTTAAAATGAATATTCCCCGACCAATCGAATATTATATGACAACTTGGATACTTTGCAAAATTTATAAATACTATCCATAACTATTATATCAAATCCACACCATAATATAAAAAAAAATTATTTCGAGAAAAATTAAATATTTATTCATAAAATCTGGGGTTTCACAATCTCCACTCCTTATAGAATTTCGCCCTCGAAATTTACGTACGTACTTGGTATGCCGAACATGTGAGGATACCTTGACTTCACTTCAAATTCTAACTCTTGAGGTATAACCTTTAAGCATCGAATATGATCCTTCTTATCCAAGATGTTAACACGTATCTCCTCATACGTTAAATCTTTTGCTATCTCGTCCGGTTCTAAATTAATAATGTGGTTCGGGTCATCCACATATTTGCGTAACATCGATACGTAAAAAAAATGTTCTGAACACGCAACATACTTGGCGGTAAAACGAGTCTATAGGCCACAGTTCCTACTTCATCGAGGATTTCAAATGGGCCAATTAAATCGAGAGTTGAGATTTCCTCTCTTCGTCGATTCTTGCTTCTAGAATAACGCCCTCTTGAACCTTCTTCTTCACATTTATCAGCTCTGAGTATGTAGCTTGAGCGGTTTTAACTTTATCGATTAAAATCGATTCTAATCATATATTCGTTATCTTCACGTGGGTTCGTATATTCGCACTTGTAACCGCATACGATCTTCTACTCAACGCATCAGCTACCACGTTCGCTTTTTCACGATGGTATGGTATGATCATAATCTTTAACAGCTCGAGCCAACGTCTTTGGCGCATGTTACGTTCGCTTTAGTTGAATAAATATTTGAGGGTTTAAGAAATGGGTTTTGTACTGGGGTCAATACAAAATTCGATTTCACGCTCTAGGGGTAAGCTAAGAAGTCTTCAAGAATACGTCAGGAAATTTATTAACAATAGAAATATCATTCAAAACTGTGACTCTCGTCCAAGACTTGGATAACACATCACATTGATATCTATTAACTTGTCACCGTTATTCACAACGTCCCCTACCGAAAGTCTGGCTTCAGTACATTCCACACAAGAAAGTCAACAACGAGAGGATCGGGGCTCTTTATTTATGGCTTGATATGACAATGATTAACTTTAGTGGTTTGGTTACTTTGAATCCGCATAACAGGGTGGTTAGGAGTATGAAAGCTAACAACCTTACGAGAAGCATGATAAGTAGTGAACCAATCGTTTCAAAAAATTACATCAAAGGCAAGTATTTTCAAAGAGATAAGATCGACAGGTAACGTGAAAGTGTTGATTTGAACAAGATTTATAAATAGTGGAGGTAATGAAGATTTCTCCCAACTGACTTTAAACAGACATATCAAAGTCTAAACATTGAACACAACTAGGTGAAATAAAAGAATGAGTAGAACCGGTATCTAACATGGTATAGACTTCGCAAGAGTTTATGACTAACATACCCGTGATAATTTTATTCAGGTTCCTCGTCACGAAAAAAAATGCGCTTTCTCTTAAACTACTGGCTTTGGCTTTTCTGGGACGGTCTTTGGTGCCTCCATCCTATCTGAACTTGTCTTCGGTGAACGACAAAATTGGGCTAAGTGACCTTCTCTTCCACAATTATAGCATGCTTTGGATGGCATCGTGCAGTTTGGACTGATGTGTCCCTCCCCTCCGCATTTGAAGCATATGATAGGTGGTCGTTCTCCTTCCTTAATAACGGGTGCTGGTGCTGACGTCTTTCCATCATTGTTGAATTTCCTCTTCTTGAAATGTCCATTCTTATTGTTTTGACCATGATTACCATTGAAGTGGTTACCATTTCTGGCCTGTTGATTTCCTCCATGCTTATTGTCACCGCTTTGATGACTGTTATCACCAGTATTATCATTTTTCTTGCTACTCTCTTTTGGTTGCGTTGAATCATTATCGCGCTCCACTAACTGAGCCCTATCACAACATCTGAATACAAACACAGTTTATGAGAAATAAGATATCGACGTATCTCCGGTTTCAAACCTCTTAAAAACATCCGCGTCATTCTCTCTTCATTATCCACCAAGTGGGATGCAAATCGGGACAACTCGGCAAACTTGGCTTCGTACTGCGACACGGTCATGTTATTTTGCTCCAACTTGATAAATTCTACCTCCTTCATGTGACGAATACTTTCGGGAAAGTACTTGTCATTGAACAGTTCTTGGAACTTCTCCCAAGACATCTTGAGTGCGTCAAGCTGGGTACGTTTTACAGATTTCCACCAGTAATCTGCCTCTTCACGCAACATAAAGGTGGCAAAGGGAACCTTTTGCTCCTCGGAGCATCCCAAGACATCAAATATCTTGGTGATCTGCTTTAACCACGTCTCCGCCTTAAGTGTTTCTGGCTTTCCCAAAAACTCCGGTGGTCCCAGCTCCTTGAATTGCTTAGCGGTGGCCAACCATGGGTTGCCATTGTTTCCTCCTACATTATGAACAGGAGCCGCCTTCGCCTGATGTTGCATGAATTCAAAAAAACTCTTAAACGTACCGTCGTTCGTCAATTGATCAGTGTTGTTGTTTACAGGAGGATTATCGCCATCCTGTTGCACATTGTCCTGATTATTGATCTGTGGAGACTCAACGGTCTCCTGTGCTCCATTGCTTATCTCAACATTTTCGGATGCCATTTGCAAATACTACAGCAAAACAAGGGTTAATTAACATATAACATATTATCCATATACTTTGACCGACCAATTAAATACCAAATAAACTTAGGTAGGTCATACTAGCGAAGGAATTCCCCGTCTCTCCCCTCCTAGTTCTATTCTCACATCCTAGCCAGGGATCATATCCCTAAGCTCTGATACCAACTGTGACGCCCCTAAAATCAGGTATACATCACCCATCTTGGGTCGCCACTTACATGGTACAAAATACAAATACAACTTACTAATACAACCGTCGTGTACAATACGACAAAACATAAACTGTGAGTTTGAATACAAATATTATCTTCTAGAGAGTATTCATACTCAAAAGGAGTCCTCATTACATTTATTAACACACCATTACATAGAATAGTGAGGACTACTAACTAATACTATCATTCAGACCATCACTCCGTTCCCCGACTTGCCCCAGCTACGTTCTCATTTCCTGAAGAGAACAGTGAAAGAAAGGGTGAGCTCAACTAGCCCAGTAAGAAATATTATGACTAAGATAATGTAGAATAAATTATCATTAGCCTTCAAAAATGTTAAACTGATAAAATATAATAGACATCAAGTTTAACTGCAGCGGAACAAGCAATCCATTAAAAGAGTCAAGTAGAAAATAAACTCTACTATCTTTTATGATTTAAAAGATTTTCCAACACTGTGATTGCTGAGACTCAGCTTAATAAAATAATCCACATCATCGAATCACCCCTGCACTACGGCCAAGGATATTCGTATATTCATTAATGGTCATGATCATGCCAACAACTGTCCATCAATGCACTACGGGCCAATGAGGACTTTTACCACATCATTTGTAACATTACGGTCATGATTATACCGAATAATCCCTGGTCATAATCATACCAAGTCCATCTATGCACTACAGGCCACAGATGACTTTCAACATTTTATAAACATGAGGATGATGACAATGATATAAGAATTCAATAAAACAAGTTTAAGAATTAATTTATCCAAGAATTAACAACGTCCAAATTGTCAACATGATACTGCTTTGTGGAGTAAAATTCAAGAATACTTAGAAGAATATTTTCATGAAAAGATACTGGATGAACCGCAATTATCAAGGATATTTCACTAATTTCATGGAGTATAGAAGTCAAAACTTAACCAATTGAGTATAATAAAGAATGGAATAACAAAAGAAATCACCATGCATGCGATAGACCGCACAGACAGGTTATTCCAACAGAATAATAAATAATGAAATCAGGTCCGGCGTAAACGCACAGACAGGATATTCCGACAGAATAATAAATAATGGAACCAGGTCCGGTGTAAAACACACAGACAGGATATTCTGACAGAATAATAATAAAAACGGAACCAGGTCCGGTGTAAAACACACAGACAGGATGTTCCAACAGAATAATAATAAAAATGGAACTAGGTCCGGTGTAAAACACACAGACAGGATGTTCCAACAGAATAATAATAAAAACGGAACCAGGTCCGGTGTAAAACACACAGACAGGATGTTCCAACAGAATAATAGAAGAATGTCACCAAGTATAGGGTAGACCGCGTATACAGGTTATTCCAACAGAATAATAATAAATGAAATAACAACAGTTCTCTTCATGAATAAGAAAGAATAACACCCCTTACCATTTTAAAGAAGAGCTGAAATAAGGAAGTAGTTAAGTAGTAGAATACTCTTCTTCTCTCTCTCTATAGTTTCTCTCTCTAGAGTTCAGTGAATTCGTAAGAAATAATGAAGGAATGAGCTTCTATTTATAGAAAAATAGAATGCATAGTAACTAATCCATGAACGGTCCAGATTGATTACTTTAATCTGACGGTCCATATTTAAAGAAAAATCTTTTAAATAAAATATAATATATTCTATTTATAGAATAACTTTAATAAAGTATTCTGTTTTATATAAAAAGATGTTTCTGTTTTGTTACGTTAATAATACGAATAAAACAAAACGTCATTATCGCTAAATAATTCATATTATTAACTGACAATAATTGAATCAAACTGAGTGACTTCTCACATAAGCATTAATAATCAATACCGTGTGTTACTATGCAACCACACGTATTACTGTACTTTTACTACCGAGTAGTTCAACAGTAACAATGATAAAACTTCTGCCGTTATTTTTAATAAAATATTTTTGTCGTTTTCTCAATCTGACAATAATTCCGTTGTGGGGTCCACCAATGATTGTGTCGTTGTTCGAATATTCCCTGTTAAAATGAATATTCCCCGACCAATCGAATATTATATGACAACTTGGATACTTAACAAAATTTATAAATACTATCCATAACTATTATATCAAATCCACACCATAATATAAAAAAAAATTATTTCGAGAAAAATTAAATATTTATTCATAAAATCTGGGGTTTCACAATCTCCACTCCTTATAGAATTTCGCCCTCGAAATTTACGTACGTACTTGGTATGCCGAACATGTGAGGATACCTTGACTTCACTTCAAATTCTAACTCTTGAGGTATAACCTTTAAGCATCGAATATGATCCTTCTTATCCAAGATGTTAACACGTATCTCCTCATACGTTAAATCTTTTGCTATCTCGTCCGGTTCTAAATTAATAATGTGGTTCGGGTCGTCCACATATTTACGTAACATCGATACGTAAAAAAAAATGTTCTGAACACGCAACATACTTGGCGGTAAAACGAGTCTATAGGCCACAGTTCCTACTTCATCGAGGATTTCAAATGGGCCAATTAAATCGAGAGTTGAGATTTCCTCTCTTCGTCGATTCTTGCTTCTAGAATAACGCCCTCTTGAACCTTCTTCTTCACATTTATCAGCTCTGAGTATGTAGCTTGAGCGGTTTTAACTTTATCGATTAAATCGATTCTAATCATATATTCGTTATCTTCACGTGGGTTCGTATATTCGCACTTGTAACCGCATACGATCTTCTACTCAACGCATCAGCTACCACGTTCGCTTTTTCACGATGGTATGGTATGATCATAATCTTTAACAGCTCGAGCCAACGTCTTTGGCGCATGTTACGTTCGCTTTAGTTGAATAAATATTTGAGGGTTTAAGAAATGGGTTTTGTACTGGGGTCAATACAAAATTCGATTTCACGCTCTAGGGGTAAGCTAAGAAGTCTTCAAGAATACGTCAGGAAATTTATTAACAATAGAAATATCATTCAAAACTGTGACTCTCGTCCAAGACTTGGATAACACATCACATTGATATCTATTAACTTGTCACCGTTATTCACAACGTCCCCTACCGAAAGTCTGGCTTCAGTACATTCCACACAAGAAAGTCAACAACGAGAGGATCGGGGCTCTTTATTTATGGCTTGATATGACAATGATTGACTTTAGTGGTTTGGTTACTTTGAATTCGCATAACAGGGTGGTTAGGAGTATGAAAGCTAACAACCTTACGAGAAGCATGATAAGTAGTGAACCAATCGTTTCAAAAAATCACATCAAAGGCAAGTATTTTCAAAGAGATAAGATCGACAGGTAACGTGAAAGTGTTGATTTGAACAAGATTTATAAATAGTGGAGGTAATGAAGATTTCTCCCAACTGACTTTAAACAGACATATCAAAGTCTAAACATTGAACACAACTAGGTGAAATAAAAGAATGAGTAGAACCGGTATCTAACATGGTATAGACTTCGCAAGAGTTTATGACTAACATACCCGTGATAATTTTATTCAGGTTCCTCGTCACGAAAAAAAATGCGCTTTCTCTTAAACTACTGGCTTTGGCTTTTCTGGGACGGTCTTTGGTGCCTCCATCCTATCTGAACTTGTCTTCGGTGAACGACAAAATTGGGCTAAGTGACCTTCTCTTCCACAATTATAGCATGCTTTGGATGTCATCGTGCAGTTTGGACTGATGTGTCCCTCCCCTCCGCATTTGAAGCATATGATAGGTGGTCGTTCTCCTTCCTTAATAACGGGTGCTGGTGCTGACGTCTTTCCATCATTGTTGAATTTCCTCTTCTTGAAATGTCCATTCTTATTGTTTTGACCATGATTACCATTGAAGTGGTTACCATTTCTGGCCTGTTGATTCCCTCCATGCTTATTGTCACCGCTTTGATGACTGTTATCACCAGTATTATCATTTTTCTGGCTACTCTCTTTTGGTTGCGTTGAATCGTTATCGCGCTCCACTAACTGAGCCCTATCACAACATCTGAATACAAACACAGTTTATGAGAAATAAGATATCGACGTATCTCCGGTTTCAAACCTCTTAAAAACATCCGCGTCATTCTCTCTTCATTATCCACCAAGTGGGATGCAAATCGGGACAACTCGGCAAACTTGGCTTCGTACTGCGACACGGTCATGTTATTTTGCTCCAACTTGATAAATTCTACCTCCTTCATGTGACGAATACTTTCGGGAAAGTACTTGTCATTGAACAGTTCTTGGAACTTCTCCCAAGACATCTTGAGTGCGTCAAGCTGGGTACGTTTTACAGATTTCCACCAGTAATCTGCCTCTTCACGCAACATAAAGGTGGCAAAGGGAACCTTTTGCTCCTCGGAGCATCCCAAGACATCAAATATCTTGGTGATCTGCTTTAACCACGTCTCCGCCTTAAGTGTTTCTGGCTTTCCCAAAAACTCCGGTGGTCCCAGCTCCTTGAATTGCTTAGCGGTGGCCAACCATGGGTTGCCATTGTTTCCTCCTACATTATGAACAGGAGCCGCCTTCGCCTGATGTTGCATGAATTCAAAAAAACTCTTAAACGTACCGTCGTTCGTCAATTGATCAGTGTTGTTGTTTACAGGAGGATTATCGCCATCCTGTTGCACATTGTCCTGATTATTGATCTGTGGAGACTCAACGGTCTCCTGTGCTCCATTGCTTATCTCAACATTTTCGGATGCCATTTGCAAATACTACAGCAAAACAAGGGTTAATTAACATATAACATATTATCCATATACTTTGACCGACCAATTAAATACCAAATAAACTTAGGTAGGTCATACTAGCGAAGGAATTCCCCGTCTCTCCCCTCCTAGTTCTATTCTCACATCCTAGCCAGGGATCATATCCCTAAGCTCTGATACCAACTGTGACGCCCCTAAAATCAGGTATACATCACCCATCTTGGGTCGCCACTTACATGGTACAAAATACAAATACAACTTACTAATACAACCGTCGTGTACAATACGACAAAACATAAACTGTGAGTTTGAATACAAATATTATCTTCTAGAGAGTATTCATACTCAAAAGGAGTCCTCATTACATTTATTAACACACCATTACATAGAATAGTGAGGACTACTAACTAATACTATCATTCAGACCATCACTCCGTTCCCCGACTTGCCCCAGCTACGTTCTCATTTCCTGAAGAGAACAGTGAAAGAAAGGGTGAGCTCAACTAGCCCAGTAAGAAATATTATGACTAAGATAATGTAGAATAAATTATCATTAGCCTTCAACAATGTTAAACTGATAAAATATAATAGACATCAAGTTTAACTGCAGCGGAACAAGCAATCCATTAAAAGAGTCAAGTAGAAAATAAACTCTACTATCTTTTATGATTTAAAAGATTTTCCAACACTGTGATCGCTGAGACTCAGCTTAATAAAATAATTCACATCATCGAATCACCCCTGCACTACGGCCAAGGATATTCGTATATTCATTAATGGTCATGATCATGCCAACAATTGTCCATCAATGCACTACGGGCCAATGAGGACTTTTACCACATCATTTGTAACATTACGGTCATGATTATACCGAATAATCCCTGGTCATAATCATACCAAGTCCATCTATGCACTACAGGCCACAGATGACTTTCAACATTTTATAAACATGAGGATTATGACAATGATATAAGAATTCAATAAAACAAGTTCAAGAATTAATTTATCCAAGAATTAATAACGTCCAAATTGTCAACATGATACTGCTTTGTGGAGTAAAATTCAAGAATACTTAGAAGAATATTTTCATGAAAAGATACTGGATGAACCGCAATTATCAAGGATATTTCACTAATTTCATGGAGTATAAAAGTCAAAACTTAACCAATTGAGTATAATAAAGAATGGAATAACAAAAGAAATCACCATGCATGCGATAGACCGCACAGACAGGTTATTCCAACAGAATAATAAATAATAGAATCAGGTCCGGCGTAAACGCACAGACAGGATATTCCGACAGAATAATAAATAATGGAACCAGGTCCGGTGTAAAACACACAGACAGGATATTCTGACAGAATAATAATAAAAACGGAACCAGGTCCGGTGTAAAACACACAGACAGGATGTTCCAACAGAATAATAATAAAAATGGAACCAGGTCCGGTGTAAAACACACAGACAGGATGTTCCAACAGAATAATAATAAAAACGGAACCAGGTCCGGTGTAAAACACACAGACAGGATGTTCCAACAGAATAATAGAAGAATGTCACCAAGTATAGGGTAGACCGCGTATACAGGTTATTCCAACAGAATAATAATAAATGAAATAACAACAGTTCTCTTCATGAATAAGAAAGAATAACACCCCTTACCGTTTTAAAGAAGAGCTGAAATAAGGAAGTAGTTAAGTAGCAGAATACTTTTCTTCTCTCTCTCTATAGTTTCTCTCTATAGTTTCTCTCTCTAGAGTTCAGTGAATTCGTAAGAAATAATGAAGGAATGAGCTTCTATTTATAGAAAAATAGAATGCATAATAACTAATCCATGAACGGTCCAGATTGATTACTTTAATCTGACGGTCCATATTTAAAGAAAAATCTTTTAAATAAAATATAATATATTCTATTTATAGAATAACTTTAATAAAGTATTCTGTTTTATATAAAAAGATGTTTCTGTTTTATTACGTTAATAATACGAATAAAACAAAACGTTATTATCGCTAAATAATTCATATTATTAACTGACAATAATTGAATCAAACTGAGTGACTTCTCACATAAGCATTAATAATCAATACCGTGTGTTACTATGCAACCACACGTATTACTGTACTTTTACTACCGAGTAGTTCAACAGTAACAATGGTAAAACTTCTGCCGTTATTTTTAATAAAATATTTTTGTCGTTTTCTCAATCTGACAATAATTCCGTTGTGGGGTCCACCAATGATTGTGTCGTTGTGCGAATATTCCCTGTTAAAACGAATATTTCCCGACCAATCGAATATTATATGACAACTTGGATACTTTACAAAATTTATAAATACTACCCATAACTATTATATCAAATCCACACCATAATATAAAAAAAAATTATTTCGAGAAAAATTAAATATTTATTCATAAAATCTGGGGTTTCACACAAGGCAAGTATTAAGTATTTAAGATGTTGTTTTATCACATTTAATGCTTATAAATAAACTGAACAATATTGTTTTGTTGTTCACACACAAGGATAGTGTTTTTCTTTTGAATATATGGAGTGCTAGGTATGACTTAACTTAGATCATTTTAGTTCGGATGTGTACACACTTGACCATTATGATCTAAGAGGCAAAATATAAGGAGTTGCATAGTTGATGTAATTGACAAGAGTTGTCTACCAATTTATTTATATATATACTTTGTTGTGCACACACAAGACTATATATATTTGAAATAGGATCATTATTCTCACTAGCATATCTTTAATTAGATATCGTCGAACTATATAAATTGAGGGTAATATAGTTTGATGAAAATAGTGGGAGATACCAATTTAAAACTAGACCTAAATTATTTTGGTAATTAATAAAAAAATGCATGCTAAAATGTTGTTAAGAACAAATTCATTTTCAAAATTTTACAATGTCTAAATTACTATCACTGCGTCGCATATTAGATGCTAAATTAATCGGACTGAATTAAACGGATTGGTTAAGGAAATTGAGAATAATTCTCATGGCTGAAAAACTATCTTATGTCCTTAATATGCCTATCCCTGCAATGGTTGCATACAATGCCTCTTAGGAAGAGATTGCTACTTTTAGAAAGTGGTAAGATGATGCACAGTTGGCTCAATGCATCATGCTTGCATCCACGAGTAACGAGCTTCAGCGTTAGCATGAAACTATGGATGCTCCTACTATACTTTTGCACGTCAAGTAGTTGATGGTGAGGAAAGTAGGACTGATATATATTAGATATCTAAGGATCTCTTCCTATCTAGAATGACCAATGACACTATAGTATAGACAAAATTCCTTAACATAATTAATTTGATTGAATAATTAGGACAACATGTTTTGTCATGGATAGAGAGTTGAGCCAAGATTTGATCTTGCACTCATTCTCGGACTCCTTCTTATAGTTGTTGTGAGTTTTTCATATGAACAAGCTAGATGTCAACTTCGCTGATATGCTTAACATGTTGAAAAATGTTGAGAGTCACTTTTCAACCAAGAAAGACCAAGTCTTACTGGTAGAGGCCAAAGGATCTTCTGAAAAGAAGAACGATTCAAAAAAGGTAAATAGAAAGGAAAAAATATAGGATAATAAGAACAAAACTGATACGGATAGCAAAGGTTGCTTCCACTACAATAAGCCTGGACACTGAAAAGGAAACTACAAGAAGCATCATGTAGAGGCTAACCAGAAGAAGCTTAGTGAAGTTTCGGTTACAAATATAGTTTTTGTTCATGATTGAAATAAATTTTTCTTAAAGTCAAGATTCTACTTGGGTATTGGATACCGGCTTTGGTTATCATAAATATAGATTTATGAAGGGACCAAGCAGAAGTAGAAAGCTAAACAAAGGATAAGTAATCCTATGTCTGGTAAATGAAGCAAAGGTTGCTGCATTAGCCATAGGAACTTATAGTTTAGCAATGCCTATGGGCAAATCTATTAAGTCAATAAGTTGTTATTGTATTCCAGTACTTGTTAGAAACATTATTTTTATTTTATTGTTGGACAATGAAATCTTTGGTATTATATTTAAGAACAATTGTTGTTCTATATATAATAATAATAATGTTTTGTATATAACTGAAATATTACTTAACGGATTTTGTGTACTTAATTTGCGTGAAAATATATTTTGCAAAGTGAACAAACTAGTATAAGAAAAATGAGATGATCATTCAAAAAGTTGAATGTGTGTATTTGTTGAAATACAATTGTGAATTATTTGAAAGGTTCATAAAATTCAGAAATGAAACAAATTGGCAAAGTATTAAGATTCTTTGATCGGATCAAGGAAGGAATACTTGTGCAATGAGTTTCTAAATCATCTCAAATGGTTTTCTCACAATGGACGCCTCCTGATACACAATAATTGATTGATATATCTGTAAGAAAAAATCGTACCTTGTTGGACATGGTTCGGTCCATAATAATTTTACCGACATTCTAGTATCCTTCTGGGATAATGTTCTAGAAATGGTTGCATATCTATAAAAAAGGTTTCAAAGGATAAACTTGAGACAAGATTTGACAAGTACAGATTTATGAGACATCCTAAAGTAAGATTAGGGTATATGTTCTATAATTCTACTTAATAAAAGGTGTTTGTTGTGAAACACGCTGCCTTCTAAGATAAAAATATTTATCATTGAAGGGGCTAGTGGGAGGATAATAGATCTTGAAGAGTTCAAGAACCACAAAATACTATAAGTCAAATAAGAGGAACCTGTAGATAGACTTATTGTACTACAATCGAATCGTAAATCTGGAATAGTACCGAAGATACCTGGGAGGTATGGATTCATCATGGATGATGATGATGAGGTACATATCATAAAGATGATGATCCAATTACATACGATGAGGTAAGAGTTGTGGACACTCAGAGAAATGGATTGAAGCAAGCTTCTCAATAATGGAACATTCATTTTGATGAAACAATCAAAAGAGTTTGATTTTATCAAAAATAAGAATAAACCTAATATGTACAAAAGGGTCAGTGGGAGCGTCATGATATTCCTAGTATTATATATTGATATACTACAGATAAAAAATGACATGTCAATGCTAGAATTAGTAAAGATAAAGTTATCGAAACATTCTTCCATGAATGATTTGGAAAGAGTATCGTAATTGGGGATACAAATCTATATAAATAGATTTAAGAGGATGCTCGACTTAACCCAAGGAACGTATATTCATTTGATGTTAAAGTCGTTTAGCATGGCAACCTCCAAGAGATGTCTCACATTGATGAGCCATGGAATGTATCTCTCTTAATAGTCCCCATAGACTCCTGAAAAGAGAGATCGCATGAGTGACAATCATATATACAATAAAATATACGAGACCTGATGATGATCAGTCATATTCTGGAGAAGATCACTGTAAGACATTGAAAAACATCTTAAAGTACTTAACCGACATCAAGGATGTGATTAAAATTTATGGTGGATCTAAATTAAAATTAGAGGGCTTAACAGACTCAAGTTTTTTAGACACACCAAGACGACAGAAAATCCACTTTAAGGTAAAGCATTACCTTGAACGGTAGTGCAGTGAATTGGAAAGGTTTCAAGCAGGAAAGAGTTGTTGTTTTAGTGATAAAGACAAAGTATATAACTGTAAATGAAGCTGCAAGTTGATTATTTGGATGAAAAGTTCATTACAGAACTAGGAATAATTCCTAAGTCTCATCTTGGATCTAAACATGTGTTGTGGAACTTTCATTTGATTATGGGAATCATTGAATGATGGGAAATCACTATAGAGATAGTGAACTCTCAAGAACAACATTACATATCCATTAACTAAAGCTTATCCAACGGCAAGATAATCGTCACTTAGAGAAGAAGGGTATGAGATACCATGACGATTGACTTTAGTGCAAGTGGGAGATTGAGAGTAGTATGCACACAAGCCAATCATGTTTGATGATAAAGTATATACTTTGTAACAATCTTATTCATTTATTAATAAAAAATATTAATTTATTAAAGGCTTTTAATTATCTACATGATGCTATTTTATAATATGTGATAAACCCATAGTTTTAAGCCATACTTTTAGAATAATGATGATGATCATTCTAATGAGATCTAAATTCTTAGAAAACTTAAAACTAAAATAGTTCCCAATCGTTAGATTACTAAATTGGGGATTAGTGAATCCAGATAGATTGGTACATACGTTGCTTGCTCATTGGATGTGGATGATTGATCTCATGATCATTTGTGTGGAGACACTAAAGCAAGTATGTAGGTGCTTATTAGAAAATAAGTTCATTGAACGTGGCTCGCTAAGGAATACCTAATGGAGTTTTACTTGTCTGTCAATAGGAATTCCTGTAGTGATAGTAGTACAAGTGATCCTTGGACTTGAGATCATCATAGTATCTTGTGTCTGATGAGTTATACTTTGACTTATTCTCTAAGACCCTTAGGGTATATCAAAGGGTATGCTTGGGTATAATAAGTTGTACATAGAGATAATGTATTATCAATAAAGAATCTACCGCTTCTAGTAAAAGAAGAGAAATGTCCTATGTGATTCGATAAATGACAACTCAGTAGTCCTTGGCCAAGGCAGAATGAAATTAGAAAGGAGTTTCTAATTTGTATTATTTAGAGTTGTGCATTTAAGGATCGAAATACATATAATTAAATAAAATAAGACTTGATAGTAATTCCATGTCTTATATTTAATTGGGACATTGTATGGTGGAAGGATTGAATTGTACGGTAATTATTTACTCAAAGGTTCTTTTATGATTAATGTTGAAATATATATTATCTGAAAAGTCGTTGATCGCTAGGGAGGCTTATCCCTATTGTAGAATAAATATTATTTATTTAAATAAATTTATAGTTTAATTTATTTATTTAAATAAGATTAGAATTGTTCTAATTGATTTATTCACAACTGGTTTAATATGGAGAACCTAAAGGGTCACACTATAAAAGGAAGAATAATTATTTAAGAAGTTAATGACATAATCGTAATAATAAGTTAAGTATATTTAATTTAATCGATGGTGATAGAATAAATTAAATGACTTAATATTTATTATTTAATATTTTGGAAATATTAAATATAAATTAATAAGAGGGGTCTTATTATTATTATTACTATTATTATTTTTTAATTTCTAAAGGAGTTTATGAATTAATTAATAAAAGTACTCTCAAATATCCTAATAAGATTAGGAAGCTAATTAATTAAAAGAGTTTAATTAATTATTCATAATAAGATTGGGAGCTTAATTAATTAAAAGAATTTAATTAATTAAAATAAATCTCAATTCTTTAATTTTTAAGGAGGGTTGTCCACATCTATAAATAAGAGGAGTCTTATTATGGGTGGTGGGGGTTGACATTTTCATAGAATACGTAATTCCAATAGTTGGGAGAGTATATCCTTTTCTATAAGAGATAGAAAAACTAGGATTTTGCCAAATACCCATCTTCTTGAATCTTTCTTCTTCCTTGGTGGATCACCTCTAGAGGCCAAACACTTTGGCGACTAACGTTGATCAAAGGAAGGAACCAAACCCAGTGGATTCAAGTTGAACGCGAAAAGGATTTGGAGATGAACTTGTACCTGAGGAAGCTCGAATCTTCAAGGGTATGATTCTTGTTCTTTATCTTTTCTTTTAATTAATAATTGTGTATAAAGGATGATACGGCTATATGGTTTGTAAAATTTTTAAAACTCTGATTTTCCATGCTTCCGCTTATTTTGTGTAATTTGATTGCGTTCATGAATATTATAAACCTAACATCTAGAACAACTTTAGCTCCAGCACCTTCCATGTTTACAGCTCCATCAAAATACTTCCTCCATGATTGGTGTGTATTGTCCTGATGGTATTACTGAATTGTCATTACCCCTTCATCGGGGAAATATGTTTCCAAGGATTTGAAATCCCCGGCTGGTGGAGTGGCCAGTTGAGCCATAATTCCTTGACATTTGATAGACTTTTGAGTCACGTAGATGATGTCAAATTGCTGGAGGATCAACTGCCATTTGGATAGTTGATAATTCAACATGGGTTTGCTGAACACATATTTGAGAGGATCCATGCGGGATATGAGATGGGTTGTGTGACCATGGAGATAATGCTGTAATCTAATTGAAGCCCATGCTAAAGCACAACAAGTTTTCTCAATCAGAGTGTACTTGTGTTCACTGATGCTAAATCTCTTTCTGAGGTAATAGATAGCTCTTTCCTGGCCTCTATCATCTCTCTGTCCTAGCATGCAGCCCATGGCATTGTCATTGATTGACAGGTACATAAAAAGGGGAACACCATCCCTGGAAGGTACCAAAATAGGAACTTTGATTAGCTGCTCTTTGATGTAAAGGAAGGTTTTTTTAACACTCTTCGTTGCATTTCTTGGAGGAGTCCTTCCTTAACAACTCGAAGATAGGTTCACAGGTTGCTGTGAGTTGGGAGATGAATCGGCTGATGAAGTTGATTGTTCCTAGAAATCTCCGTAATTCCCTCTCTGTCTGGGGTATGGGCATTTCAGTAATAGCTTGAATTTTTGTAAGATCTAGCTTAATGCCCTTGTGGCTTACTAGGAATCCTAGTAACTTGCCTGATTTGACGCCAAAGGCACACTTGGCCGGGTTCAGCTTCAATTTGTACTTACGCAACCGGTTGAAGAGCTTTTTGAGATGATCTAGGTGATGTCATCCACATAGAATTCTATCTCTTTGTGCATTAGATCATGGAATAGAGCCATCACGGCTCGCTGATAGGTAGCTCAGATATTGATGAGGCCGAATGACAACCGTCGGTAGCAAAAGGTTCCTCAAGGAGTGATAAATGTAGTTTTTTCATGATCCTCTTCAGCAACCATGATTTGATGATACCCAACAAAGCAGTTAGCAAATGAGTACATGTCATACTTAGCTATATTGTCAATGAGTATGTGGATGAACGGTACGTGAAAGTTATCTTTGAGACATGCTTTGTTCAAATTCATGTAATCCACGCAAACTTGCACCTTCCCTCCGGGTTTAGGCACGGGGACTATGTTGGATAGCAGCTCAGGATATGTTGATACCCTGATGATGCCGGCTTGAAATTGTTTCACAATTTCTTCTTTGACTTTCAAACTCCACTAAGGTTTTAATCGCCTAAGTTTCTGTCTGACTGGCTTGAATCCCTCTTTGATGGGAAGGCAATGAATGACAATATCAGTTGATAAATTGACAATGTCTTCATGAAACCATGCAAACACATCCTGGAATTGGGTCAATAGAGTAACCATATCATTCCTTTGGCTTTGAGTAAGGTCCGTACCAATCTTGATTTGTTTGGGGTTTTCTGAGGTTAAAAGAGGTGGTTTGATCAAGATTTGGCTTGGGTTTGTCTTTGACCCATTCTTTGATCTCTTGAGGTACCTCATAGTCCTCTTGATTAATCTCCATCAAGTCAGAGTCCAACTTTACATCAAAGTTGCAGTCCTTATGAAGAATAGGCACTCTATTAGCAAGTTTAGGCATATCTAACTTTAGAATCTTGAAACAAAATGCTTTCACTTAATATATGAAACTTTTTAATCATATAAAGTGTTAGCATCAAATGACAAAAATAACTACTAATACTATGCAACAAAAGTAAGCAGTTATTGCTATCTACAGGGCAGATGGAATTTCTACCCTTTTTACCCTTTTCGACAAATGTAAGGAGTGCTGCTCCAATTGTCGAGGGTCAAGTCCTGGTGGACAACAATGATGAAGGGACTATTATTGTCCTCCGTCTCTTGAATGATGACCATGACATCTGGGTAGTTGTCATCTAAGATATCCTTGTTCATACCCTCGGTATGTGCCAGGAAGTACATCTTTGATAACCGCCTCTTAATGTCTTGTTTTTGCCTTTGATTCCTTTCCTCCATGTCTGGGTCTAGAATCAGGATTTCTTTTCCTTTAGCCGGTATCGGCTTAGGAAACAACATACCTACCACAGAGGCAAGAATTTTCTATAGAGGCCGTACCGAATTAGCATCTGTAGGTTTAGGAAACAACCTTGTAGATAAAGGAACCATTGTATGCTTGTGCGGGTTCCTATAACTGGACCTAGAGGAGTAGCCTAGTTCGGCCTTCCCTGTCCAGCTGGGAACTTAAATTGGGCATTTGATTCCTTGTTGATCCTTTACTAACCCTTGTCCAGGTTGGAAACCCAAGGATATCATTTCTTGAGTGACTGACATTACCTCAGCGGAAACTCTGGGTTTCAAAGCTGGAGCCCCAATGGGTTGATAGTGAGTGTTGCTCACTTCAAGGGCTTGGAAGCTGACAGGCTCAACTTCGTCATTGAAACTGATGAGACGTATATCGCTTTGTACAAGATACTTTGGCTCAGCATTGACAGTGACCAGATTACTGTTGATGATATACTTGAGTTATTGATGAAGAGTGGATGGGACGGCTCCTACCATATGAATCTAAGGTCTTCCCAATAGTAAATTATTTCCTGTAGTGATCTTGAGCACTTGGAAGGATATGTAGAATGTATGTGGATTGATTTCCACTGGTAACTCAATCTCTCCGACAACATTTTGCCTAGATCCATCAAAAGCTTTGATGATTATGTGGCTGCTTTAAATCCTATTGAGATTGATGTTCATTTTTTCTAATGTAGCATAGGGGCAGATGTTTAGGGATGATCCTCTATCTATTAACACTCCTCCGACCACATACCCGGAAGACATTACCGCTATGTGCAATGGTTTGCAATGACTCATCCGTTCGGAGGTATGTCATCATCTGTAAATGATATCACATTGCTATTGAAGATGTGATCAACCAGATGATGGAATTTTTTCACATCCACTATCTTTGGCAAGTGGGCTTCTTCCAATATCTTCAGTAAGATCTTTCGGTGATCTATTGAAGAGAAATCCAAGTCCAGAATAGAGATATTTTGTGGTGCTTCTTTCAAGCTTTGAACCACCTTGTCTTCATTGTGTCCCATCTTGCGGAGGAATTCTTCAATCTTCTCCTTGGGCACTTTCCCCTTAGATCTGATGATAGGCTTCATCACTCGTTGAGGGAGATACAGTGGATTCTCTTTAGACACTGTAGCAGTTGTGTTTGATGTTGATCCTTTAACCTCTCCATAATTCCATGGGACTTTCTTAAGGCTAATGATAGGATATTGTGGCCTGAATGGCAATATAATTGGCTTTGGTGTAGCCACTTTCAAAGGGTTTTTAACTCCTTTGAGCTAAATTGGTTGAATTGTAAGTGGTGTGGTAGCCAAATCTCCCTCAGAAGATATAACTGGTACAACTTCCTTCCATCCTAGAGGAAATTTGTCCCCACTCTCAGATGATACATCATCATTGTCTACCATTTGCAGATTACCATTATCAATCATATTTTGGATAAGATGGCGGAGTGCCAAGCATTCCTCCGTGCTGTGACCGCGAGAGTGGGAGTGATATTGACATACTCCAGTAGCGTCAAACCTTTTTAAGCGTGGGTTGACTAGAGGTAGCAGTGCTATGATTTTTCCCTCATTGATTAGCATCTACAATATTTCTTCCATCGGTTGGCCTAACTAGGTGAATTCCCTTTTGTTGGCAAAATCCAGACGGGTTTTAGCTTTTGCCTTTCTTGCAAACTTTTCCTCCAAGGTTTCACTTTCTTGGGTAAGTGTTGGAGTATTTGTGATAAGCGAAAGGAGGCTAGCATGCTCCTGACTGAACAACTGCCATATGACTTGGTGTTGATGAATCACCAGTTCTGCTAGTTGATTGACTTGTTCGCCAAGAGAATTTAACTCCCGTTCCATCATGAACTGGAACTCTGAATAATCCCACTTTTAGAAATTATCCTTGTTAGTTTGGGAAAAACCACCCACATATTTGAGGTATTTGGAGCTCTCTTCACTGCCCCTGTTGATCATGTTAACATCATCTTCCTTGTGTTGAGGGAGAGGGTTGTCTTGAGCATGTAGTTGCTCGGGCTTGGTCACCAAGATCTCACCACTATCAATTAAGTTCTGGATCTTATGCTTGAGGGCGCAACAATCTTGAGTAATGTGGCTTGGAGCTCTAGAATGGTAAGCACACTTTTTGCTTGTATTGAAGCCCTTTCCACTTTGGTTGCCTAGATGAGTGATTTTCTTCTGAGCTGTCATATGTTTGAAAATGTTTTTGAGTGAATCCCCTTAGGGTGTGAACACTCTTGAGTGTTTAACTTCTCCACTCTTTGGCAAGGGAGGATTTAAAGACTGAGCTTGAAAAGGGAAATAGTTTCTCCTTTGAATAGGCAAGTGTTGATTGCCTTTTTGTCCTTGCAGTATCAAGAAACCATCCTCTTCTTTCTTCTTATGGACCCTCCGGGGGTTGTTCCCATAACTTCCAAATTAGATATGCTCAACTACGGCGAGGTCTTGAATCTTCCTAGACTTCAATCCCATTTTTGCCATTTCTCCATGCTTAATCATTTCTGAGAATGGCTTTCCTATTCCAGCTAGGACCCTCTCATAAAATGGAGATTCTTGAATACCTAGGAAGGTCATCACCATTTCAGACTTTGTCATAGATGGGATAACTTGAGTAGCCAGTTACCTCCATCTTTTGGCATACTCTCTGAATGACTAATTGACTTACTTCTTGACCTTGGTAATTTGATACCGGTCTAGAGGCATCTGAGTTTGAAAGCTGTATTGACTGAGGAAAGCATGGACTAACTCCTCTCAACTATAAATTTTAGAGTTATCCAATCTGGTGTACCATGCTCTGGCTTCTCTAGTCAGACTTTTCTAAAATAGCTACATTCTGAACTTTTCATTCTCGGCACAGGATCTGAGCTCTCCAATGAACACTTTTAAGTGGTTAGAAGGATCTCCCAATCCATCATATTTCTCAAAATTGGGAGTCTTGAATTTCTCCAGATAATAAACCCCGGGGAAGATGCAAAGGTCTGAATATGAAACACTTTCGTGTGTTCCAATCCCTTTGATGGACCGAATGGTCTCTTCCATTTGTAGAACCATTTTCCGAATATCACCGGTGTCTTGATCTTCTTTAAGATGGGTGATTTCAGGGGTTTTGTTGGTCTTTTCAGTTTGAGACTCAGGTGCTGGAACTTCTCTGTCTGGACCCTGGATTCCTCCATGTGCAGAGGGTTCTGTGTGGATGGGTATTTGTGGACCATGAGTTGATTTATGCAATTTTTTAAGAAGGACAACCAACTCTGTTATTTGATTGCTTAATCCTTTGAACTCCTCATGAGAGACATGAGTAGGATTAGGCTGGTTACTTGTAGCCATGTTTAGTTGTAGGCTTGGTGCCTTTTTGGACCTTGAACGGTAACGGGACCAATCGTTTCCCTACAAAAAAATTGTGTAGTTTAATCTGGGGAAACGTAGTAATGTTACATGCTATGTAATGTGTCCGTTTTTTAGGAGTATTATCCTGCAAAATGGATGTCATCTGTTTTAATGACAGGATAACATGACAGGTTTTGATATGCATGTTCACATATTCCATTATATTTTCCATTACATTGAGATTGATGTGGAAATGAAATTACAAGTAATTGAAATTACAAGTAATTGAAATGGGAAGGTATGAAGAGACTTCCCTCCGCATTTGGTTTATCAGAGGCCGGCCTATCTTAGGCTACTCTCACGGCTTTTTGGCATGAAGGTCCCCAAATCATCGCAATTTACTCGATTGGAAGTTAATCCGATCTTTCAACTGGAGCAAATCTGGGTGGTACCTTTCCTGAGCCTCGTGGAATTAGTCTCCTGACGAGTCCAGTAATCAAATACCGACGGGATAGCCTCATGATGGAGGGACCATACAACATACATTCATATACATCACGTTTTACCGTATGAAAATGATGACATGTACGAAGCACTAATATCACAGGCAGATATGGTGCGAAGCACTAAGTGCAGTAAATAAAGCATTAGTACACATTCATGCAAATGTAAATGCAGCATCCACACATAAACAGGTAAAAGTTTTTTGAAAAGTCTGAATAGCGGCTTAAGCCCTCTAACTAGAGTCCCCAGCGGAGTCACCACCTGTCGACGTCGGGATTTTTATTTGTCCCTTTCTGTTCTTGTCTTTTCGTGTTCTCATGTTAGGTGAGATTTGTTTGAAAAAATAAGTTAGAAAAGGTCCAATATGTATATGTCGACGATTTAACTGTAAGAGTCGCCAGTTAGTTATTTTTAAATGGTTGCACCAACTCAACCGAGAAAAGGTTTGCACAAAGACCTAGTGATATGACACTATTTAACTGGTCTACAAAACTGAAATTCGTTAGGGTCCGGGGGCTTGATTAAGCGGCGGGAAGGTGTTAGGCACCCCCGACTTCCGTGATAACACGGTTACCGCCACTTTCTAATTTAAACTTTTATCTATGTATGTGTGTGTGTGAATTAGGTCGATGTGCAATTATTTGGAAGTAATGATATGCCTCGTTCGCACTTATATTCAAAGGGTTTGACTTTTGTATAAAAGTTCAATTTTAACGAGATATGGCGGTGATGTTTTGTAAAATAGATTTTTCAAACCCTTGTTCTCAATAGTAATTAAGACATTTGATACTTCCATTTTATTATGTGTTTCAGCTTGATTGCTTTTATTTTCGAGATGCGAGGCATCTTCGAGAAAATAAGATACATAGCAATGCCGAACTCCTTGTGGGCATAAAAGTCATCTAAGGAAATTCAGACACCGTAGATAATTTACAAGCTGGTTGTAGCTGAAAATGTCCATCACGGGAACCGAATCTAGATTCAGTAACTGAATATGTGATCATATGATTCCTAGGCTCACATGACAAAGCAATATGTATAAAAAGCTAGAAAAAATAACTAGATTTGAGTTAATCTAAACCATTTCAGCTTCAATGGTTCCAGTTTAGTCACTATAAATCGGTCAAAGTGAGAAATAGCCAGATTTAGGCAAATCTAGCCCGGTGGCTAAAATATTAAATATCAACATTATGAAAGCAATAAAGCAGATATTTATATAAAAGCGGTAAATATTTATATAAGTGTATATATATATATATATATATATATATATATATATATATATATATATATATATATATACACACACACACACACACAAGTGAGAAAAAGCCTAAAAATCCGAAATATCTTATAGTGGGCTGCCAAGAAGACTTTGTATATCTTTAAACGCCTGAAAACTCAGTTTCCACCGGTTAATGGATAGAGTTTTCTCTCTTTTTCTCTTTTTTTTATTATGAGCTACCAAAGGCTTATATTTATAGACCAAGGAGCCACGGGTCTACTCACGGTAGCCGCGGGTCTACCTGTGGCTACATAGGGTGCCCCGGGCTCTGCGGGTATCTTGAAGTAAGTGCACTGGGGCAATGCGTTGTCCGCTCGAACCTTCATAACTTTCAATCCGTACATCCGATAAAGGCGTGTTGTACCTTTTCGGGAAGCTATTGTCGAGAGGTACACAATGACATGGGATTAGAGGTTGTACGAAGTCGGGAAGATCGGTCCTTGACCAGATCTTCAAGTCTTCAAATTCTATCTGGTGTATTATCTTGTGTAGTAGTCACTCGGGATTTGAGCTATGGTTCTTGTGGGACACTGTAAGACCCCAACTTATTAATGAATAAATTCAAATTTTCTCTAAATATTATTGTGAATAATAAGGGGTTAATTTGATATAATACTTTGGTTATGGGTGAAATGTGAAAATTTTACAAAATAAGCAAGTGGTTATAAAATATTCATTTTATCGGGGAGTATTCGTTTGGTCGTGAAATATTCTTGTTGTCGGGGAATATTCGTACGTCGGCGCAGCCTTGTGTGGGCCCCATAACGGAAAGCGATTGGATAAAAAAAACGACAAGTATAAGTTATTTATAAATAACGGCGTAGTTGTTACCGTTAATACTGTTGGAATACCCGGTGGTTAAAATACAGTAGCACACGGTATTGCACCAATTATTGATTCTTACGTAAGAAGGCACTACTCAATCATTGTTATAGTAGTTATTGTTCAATATTTTATTTTATTGATTCAATAATTGCTGCGTTGATATTTTATATTATTGTTGTTTCAATAATTGTTGCTGCACAGTATTTTCCATTATCAGATCAATAATTCATATTATTTGAATAATATTATTAGATAACATTATTGGCAATGTCTAGAAAGTTCTGTCTAAGGAGAGGTTTGGTCATCTAATTGCGCGCCAGTAAGGAGAAATCATTATTGGAAAGCCCCCTCTTTCCTGGGAACGGCCTGGTTGTCATAAATGTGATTTTGGAATATTATTTGTGAATAATTAATTATTGATTCATATGATAAGGAAATATTTATTTTATGTGGATATAAATGAGGGATATATTTTTGTGGTTAAAAATGAAGGAGTTAATGTTGAGGTTTTTATCAGTATTTTTGTCGAAATGGAGGTATTAAAAATCAGGATTTTTGAGATATTTGCGGGGGTTATAATTTTTAATCCGACCGTTGGATCGTGGTAATTTTTGGATATGTTATACATATATAAGTTGAGTATATGTCCACAAATTTTGAACCGTTAAAAATGAACGTATGATTTATTATGAATTTTACGAAATGACTGGTTCAGAAATTATTGAATTTTCGGAGTTAATCATTTTGGTGGAAAATTCTAGAATTAGTGGGCCCCACTCTTGATTGGTGAAGAAATGTGCTGAGATTTTTATTCAAATATGGTGGGTGGGAATAGTAACAGGTAAAGCCATCAGGTTACAGGTTAAGTCTGCTTCGGCGTGCTAACATTTTCCTATAAATAGAGGGCTAAGTTAGAATTGAAAATCACACTAGAAACAAGTTTTCTCTCTTTCTCTCTCTAGATTATTGAGTGTATTTTGTGAGTATTTAGATATTTTGAGAGTTTCTATTCATCAGAGCACGTTTCTTTCAGCCTTATACCGGTATTCCGACCAGAAGTACTGATATCTTGAGGTAAGAGATATTATTTTCTTCTTAAATGATATTATTTTCTTCAATATCATTATGCTGAAATATCAACATGAGTTTTTATCAAATTTGGAACTTTTTTTGTGTCGGGGTTACTATTCACGTATACGTTACTATTCACGTATACGGCACTATTCACGAATACGGCACTATTCACCGAAAAATAAAATTTTCCCTTTTTGTCCAAGATGTCTATTATGGTTACTATCTTTGATTGTATCCATGTTTTGATCTTTATTTTTGAATTCTGCTTCACAATTGATTATTATGAAGTATTATTGATCTTGGATAAACTGTTATACGAATCCCTACTATTTGTCCTTCTGTCTCTCTGAATTCGTTTTCTTTAAGATATTTTTCATCATCCTCAGTCATAAATGATGATATTACTAAATATCTTTGGCCTGTAGTGCAAAGATGTATGATTACTTGATGAATATCTTTGGCCTGTAGTGCAAAGATGAACAGGTGTTGAGATGAACATGACTGACAGGTGATACAAATGAATATCTTTGGCCTGTAGTGCAAAGATGAATATTTGGATAAAGATGATTATTAATTGATGTTACAGGGATAAAATATTGATGATGGACTTTTAAATCTTAGAAGATAGTAGAATTCATTCTCTACTTGACTCTTCTAATGGTTTGCTGTTTCCGCTGCAGTTGTTGATCTAAAACTTGTTGTCGAATATATTCTATCAGATTTTTCCCTGTTGAATACTAATGATAATTTGTTGTATATTATCTTAGTCATAATATTCTTTACTGGGCTAGTTGAGCTCACCCTTTTCCTTTTTGTTTCATTTTTCTTCTCAGGAGGTGAGAACATAGCAGGATCTAGTCGGGGTATGGAGTGATGGTTCTAGAAAGATGTTTTAGCAGTCCTCACTATTTTTGTAAAATAGTGTTTGAATAATTATATTGAGGATTTATTTGAGTGTGGATATTGTCTAGAAGACAATATTTGTATTTAAACTCACAGTATGTGTTGTCGTATTTTGCACGACAATTGTATTATTGAAGTTGTAGTTTGCTTTTTGTACCATGTATTTGGCGACTCAGAATGGGGGTTGTATACCTATTTTGGGGGCGTCACAATTGGTATCAGAACTTAGGAATATCATCCCTGGCTGAGATGTGAGACAAGAACTAGGAGGGGAGAGACGGGGAATTCCTTCGCTAGTATGACCTGACTAAGTTTATTTGGTGTTTATTTGGTCGGTCAGAGTATAGGGATAATATATGACATGACTATTAACCCTTGTTATATGGCAGTATTTAAGAATGGCAGCTGAGAACGTTAATAATGGAGTAAATCAGACCGTGGAGACACCTTTGATCACCCCCCAGGGGAACGTGCAATAGGAAGGCAATATTCCTCATGTAAACAATGATACCGAGCAAACGATGAATGATGGAATGTTTAGGAGCTTTTTTCAGTTCATGCAAAATCAGACGAGGGAGACTCGTGTGCAGAATACGGGTGGAAATGATAACAATACGCGGTTTGTCACATCCAACCAGTTCAAACAATTGGGACCACCAGAATTTAAGGGAAAGCCGGATCCGATCATGGCGGAAACGTGGGTCAAGCAAATTACCAAGATATTCGATGTCTTGGGATGCACGGAGGAACAGAAGGTTCCATTCGCCACCTTTATGTTCCGCGGTGAGGCAGACTACTGGTGGGAGTCTGTGAAGCGTACCCAGCCTGACGCACTCAACATGTCCTGGGAAACATTTCAAAAACTGTTCAATGACAAGTACTTTCCTGAAAGTATTCGTCATATGAAGGAGGTAGAGTTTATCAGACTGGAACAAAACAACATGACGGTGTCCCAGTACGAGGTGAAGTTTGCAGAGTTATCCAGGTTTGCACCTCATTTGGTCGAAAATGAGGAACGAATGACAAGGATGTTTCTGAGAGGTCTAAAACCCGAGATTCGGCAATATCTTATCTCTCATAATTTTTTTTTATATTCAGATGTTGTAAACAGGGCTCAATTATTAGAGCGAGATAATGAGTATGTGCAACCGAGGGACCACAACCAGGGTCATACCGGTGGCGGCAGTCATCGAAGCAATGAAAACCAGCAGGGAGGAAAATATTCGGACAAAAGCGGTAACCACTCTGGTGGTAATCGTGGTCGTGATAATAGAAGGAGCGAGTCGGGAGGAGATTTCAAGAAGAGAAGGTACAACAATGATAACGTGAAGACGTCAGCACAAACATCAACTGTTTCTAGGGGAGGAGAACGACCACCGGTCATATGCTATAAGTGCGAAAAAGAAGGACATATCAGCCCAAACTGCCCACAACAGTTTAAGGTATGTTATAATTGTGGAAAGGAAGGACATATCGCTCGAGATTGCATTGTAGCGAAACCAAGTCCAACGGGGGTGGTGACTCAAAAAGTTGTTCCAGAAAAGTCAAAGTCAACGGTTCCTGGAAGAGCATTTTTCGTGACTGGTCAGAATGCGAGGAACCCGAACGAAGTTAGCACGGGTTAGTTAATTATAAATTCTTACGAAGTTTATACCTTATTAGATACCGGTTCTACCCATTCATTTATCTCTCCTACTTATACTCAACGTTTAAACTTGACTTCGGAGGAAATTAGATTTTGACTTATCTGTTGAAACTCCGTTAGGAGAAACTTTCGTTACATCCACTGTTTATAAATCTTGTTTGATCCAAGTTGGCACCATCACATTACCTGTTGACCTTATCTCTTTAAAGATACTTGCTTTTGATGTGATTTTAGGAATCGATTGGTTAACTACTCATCATGCCAAATTGATTGCTTTCGTAAGGTTGTTAGTTTTCATATTCTTAAGCAACCTGTTATTCGAATTCAAGCAACCAAACCATTTGAATTCAAACACTTTCATATCAAGTCATAAAGCCAATTGTTTATTGAAAAACGAATGTCAAGTTTTCTTAGCCTATGTTATGGACTTGAACAAAAATACGTCAGATTTGAATGATATTTCTATTGTTAGTAAATCCCTGACGTATTTCCTGAAGAATTTCTTGGCCTACGCGTGATATTGAATTTTGTATCATCTTTGAATTTGGTACAAAACTCACTTCTAAAAATCGAATGGCTCCTATTGAACTTCAGGAGTTAAAAACCTAACTGTAGAAGTTTGTACCCGAGCCTTTATCTGGTGACTTCCTTTGTGGAATGCACTGAAGCCAGACTCTCCGTAGGGGACATCATATTCGTGCGGTAGTAAACTGATAGGTGTCATTGTGGCGTGATATCCAAGATTGGGATATGAGTAACAGTTGAGTGCAACCTAAGTCAATAATCGAAATACGTAGATTTCTGGTTATTATCGGAGATTCGTAAAAGGATTTTCTCGAATCGCTACTCCATTAAATCAGCTGACTCAAAAAGATACAAAATTCGTATGGAGTGAGGAATGCGAGAAGAGTTTCCAAGAACTCAAGAGGAGTCTCATTTCAGCACCTGTTCTGACAATACCATCTGGTTCGGATGGATTTGTTATCTACAGCGATGCTTCAGGCAAAGGGTTAGGATGAATTCTCATGCAACATGAAAAAGTCATAGCCTATGCCTCACGACAACTCAAAGAATATGAGAGGAATTATCCTACTCATGATTTGGAGTTGGCAGCAGTCGTTTTTGTGTTGAAGATCTGGAGACGCTACCTGTATGGGGAGAAACTAGAGATCTATACATATCATAAAAGCCTCAAATATTTCTTCACCCAAAAAGAACTCAACATGCGGCAGCGACGTTGGCTCGAGCTGTTAAAAGATTACGATCATACCATCCAATATCATCCTGGAAAAGCAAACGTAGTAGCTGACGCATTGAGTAGAAGATCATATGCGGGTACGAGTGCAATGTTGTTAACACAAAGGCCCATTTTGTATGACTTGCAAAGGATGGAGATAGAGATGAAGGCTCCAACTCCCACATGATGATATCAAATATACGAGTAGAACCAACTTTAATCGATAAAGTTAAAGCTGCTCAAGCTACGGACATAGAGCTGATGCGTATGAAGAAGAAGGTGCAAGAAGGTGCTATTCCAGAAGCAAGAATCGATGAAGAAGGAATACTTCGAGTCAACTTCAGACTTTGTGTTCCTAACAATTTTGACTTGAAGCATAGAATAATGATGGAGGCACACAACACACCGTTTGCAATACATCCTGGGAGTACCAAAATGTATCACGATCTTCGACATACATTTTGGTGGAGCAATATGAAAAGAGAGATCGCGGAGTTTATCTCGAGATGTTTAACTTGTCAACGTGTAAAAGCGAAGCATCAAGTACCAAAGGGTCCATTGCAACCACTTGAGATTTTGAAATGGAAGTGGGAACACAGTACTATGGATTTTGTTACGGGTCTTCCCAAGGTTTTTCAAGGCATAGATGCGATTTGGGTTATTGTTGATAGATTAACCAAGTCCGCTCATTTCTTGTCGATACGTGAGACTTATTCCCTTGAACGTCTTGCTAGTATGTACGTGAGCGAGATTGTGAGATTGCATGGCATGCCAGTATCCATAGTTTCAGATCGTGACCCAAGATTCACTTCACGATTTTGGGTTAGCTTGCTGAAAGCTATGGGCACAGATTTATGATTCAGTTCGACATACCATCCTCAAACGGACGGACAATCAGAGAGGACTATTCAAACTCTTGAATATCTATTAAGACATTGTGTCCTAGATCTCAAAGGGAGTTGGGATAAGTACCTAGCATTGGTGGAATTCTCCTACAACAACAGTTATCAGGCGAGCATATGTGTGGTTCCATTCAAGGCGTTGTATGGAAGAAAATATCGTTCTCCAGTATGCTGGGACGAGGTGGGTGAAGCAACATTTTTGGGACCAGAGTTGGTACGCATTACTACAGAGAAGATCCAAACGATTCGACAACGTATACAAACGGCACAGGATCGACAAAAGAGTTATGCGGATCTTCATCGGAAGGACGTGGAATTTAATATTGGGGATCATGTATTGTTACGTGTTGCACCATGAAAGGGAGTTACAAGATTTGGGAAGAGAGGAAAGCTCAATCCAAGATTTGTTGGTCCATTTGAGATTCGAATAGGAAATGTGGCATATAGACTCGCATTACCTCCAAGCATGTCTCGTGTTCATAATATTTTTCACATATCTATGCTTCGTAAATATGTTAAAGACCCGAACCACATTATTGAGTTAGAACCAGACGAGATAGCTGAAGATTTAACGTACGAGGAGGTACCTGTTAAGATCTTGGATAGGAAAGAGCATGTCCTACGCACGAAGGTTATACCACAAGTTAAGGTTTTGTGGAGAAACCATGCTATTGAAGAAATGAACGTATGATTTATTATAAATTTTACGAGATGACTGGTTCAGAAATTATTGAATTTTCGGAGTTAATCATTTTGGTGAAAAATTCTAGAATTGGTGGGCCCCACTCTTGGTTGGTGAAGAAATGTGCTGAGATTTTTATTCAAATATGGTGGGTGGGAATAGTAGCAGGTAAAGCCATCAGGTTGCAGGTTAAGTCTGCTTCGGCGTGCTAAAATTTTTCTATAAATAGAGGGCTAAGTTAGAATTGAAAATCACACCAGAAACAAGTTTTCTCTCTTTCTCTCTCTAGATTATTGAGTGTATTTTGTGAGTATTTAGATATTTTGAGAGTTTCTATTCATCAGAGCAAGTTTCTTTCAGCCTTATACCGGTATTCCGACCAGAAGTACTGATATCTTGAGGTAAGGGATATTATTTTCATCTTAAATGATTTTATTTTCTTCAATATCATTATGCTGAAATATCAACATGAGTTTTTATCAAATTTGGAATTTTTTTTGTGTCGGAGTTACTATTCACGTATACGTTACTATTCACGTATACGGCACTATTCACGAATACGGCACTATTCACCGAAAAATAAAATTTTCCCTTTTTGTCCAAGATGTCTATTATGGTTATTATCTTTGATTGTATCCATGTTTTGATCTTTATTTTTAAATTTTGCTTCACAATTGATTATTATGAAGTATTATTGATCTTGGATAAACTGTTATACGAATCCCTACTATTTGTCCTTCTGTCTCTCTGGATTCGTTTTCTTTAAGATATTTTTCATCATCCTTGGTCCTAAATGATGATATTACTGAATATCTTTGGCCTGTAGTGCAAAGATGTATGATTACTTGATGAATATCTTTGGCCTGTAGTGCAAAGATGAACAGGTGTTGAGATGAACATGACTGACAGGTGATACAAATGAATATCTTTGGCCTGTAGTGCAAAGATGAATATTTGGATAAAGATGATTATTAATTGATGTTACAGGGATAAAATATTGATGATGGACTTTTAAATCTTAGAAGATAGTAGAATTCATTCTCTACTTGACTCTTCTAATGGTTTGCTGTTTCCGCTGCAGTTGTTGATCTAAAACTTGTTGTCGAATATATTCTATCAGATTTTTCCCTGTTGAATACTAATGATAATTTGTTGTATATTATCTTAGTCATAATATTCTTTACTGGGCTAGTTGAGCTCACCCTTTTCCTTTTTGTTTCATTTTTCTTCTCAGGAGGTGAGAACATAGCAGGATCTAGTCGGGGTATGGAGTGATGGTTCTAGAAAGATGTTTTAGCAGTCCGCACTATTTTTGTAAAACAGTGTTTGAATAATTGTATTGAGGATATATTTGAGTGTGGATATTGTCTAGAAGACAATATTTGTATTTAAACTCACAGTAGGTGTTGTCGTATTTTGCACGACAATTGTATTATTGAAGTTGTAGTTTGCTTTCTGTACCATGTATTTGGCGACTCAGAATGGGGGTTGTATACCTATTTTGGGGGCGTCACAGACACCTTGTACAAAGTGTTGATTAAAATGATGTTAAGACGACGGGAATGTAGTATCGAGGTAGCAAAATGACGATTTTGGCCCTCAGCGGGGTTATCTCCGGCTCTGCGCAGATGTAGCAGTCATTGCTCAGGGTTATCTCTGAGATTGAGCTGTTGTGAATGCTGAATGTCCTCAGGGTTATCTCTGAGGTGTGCTTGACCTCCCAGGGTTGTCTCTGGGGTTGGAACTGAGTGTCTCAGGGTTGTCTCCAGGGTTGAAACTGACTTTTCCGAGGTTATCTCTGAAACTGGAACTGCTTCCCTCGGGGTTATCTCCGAGGTTGGAACTGAGCATCCCGAGGTTGTCTCCGAGATTGAAACTGAGTATCTCGGGGTTGTCTCCAAGATTGAAAAACTGAGTATCTCGGGGTTATCTCCGGGATTGAGTTGATTTAACTTCCAAGGTTATCTCTAGAAAACGATTTTGCCCTCCTGCACGGTTAGTAATAGGAATGCAAAATTTCGAGTGTCTATAGAAATTCTTTTCTAATTTCATTCTGCCTTAGCTAAGTGTTAGAGTTTATGCCCTAGAGGCCAATTATTTGATATAATTGTTTAACATTTTGATATTATATTTGATTGAATAAATGAATGATTTTGTTATGGTTTTATTTATTGCGTTATATAAATGTTAACATAATAAAAGTCCTTAGAATAGTGATACAAATTATATAGCTTCAAGTAAGTGACTTGAACATGATATTATATAATTACAATTAGTATCATTTCTCTTAAATGTCCCTAGTCGAGTATCATTGTTAATGGGACAATAATGATACATTGAGACTAATATGTGGATTGACTGATGACCAAATTTCATTGGTCATAAATATATGAGATATTAAGTCAATGCATAGGTACATGTTAGAGAACGATGTACCGGACAGACCCACCATGAGAATTCTATGTGGAGTATTATGCGAAGTGTCATTAGCAATTCTCATAGTGACAATGATGTAATGATCCTCTGACCTGAAATCATAATATTACTACACGAGAATTTATGTACTTTGATATCATCATAGGTCACCTTTAATAGGATGGACTATAAAGGTGATTATTGGGTACATCATGAATCGTGTGAGGAATATGAGTGATCTAGATGGAATTTAACCCTCCTATATAATAGGGGTGATATCCATAGGCCTCTTGATTGAGTAGGACTATGAAATGCATGGTCATACTCAAATAGTGATTTATTTCATATAGTCTACTCGTTGATCAAGAAAACTCAGATTAAATTATGAAGAGTATGACACATTCTATGACTCGAGTTTAATCTAGGATATCAAGGTTAAAAGGATTAAATTACATTGAAATATTGGTCACAAAAAGGTTACATCGAATCATCGATCTTATTATTACTTGGGTAGCAGTGATGCATTACTAGATGCCGCTCACTATTTATAATTTTGTAATATGATTTTAAAATTATTGCCAACTTAATAATAACCTATAGGGTCACTGATGAGTGAGTTTTACACTCAGAATTGAGTGCATTTGAGCTTAATCTTTTAGATGTTTTTAAGTGTTTGTGTCTATTCATGCATATTTTACGTTGTTTTGAAGGAATTGGGACAAAAGTTACATGGATCGACGTTTGGGGTGGCTAGATTCGCGTTTTCGGCTTGCCATTTACACAATAGTCACTTCAGAGCCAATTTGAGAATTTTTATGGACCTTAATTCGAAACACTTAAAGAATTAAAGTTGTAGATCTACGTCTCCTCTTTCCGGAACATCTTGAATCATGAAAATCGGAGTTCGGACGAAGAAGTTATGACCATTTTTCCAAAGGACGTCGAAGCAGAAAATGTCAGAACATGTGCCAGCGCCGGGGCGCCCATTTTAGGCCTATGCCCAGCGCCTGGGAGCTAGGGGCCAGAATCCCAGTGTCATGCCCAGCGCCGGGGCGCTGGGGAAGAGAGTGGTGAGGCTTGGACGCTTTTTGGGGCGAATTTTGACACTTTTAGACTCCAAATTGGATTGGGTTTGTTCCTAAGCTAAAAATTGGACTTGTAACCTATAAATACATGATGTAAGGCCTAAAATAGAGGGGGATTACATAGATTAGATTAGAGATACACTCTATTAGATTAGACATTAACCCTAGTTCTTATTAGTTTTAGAGATTGAAGCAACTTGGAGATCATTGAAGATCAAAAGCAAGAGCAAGAGGGAAGCATAAGATTTGTTGACAACAGATTCTATTTTCTTCTCTTATCATACTTTTATCTTTTAATATCTATTCAGTTATGGATTCTTGATTTTAATTCATTAATTATGAACTAACTCTTTTCTTAAGATTTCAATTGAACATTTTATGTCTATGAATTAATTATTTGATTTATTCCAATTATTTATGTCAAGGTGAATTGTTTAACTTGTCTTGCGCTTATTGATTAATTATCTGATCAGTAATTACCTTGTTACTTTAGAAGGAATTGGAAGAGGAATTCTAGGGTTAGAACTGGGCATGATAACATGTGACTTAGTTATTTGCATGGTGAATAATTAGGTTTGTGAATTGAATGGAAATATCTGTTCACCGCATGTAACACATAAGTGACAGGCGCCGTTGCCGGAGAATTAGTTTAATAATTTTGCCAATATTAATTTTTATCAAATTAGTTTTAATTTAAACATTTTTTTCTTTAATTCTCTTTCAATTTTTTTTCTTCTTTCTCTCTTTTCAGGCACCATGGAAAAAACTTGTTGATCGATTTCACAATCAAAATATACGTGCAAGTATACACGGTCAACAAGTAATAAAGTGATAAGAAAAGTATCGTTCCCACGAGAAATTATTTAATAAAAATTACCAAGTACTAACTTTTAACCAAATCAATTTTATTTAAACAACCATAAATTGTGATTTTTCTAATTAAGAAAACTAAATTAATCAATTAAAACTGGATTACTCTAAAATTAATTCAAATAAATAAAGATTAAGACTTAAATATCCCCAATTATAAACTATAAATCAATTATCTAATTATCCCAATTATTATGTTTACTGAATTGTTAATAGGAATTCTTAAATGCCAAAATTCCTTTTCCAAGTGATCAATTGACTTCTATTTAATCCAGATTAATCTTGCTATATTCCTATGCAAAACAATTGAATTAAACTCCTTCAATTCCAATTCCTTATGTGTTACATGAGGTGAACAGATATTTTCATTCAATTCACAAACCTAATTATTCACCATACAAATAATTAAGTCACATGTTATCATGCCCAGTTCTAACCCTAGAATTCCTCTTCCAATTCCTTCTAGAGTAACAAGGTAATTACCGATCAGATAATTAATCAATAAGTGCAAGACAAGATAAATAATTCACCTTGACATAAATAATTGGAATAAATCAAATAATTAATTCATAGACATAAAAGGTTCAATTGAAATCTTAAGAAAAGAGTTAGTTCATAATTAATTAATTAAAACCAAGAATCCACAACTGAATAGACATTAAAAGATAAAATTATTATAAGAGAAGAAAATATAATCTGTTGTTAGCAAATCTGATGCTCCCCTCTTGCTCCTTCTTTTGATCTTCAATGATCTCCAAGTTGCTTCAATCTCCAAAACTAATAAGAACTAGGGTTAATGTCTAATCTAATGGAGTATATCTCTAATCTAATCTATGTAATCCCCCTCTATTTTATGCCTTACATCATGTATTTATAGGTTACAAGTCCAATTTTTAGCGTAGGAACAAACCCAATCCAATTTGAAGTCTAAAAAGTGTCAAAATTCCTCCCAAAACGCGTCCAAGCCTCACCACTCTCTTCCCCAGCGCCCCGGCGCTGGGCATGGCACTGGAATTCTGCCCCATAGTGCCCCGGTGCTGGGCATAGGCCTAAAATGGGCGCCTCGGCGCTGGCACATGTTCTGACATTTTCTACTCCGACGTCTTTTGGGAAAATGACCATAACTTCTTCGTCCGAACTCCGATTTTGATGATTCAAGATGTTACGGGAAGAGGAGACGTAGATCTACAACTTTCATTCTATAAGTTCTTCGAAATAAGGTAAATAACAATACTCAAATTGGCTTTGAAGTGACTATTGTGTATATGACAAGTCGAAAACGCGAATCTAGCCACCCCAAACGTCGATCCATGTAACTTTTGTCCCAATTCCTACAAAACAACATAAAACATGCATGAATAGACACAAACACTTAAAAACATCTAAATGATTAAGCTCAAACGCACTCAATTTTGAGTATAAAACTCACTCATCAAATACCCCCAAACTTAAACATTTGCTTGTCCTCAAGCAAAAACACAAAAGAACTAAAAATAAACAACCGAACTCAACTACATGAATGCATATGCATGATCTACTTCCTAATATACCTACGAACCCAGTAATAAATAAATATGATATATAGCAACAGGCCTCAAAGATACCATTGATACTCAAATAATTTATCCGATCAAATTAAAGTCCATAACTCTAACCAATTAATCAATCCAAACCAGTCATCACACATGTTGTGTGTGTGCGCTTGTTAATCATTCTAACCAACCATAGTTCAAGATAATCACATAACAAACTTCTTATAAAGAAAATTCAGGTCCAATTCAATTACTTTTGTGAACATGACAACTCCGGTTAAAACTAAGCAATTACCAAGTCTAAGGCTAAATACATGATTTATTTCTACTTTTATTCAATCACGAAGGCATTTTTGCTCTTTCTCGTGTTTTTTTTTTCATTTTGTTTATTTTTCTCATAGCTGTGCAATGTCTTATTTCCTTAGGCTTTTTAGTGCTATCTTAACGAGCTTTCGACCAACGACTCCCAAGCCATTAAGACCTTAGGGCGCTAGGTGTAAAGACAATCCCCTCGGGCTTACTTACTCAAGTAACAAAGGCCACAAAACTAGACAAGCATGCCACGGTGTTTATTCTCTTTTTTTTTTCCTGGATTTTCTATTTTTTTTCTTTTTGCAATATATATATCCCATAGATTCCCCCAAACTCAAGTTTTTACGTCATTCCAACCTTTACCGCCAGTTCACTAATTTCCTTAAATTTTAACCAAGATTTTCCCTCAGAAACAAATTATGAAACCCTTGAACCAAGTGGATTAAAACAGTTAAACTTTAAGTGTTAACCGGTTACATAAGTTTCAGACAGGCTCAGATTATCATCATGACTAAAATTAGAACTCATTATCAATTATCAACATTGTTCAAGTTAACATGCAAAACCAATCTTATCATAGGCCGAGCTAAGACCACACCAACCTATCGCATAGATTCATGTAAAAAAAATAATAAAAAAAATGCAATTATACTATATGAACACATACTAATGCAACAGATATATGAATATTCTAATAACTACCATGTATTATATGCAACCTAAAAAAGACAGTGCTAACACAAAAAAATGAACTACCATGAAGATAACTAACTATATGCAATACGACACTAAAATGTCCCCAAACTTAAACTAGACATTGTCCTCAATGACTAAAATAGAAAAAATTAAAGTAGAGGACTTCCCTGAAAATATAGCAATCTTCCTCCTTGTCCCCAAAGTTTGGAGAATAGGCTAGGCACATGGAACAAATTGGGCACCACACTTGAATAACCTGTAAACTATAATAGAAACAGTTTTATTAAATTATAAATAAATGCAAATTAAAAACTACTAATATAAAACCTAATAAAAACTAAAAAAAAATTAAAATTAAAATTGGGTTGCCTCCCAATAAGCGCTTGTTTTATAGTCTCAGCCTGACTTCTTCAATTCTCTATCTAATTCCCCTACGAAAATTGAGGAACCCTCCATCCATCAGTAACAATGTCTCTTTTGGGAGGTTCCCAATTGTAATGGCCATTGAGTTTAAGTAGCCTAGCATGATCTTTTTAGATAGGATCCCCATTAAGTACGTCCAACAACTAGGTATTTTCCCCATTGTGTTTGTGATCAAATTATGGCATGGAAGCTTGTCAAACACAATGGGCTATTCCTCTATCTTCTCCTTTTCAACCCACCATGACTCCACAGTTGTACTAGCTCTTATGTCACAAAGAGCTTTGCCCACGACATGACTGCCAATTGGGCATGGTTTTGCAAAACTGTCCGGATTCTTGAACTTTAGTGGAGGAGGTACGTGGTCACTATCAAAATTGGCTCATCTTCGTTGAATCTTACAGTTAAATCTTCATCAATCTCCTTTTGTTGGTTCCCAATTGTTTCCTCTCTTTCAACATCTATCTATATCATTTGGCACATCCGGTTGCAGATTTGGTTCGGGCTCATCATTAGTCTCGTCATCCATGTCATAGAGTCAAGTGTATTGAGGATAAATGTTCGAGGCATTGGTTAGTTGTTCCATCTTGTTCGCAAAATTTTGACTCGATATCTCTTGATTAATCCTCCTCTCCTCACATGAAGATATGAACTTGGACAAAGTTTTCTCCAAATTTGAATGTTCTTCCTATTGTAATGGAGGTGGACACGAGAAATCCGATGAGTATGTTGGACTTGGAGCATAAAATTGATCTTGATGCGTATGGCTCCATGAAAAATCCGAGTGATATCCCCAATCCTGATAATAGTTATTGGGATAGACATAATTGTTGGGGTAATCACCACCATACGGTACCGGCTTGAAACTAATGGCGCATTGATGACTCATATGATTTCCAGCACAATAATCACAAGTAACCGCCACACTTTGACGATGTTGAGCTTCAAAAGCATTGACCCTCTTTGAAAGTGTTTCAATTTGTGCTGATAATTTAAAAAATGTTGTTGTGAGTCCATCATTCTCTGCTCCCCTTGGCTGAGTCATTTTTGCCATCCTTCGACTCCGTTGGGCTGCGATAACCTCTAACGTCTTCAAATTTACCTCAATTTGTAATGGCTCTAGATTATATGCTTTTTGATTCGGACACGGTTGGGTAGATCGATTATAGCTCCCTATGAACTGAGCTGATTCCCAATTGATGGCACATTGATCTGTAGTATGACTCCCAGCACATAACTTACAAATCATTGCTACTTGTTGTGTGGATGGTGGACTCCATATTTCCATTGGTCGAGTCATGTTCGTGTATGGCCATTGATACACAAAGTCATCCATGGTATCTGAAAAGAGAGAGAAAAAAAATTGAAAGAGAATTAAAGAAAAAAACGTTTAAATTAAAACTAATTTGATAAAAATTAATATTGGCAAAATTATTAAACTAATTCCCCGGCAACGGCGCCAAAAACTTGTTGATCGATTTCACAATCAAAATATACGTGCAAGTATACACGGTCAACAAGTAATAAAGTGATAATAAAAGTATCGTTCCCACGAGGAATTATTTAATAAAAATTACCAAGTACTAACTCTTAACCAAATCAATTTTATTTAAACAACCATAAATTGTGATTTTTCTAATTAAGAAAACTAAATTAATCAATTAAAACTAGATAACTCTAAAATTAATTCAAATAAATAAAGATTAAGATTTAAATATCCCCAATTATGAACTATAAATCAATTATCCAATTATCCCAATTATTATGTCTACTGAATTGTTAACAGGAATTCTCAAATGCCAAAAGTCCTTTTCCAAGTGATCAATTGACTTCTATTTAATCTAGATTAATCTTGCTATATTTCTATGCAAAACAATTGAATTAAACTCCTTCAATTCCAATTCCTTATGTGTTACATGCGGTGAACAGATATTTCCATTCAATTCACAAACCTAATTATTCACCATTCAAATAACTAAGTCACATGTTATCATGCCTAGTTCTAACCCTATAATTCCTCTTCCAATTCTTTTTAGAGTAACAAGGTAATTACTGATCAGATAATTAATCAATAAGCGCAAGACAAGATAAACAATTCACCTTGACATAAATAATTGGAATAAATCAAATAATTAATTCATAGACATAAAAGGTTCAATTGAAATCTTAAGAAAAGAGTTAGTTCATAATTAATGAATTAAAACAAAGAATCCACAACTGAATAGACATTAAAAGATAAAAGTATGATAAGAGAAGAAAATAGAATTTGTTGTCAGCAAATCTGATGCTCCCCTCTTGCTCCTGCTTTTGATCTTCAATGATCTCCAAGTTGCTTCAATCTCCAAAACTAATAAGAACTAGGGTTAATGTCTAATCTAATAGAGTGTATCTCTAATCTAATCTATATAATCTCCCTCTATTTTATGCCTCACATCATGCATTTATAGGTTATAAGTCTAATTTTTAGCTTAGGAACAAACCCAATCCAATTTAGAGTCTAAAAAGTGTCAAAATTCGTCCCAAAACGAGTCCAAGCCTCACCACTCTCTTTCCCAGTGCCTCGGCGCTGGGCATGGCACTGGGATTCTGCCCCCTAGTGCCCCGGCGCTGGGCATAGGTCTAAAATGGGCGCCCCGACGCTGGCACATGTTCTGACATTTTCTGCTCTGACGTCCTTTGGGAAAATGGCCATAACTTCTTCGTCCGAACTCCGATTTTGATGATTCAAGATGTTCCGGAAAGAAGAGACGTAGATCTACAACTTTCATTCTTTAAGTTTTTCCAAATAAGGTCCATAACAATACTCAGGTAGGCTCTGAAGTGACTATTGTGTAAATAGCAAGCCGAAAACGCGAATCTAGCCACCCCAAACGTCGATCAATGTAACTTTTGTCCTAATTCCTACAAAACAATGTAAAACGTGCATGAATAGACACAAATACTTAAAAACATCCAAAAGATTAAGTTCAAACGCACTCAATTCTGAGTATAAAACTCACTCATCAGTCACACACATAGAACGTTATTAAAAAGGGAATTGATTTAAATTGTAAAGATTTAAATATATCAATATGATTGATAGTATTTAAATCCCGAATTTAAATTAAAAGGATGATTTATATATATATATATATATATATATATATATATATATATATATATATATAAATTTGAATTTTATTTTAATTAGATTAGGGTTTTGATTAATTTCGATTTACTACTACATATATGATATATCAGCGTTTTAGGAAAGTTAATCATAACCTAAAAACCCTAGCCGCTCTTAGAGAGAGACTAGAGAGAAATTTCGAAAATCCTAATCATTGGTGGCTAGTACCGCAGTTATCTTCACTGCAGATCGTGCGACGATTCGCAGAGCGTTCATGTAGATACCGTAGAGGCGCAGTTCTGTTGGATTGCATAAGGGATTCGAAGCCGTTTCAAAACTCTTTCATAATCAGTATAATATCTAAACCACTGAATTAATTTCTGTTTCGCATGGATCCTATTTTTGGGTTTCGGAAATTGCTTTGATTATTTTATATTTCCGCTGCATTTTTGTGCCGAAAACCCAACATTAAGGACTACAGGGTTGTCATTTAATGAATCACATATGATATTTTCTTCTTTTACTAGAAGTGATAGATTATTTGTTGATCATCGATTATCTCCATGTATAACTTATTACACCCAAGCATACCATTTGATATATCCTAAGGTTTTTAAGGAATATGTCAAAGTATAATTCATCATACACAAGATACAATAATGATTTCAAGTCTAAGGATCACTTGTACTGCTATCACTACAAGAATTCCTATTGACAGGCAAGTAAAACTCTATTAGGTATTCCTTAGCGAGTCATGTTCAGTGAAATTATTCTCCAATAAGCACCTACATACTTGCTTTAATGTCTCAACATAAATGATCACGAGATCAATCATCCTCATCTAATGAGCAAACAACGTATGTACAAATCTATACGTGCTATTTAGGCCTAGATTATAAATTCGTGGCTTTTCTAGCTTTAATATTTATAAGTATATATATATATATATATATATATATATATATATATATATATATATATGTGTGTGTGTGTGTGTGTGTGTGTGTGTGTGTGTGTGTGTGTGTGTGTGTGTTAACTGCTACAATTCAATTTCAATTTTGACTGCTAATTCAATGTAAAGCTGTAATGTTTAAAGTTCATGGAATAGATTTATCTAAATCTAGCCATATCTAACTTTTAATCGGTTCAAAAGTTGTAAAACTGGAACCGTTGAGCTAGAATGACTAAGATTTATTTCAATCTAGTTTTCTTTCTAATTTTTGTAAATATTAAGCAACCTGCGACCCTAGATCTGTATCTAGAGGAAGCTAGAAGCTTTGGCTATGCTCATGCAAGGATTTAACTGATAAATCATTTGTTTTGCGATGTTTAGATTAAATATCTATTTTATTTCAGTAAATTTTTTATGTAGGCTATTCATATGATATTATGTGAGCCTAGGAGCCACGAGATCTAAGATCCAGCTGAATGATCTAGATCTGGTTCCCACGATGGACCCTTTTCAGTTGTACAACTTGCTTGCAAATCATATGTGTGGTGCTCGGACATACTTTGATGGCTTTCATGCCCATAAGGAGACCAACATTTTTATGTATATTATTTTGTCGAAGATGCTTCGCACCTCGAGAATAAAATCAAAATAAGCCCAATACAGAATAAAATGGAAGTATCAAAGGCCTCAATTACTATGTGAGCATAAGGGTTCGAAAACCTATTTTTAAATCATCATTTTATATGTCTTGTATTAAAATTAAACTTTTATAAAAGTTAGACCCTTTGCATATAGGTGCAAAAGAGGCATAGCACTACTTTTAAATAAATCACTTAGGCCCAATTAACTACAACACACACACACACACACACACATATTTTAAATAAATTAGGGAATTGAAAAGACGAGGTAACCGTGTTTTCACTGATGTCGGGGGGTGCCTAACACCTTCCTCTCGCTTAAGCAAGACCTTGAACTCTATGAATCTCGATTTTCAAGGCCTGTTAAATAGTGTTCAATAATTGTGCCTTTTGCAAAACTTTTCATAACTCGGTTGAATTGGTACAACAATTTCACTTCTACTAACTGGAGGCTCAGTAAAATCATTATTTTCAAATCGTCAACATTTCATGTCAGACTCTTTTGTCAATTTCACCCTTTCAAACAAAATTCGAACCATATAGAAAACATAAAGGGTAAGAAATATTTAAAAGAAGAATTCCAAAGGAAATTTTTTCCGATGTCGACAGGTGGAGACTCTGCTGGGGAAAGTCGAGGCCTTAAGCCGAATGCTTTATTTACTGCACTTTAGTGCCTCGAATAATGTCATCATTTCATATGGTGAGACACGATGTATGTGAATGTATGTTGTGTGATTCCTCCACAAAGAGGTGAATCTGTCAGTGTTTGATTACTGGACTCACCGGAGAATAATCCCGCGAGGCTCAAGAAAGGCACCACTCAGATCCGCTTCAATTGAAAGATCAGATTAGCTTCCTATCTAGTAGATTGCGATGATCTTGGGACTTTCATGCCAAAAAGTCGCGAGAGTAGCCTAAGATAGGTCAGCCTTAGATAAACCAAACGCGAAGGGGAGTCTCTTCATGCCTTTCCCTTTCTATTTCATGTAAATTTTGATTCAATGTAAATTACGATTCCATGTAAATATAAAGAATATAAAATGAGAAATGTAAATATACATTCCATTCCCTATCAAAATCTGTCATGCTATCCTGTTATCAAAACAAATGACATTTGTTTTGTAGGAAAACATTAAAAAACCCTAAAACAGACACATTGCATAGCATGCAGACTATTAGTGTTTACCAAGACTAAACTACACAATCTTTTTGTAGGGAAGCAATTGGTCCCGTTACCCGATCAAAGTCTAAAAAGGCACTAATCCCATCTTCAGACATAGCTGCAAGTGCCCAACCTGAATCTACCTCTGTTTCTCGAGAGGAGTTCGAGGGACTAAGAAATCAGATAACAGAATTAGCTGTCTTTTTGAAAAAATAGAACAAAAAGACGCAGGGTGAACAAATACCCACTCAAACAGAAACCTATGCACAAGGAGGAAGTCAGGGTACTGATAAGAAAGAAAAGAAAACATAGATACCTGAACCTCAAATTTGTGAAAAAACCAACAAAACCCCTGAAATCATCAATCTTAAAGAAGATCGAGAAGCATGTGATATTCGAAAGAAAGTTCAGCAAATAGAAGAAACCATCTGGTCAATCAAAGGGATTGGAGCGTATGAGAGTGTGACTAACTCAGACCTCTGTATCTTTCCAAGGGCCCGCTATCCAGACAAGTTTAAACTCCTAGATTTTGAGAAATATGATAAATTGGGAGATCCTTACACTCATTTAAAAGTGTTCATTAGAGAAATTTGGTCTAATGCCGAAGATGAGAAACTAAGGATGCAGTTGTTTCAGAAGAGTCTGATTGGAGAAGCCAGAGCCTGGTCCACACCGGACTTGACAATTCTAAAATTCATAGCTAGGAAGAACTAGCCCATGCTGTTCTAAATCAATACAATTTTTAATCACAAATGGCTCCAGATAGATATCAAATTACCAAGTTTAAGAATCAAAATAGTGAATCTTTCCGTGAATATGCCCAAAGGTGGAGATGCTTGACTGCTCAAGTCATCCCGTCAATGACATAAACTGAGATGGTAATGACATTCATTGATATACAAGAAGCTCCATTTTACGAGAGAGTTCTGGAAGGCATAGGAAAACCTTTCTCAGAAATGATTAAACAAAGAGAAATGGCTGAAATGGGGTTGAAGTCTGGAAAGATTAAAGATCTTACTTCTTTAAAAGCCATGACTAAGCACATTTAAACTGGAAATTATGGGAATAACCCTCAGAGGGTTCATAAAAAGAAAGAAGAGGATGTATCCTTGGTATTGCAAGGACAAACTCAGAGAGGCAATTAAAGCGTTCCCGTCCAAAGGAAAAATTATTCCCCTTTTCAAGCATATACACAATCCTCAAATCCTCCATTGTAAAAAGTTGGAAAGGTCAGACTTCGAAGAGTTTTCACACCCTTAAGGGATTCATTAGAAAATATACTGAAGCTTCTGACAACATAAAAGAAGATTGTCCAAATCCTTCCCCTAGCTAATCCAAGTGAGAGGAATTTTGAAACAAACAAGAAATGTGCTTATCATTCTGAAGCTTCGGGCCATGATACCCAACATTGTTGGCCTCTAAAGCATAAAATCCAAGATCTGATAGACAATGGGGAGATTATGGTAACAACACAAGAACAACCACATGTTTAAGATAATCCTCTACCGTAATACAATGAAGAGGGCGTCAATATGATCAGTATGAGAAGTGGAGAAGGTTCCAAATACCTCCAGTATATAGGGGACTCCTCCCAAGTACACAAGGATAGCTCTGGCACCTGGGAGTATTCATAAAGTTAGTTTCTGATAGAACAAGAAATAAAGTTTATCATTTAAGGGCAAACAAATCTCCTCTCCATCATAATAAGGGATCAACAATGATTCTAAGAGAATGAAACTTGGGAAGAAAAACTTGCAAGGAAAGCAAGATCCCAGGCTTGTCGAGAGTATGCAGATAAAAGAAAATTCACTCCTTTGGGTCAATCGATGGAGGAGATCCAACATATGTTGATCAATGAAAGGAAGATCACAGAATTGTTGCCTCCAATCAATCCCCATTCCAAGAGATTTGATGCTATCGGGATATGTCAATACAATTCCAACACTCCCGACCATGACACAAAAAGTTGTTGGGCACTCTGTCACCTAATCCAGAATATGATTGACAGTGGTGACCTGTAAATGGCAAATAGTGGTAATATCTTGCCTGAAGACGAGGAGATATTTCCTCCTGGAACATAGAGATAGAGGGAAGTTATAGTAGTCATATCCTCTGAAGGAGACTTATCTGCAACACCTCTTACAATCCAAGGAATGAAGGTTAAAAGAGTAAAGAACCCTTTGAAAGTGGCTGCTCCTGAACCTCTGATATTGCCATTCAGACCGCAGTATCCTATAATCAGCTTTAAAAGAGTCCCCTGGAACTATGGGAAAGATGATGGATCAACTTCAAATCAAATTGTTACTATATTGAAGGAAAACCCGCTGTATCTACCTCAGCGAGTAATGAAGCCAGTCATTAAATCCACAGGAAGAGTGCCCAAGGAGAAAATTGAAGAATTCCTCAGTAAGATGGGACATAATGAAGCCAAAGTGGTGTAAATATTGAAAGAAGCACCTCGACAATATCCATTCTTGATTTGGTTTTATCTTTGGAAGATGATCGCAAGGTCTTAGTGAAAGTACTGGAAGAATCTCACCTGCCGAAGACGATAGATACCGAGAAGTTTCTTCATTTGATAGATCATATTTTCAACTTTAAAGTGATATCTTTCACTGATGACGACATATCATCAGAATGGACGATTCATTGCAAGTCATTGCATATAGCAGTGATGTCCTCAGGATATTTGGTAGGAGTGTGTTGATAGATGGAGGATCGTCCTTAAATATTTGTCCCTATGACACATCGAAAAGAATGAAGATCAATCCAAAGCGAATCCAGACTAGTCATGAGTCATAAGGGCCATTGATGGATCTCGACAAGAGGTTGTAGGAGAAATCGAACTTCCATTAGAGATTGGTCCCCATACTTTCTACGTATCCTTCCAAGTGCTAAACATTACCACTAGATATAATTTATTATTGGGAAGACCATGGATCCATATGACAGGAGCAGTTCTGTCCACCCTTCATTTACAAGTCAAGTACATCATTAATGGCAATCTGGTAACTGTCAATGTCAAACTAGAATATCTTGTCTATATACAAAGCGATATGCCTGTGATCAGTCTCGATGAGGGAGTTGAGCCCGTCAGTTTTCAAGCCCTTGAGGTGAGAAACACTTAGTATCAACCTATTGGGGCCCCAACTTTAAAGCCCAAAGTTTCTATCGAAGTAATGCCGGCTAGTCGAGAAATGATATCCTTAGGTTTCTGGTATGGACAAGGGTTAGGGAAAAGTCAGCCAGGAATCAGAAGTCCTGTTCAAATTCCTAGTCAGACAAAGAACGCTGAATTAGGCTATTCCTCTGGATCAGACCACCGGAACCCGTACAAACATCCACCGGTTCCTTCGTCTACCATTCTGCTACTTAATCTTACAAATACAAGATTTGTAAAGCCTATGAGGAAAATCCCCGTTTCAATTACCGGTATGCTGATTCCTAGAGTTAAGCTAGCCAGTGAAAAAGAAGTCCTAATTCTAGAAAACGAAAGCAAGGAAAGGAATGAGAGATTCAAACAAGAAGTGCAAGATCAGTTATTAAAGATGTATTTTTTTGGTGCGTACTGAGGGAATGAATGATGATATCCCAGATGAGGATTCTGAAGAAGATCAACTCATAATCCCTCACATGGACAGAGCTGAAGGGGGTGTTTCAAAGGAGAATGTAAACCTTGATGAAAATGTTGTCTTAGTCATCATCAAAGAAGATGTGGAAAACAACAACCCTTTTATCCACCCAATCAATAAGGAATTGACCCTAGACAATTGGAACAGCACTCCTTGCATCAATCGAAAAGGGTAAAAAGGGCAGAGAGTCCATCTACCCTGGAGTGTAAATATTATTGACTGCTTACTTTTGTTGCACAGTACTAGCAGTTATTTCTGTCATGCTTTCGCTAATGCTTTGTATGATTAAAAAATTTCGTATATTAATTGAAAGCATCTTATTTTCAGGACTCTAGAGTTGGATTTGTCTAGCCTTGCTGATGAAATGCCAAATCTCCATAATGACTACAACTTTGATGTAGAGTTGGACTTTGACTTGATGGGGATTGAGCAAAAGGAGATAAAGGACTATGAGGTGCTTGAGGAGATCAAAGAATGGGTCGAAGACAAACCCAAACCAAACCTTGATCAAACCATTTCTGTCAATATCGGAACCTCAGAAAACCCTAAAGAAATCCAGATAGGCATGGACCTTACCCCAAACCAAAGAAAGGACATGATTACTCAACTAACTTAATTCAAATATGTGTTAGCATGGTCACATGAGGACATGATTGGTTTTTCTAGCGATATTGTCATTCATCGACTGCCCATTAAAGAAGGATTTAAGACAGTCAAGAAGAAGCTTAGGCGACTAAAACCTGAGTGGAGTCTAAAAGTCATAGAAGAAATTGTTAAACAATTTAAAGCCGACATCGTCATGGTATCAACCTACCCTGAGTGGCTGTCCAATATAGTTCCTGTGCTTAAGCTCTGAGGAATGGTACGAGTATGCGTGGATTAACGGGATTTGAACAAAGCTTATCTCAAGGATAACTTTCCAATACCTTTTATACACATACTAATAGACAACACGATACAGTATGACATGTATTCTTTTGTTGATTGCTTCACTCGGTATCATCAGATCATGGTTGCTGAAGAGGACAGACAGGGAGAAAATAGCCTTCATTACTCCCTGGGGAATCTTTTGTTACAGACGTTTATCTTTCGGCCTTATCAATGCCGGTGCCACCTATCAGCGAGCCATGATAGCCCTTTTTCATGACATGATGCACAAAGAGATAGAGGTCTACGTGGATGATATCATCATAAAATCCCAGAAGGAAGATGACTATATCAACCATCTTAAAAAGTTTTTTAACCGATTTCTCAAATTCAACTTAAAGCTGAATCCGACCAAACGTGATTTTGGAGTCAAATCAGGCAAATTGTTGGGATTTTTAGTAAGCAACAAAGGCATCAAATTAGATCCTGCCAAAATTAAAGCAATCATCGAGATGCCCATGCCCTGAATAGAAAAGGAAATATGAGGATTTTTGGGGAGAATCAATTTCACAAGAAGATTCATATCTCAACTCACAACAACGTGTGAACCCATCTTTAAGCTGTTAAGGAAAAATTCATCCATGAACTGGAATGAAAAGTGTCAAAAAGCTTTCCTTTCCATCAAGAAGCAGTTGATCAAAGCTCTTGTCTTGGTACCCCAAGGGACAATGTTCCCATGTTTATGTACCTGTCAGTCAATGCCAATGCTATAGGCTGCATGCTGGGGCAAAAAGATGATAGAGGCGAGGAAAGAGCTATCTATTACCTCAGTAAAAGATTCAGTAGCGGCGATTAAACGCATACTTTGATTGAAAAGGCCTATTGTGCGTTAGCATGGGCCGCCACGAGGTTACACAACCTATCTCATATCCCGTATGGATCCTCTGAAGTATGTATTCAACAAACCCATATTGAATTGCTGATTTTCCAAATGGCAGTTGATCCTTCAACAGTTCGATATCATCTACGTTACTCAAAAGTCCATCAAAGGTCAAGGAATTGCGGATCAATTGGCCGAAGCACCATCACGAAATTTTGAACCCTTGGAAACATATTTTCCGGATGATAGAATAATGACAATTGAAAAGATCCATCGAGAAAATATAGTTCTATCTTGGAAATTATATTTTGATGGAGTCGTAAACGTGGAAGGTGCTAGAGCAGGGGCAGTTCTCGTATCTCATACAGGGGAACAATATCCCATGGCCATCAAGTTGTAGTTTGTCAACACCAACTACACAACTAAGTATGAAGGTTGTATAAAGGGATTGAAACTGGCCCAATCCATGGATATCAAACGGTTGTTGGTCTTTGGGGATTCTGAGTTGGTTATCAAACAAACCATGGGGAGTATTATACCAAGGAATTTCATTTGCTACCATATCACCGTCAAGTTATCAAGATGGCTATGGAGTTTAAGGAAAAAACCTCATCCACATCCCTCGAAGTAGGAATGACTTTGCTGATGCACTGGCAACGTTAGCTTCATTGATCCACATATCTGATAGGATGGGAATTTCGGATATCAAATGTGTAAGCCAAAAGGCACCAGCCTATGTAAATTACATTGGAGAAGTATCATACGAATTGTCTCCCATCAAACAACCTAGGTATAATGATGTTAAAGAATATCTTCGAGATGGATCTATGCCCACTGGGGCAAGTCAAGCTGAAAGAAATCAAATCCATAAAAAAGCCCTGAAATTATATTTGAGTAGAGACACACTTTACAAAAGGGATCCTGGAATAGGCCTTTTAAAATTCCTGGACAAAGATCAAGCCCAAAGACTCATGGATAAAGTATATGGTGGAGTATGTGGTCCACACATGAGCGGTCCTTTACCTACTAAGAAGATATTAAGAACTTGGCATTATTGGATTTCCCTCAAAGTTGATTGACACGATCACGTCAGGAGATGCTATCAATGCCAAGTCCATGGAAATGCCATCCTCGCTCCTCCAAATGAATTGCATTGTATGAGTTCTCCATGTCCATTTTTAATGTTGGGAATGAACATGATTGGGCTAATAGAACCCAAAGCCAACAATGGTCATCGATTCATCTTCACCATGATTGATTACGTCACCAAATGGGTAGAAGATGCTTCCTTTCCCAAGGTCACCAAAGAGGTAATCATTGGTTTTATCAGAAATAATATCGTCTGTCGATATGGACAACCAGAGGTGATTATGTCAGACAATACCAAGAATCTGAACAACCGGATGATGAAAGAATTATGCAGTAAGTTTCACATCAAACATCTTAATTCTGTCATCTATCACCCCAAGATGAATGGTGTTGTCGAAGCAGCCAATAAGAATATCAAGAAAATTAGGCAAAAGATGTTCGCCAATCACAAGGGATGACCTAACTTATTTCCTCTGACTCTATTAGCCTACAGAACATCAATGCACACTTTTACTAGGGCTACCCCCAACTCACTGGTCTATGGCATGGAAGCAGTACTCCCCATAGAAGTAGAAATGGAGTCATTAAGAGTGTTAATAGATGCTCAGATGGAGGAAGATCATTGGTTGCAAGAGCGGTACCACTAGTTATCTCTGATAGATGAGAGGAGGGCTACAACTATCTTTCATGGACGATTATATCAGCAAAGGATTGCTCGGTCATATAATAAGAAAGTCCGACTTCAACAATTTAAAGAAAATTACTTGGTATTGAAGAAAATCCTTGCTAATCAAGATCAATCTAAAGGAAAGTTCACTCCAAATTGGGAAGGCCCTTTCATTATCAGGGAAGTATTGATAGGAGGAGCCCTCAGACTGCAAGAAATAGATGGCAAAGAATTTCCCCAGCTTACCAACTCAGACATCGTGAAGATGTACTATGTCTAAAATGCTTGCAAACCACCATCTTGGTCTTAAAAAAAATTAATTAAAGCGATTCAGGTTTTCACTACAAAGCACGTAGGCAACCATCTATGGTGCTGTCAAACCAGACAAAAAATTCCAGAAAAACTTTCAAATCTAACCAAAAACCCTTAAAACTAAACACCTTTCCAATGCCCATAATATTTTTCTCCCTACACAGAGTACCAGCTTCAAACCATTCAAGCCAAGCCTGAACTACGTAAGACCTGATCTCCTTCCAAGAGTACGTAGGCAACCATCTATGGTGTTGTCGAACCCTCAAAAGAAAGCCAAACACTTTAACTAAAACTTAACAATATCAAAAGACTAGTTCTAAGACACCAAAAGCTGGTACACCCGAAAAGCCTAAAGATCAACGACCCATTCTGAGAGATCTTACGACATCTCAAGCTCAACCCATCAAGGAGAAGTTCAGGACATATCAAGATGGAAAGTCATAAAGAAAATAGCAACTATTAAGCAAGTGACAATACATATTTAAAAGGGAAGTGAATCAAAATATATTACCTTGCCATATAATACTATTTGATATATATTCAATGTATCATGTGCATGACAAAAATGGCTAACCTAGTCTATGTAGGAAAATGAAAGCTAGACTATAAAACCATAGATAAACGGGATAACAAGTCCAATACGGCATCCCTCTTGGAAGATGGAGGTGCATCTAAGAGCTCCTACTCAAAGGTCTCCATACGAGCTAAAAGATTCACAACCATCTACATGGTGCTACCATGATCATCTATAAATGCACTTATATCTGCAATAATGCCCTCCGTGTAGAATTTGAGTGCAGTACTGTCAGTTATAGAAGCATCCTAGGTATCTTGAGCCATATCACGGTCAACAAAAATAGCATCCCAAGCTGCTCGAGCATCATCTCGCTCAACAAAAGTAGCATTCCAAGTAGCTTGAGCATCATCCCTCTCAATAAAAGTTGCATATCAACCAGAAAGGGATGTCAACATTAGTGCTCTAGCCTGATCCCTCTCAAAGGTTATCTGATGAATCAGTTTCTCTAAAGACTCTACAGAAGGTGGAGCCATAGTAGTAGAAGTGCTAGGGGTGTCACTGACTAAGGCTGCTGTCAAACCAATAAATAGCTCGTCCTTGGTGGGAGAATCATGGTCCTCTATAGGCTCCTCATCATCAAAATCAATACTCGACTCTGAGTTAACAACTATAGCTGATGCAATATATGCCTCTAGCTATGCAAAATACTCTAAAGATAGACCTGGATAACTAGTCAAAAAATTAGCCCTCTCACGACGAGTCCACTAATCATAAATCCTGGTCAAGTCATCTGCTGACAAAAATGAAGTTGATAGTCATTGACCCAAGGCCCCATCAAAGGGGTGAATATCCTGAAACTGATTAAACTATCCCATGATAGGCAGTGAATGATACGTGGTCACTCCTCTCAAACCAGCTAGGTGTAGATAGTCTATGACAACCGTATAAGTAATAAAGCTATAGTGAGAGCTGAGTCCTGAACAAGGCAAAATTACAAATGGATCCTCAATCGTTGTCAAAAAAGGCAACCAGGATGCTGCATCTATACACTCAGCTGAGCGAAAAGAATAATACATGGCTATCTCATGAGTGAAGCAGTACCCATGATGTCTAAAAGTGTCGATCGGTCTCAAATGGGTCATGAACCATATGCACAACAAGACGACACTACCTTTGAAAAACCCCACATGATGGGTATGGAAAAATGTGGCCGACCTCAAGGTCTCCGCCAATATCATGGGCAAGATAGTGTAACCCTCCCTGAGAGCACGGATCACTGTAATCAGGCCAATGTCCAGATGGTCCATATATAGCAGCATGTACAAATAGGCCACGACGCACATCAATAGAATATCTACGCGGGCAACCTACCACTCACCCTCAGCAATGGTGAAGTCTCCTGAATGCCGTAGATAGTTGTTCAGCGATCTAAATCAATCAATCAAGAAATCTAAGGACACCACTTGCCTTAAAGTGATCTCATCCATGATAACTCTGCATCGTAAGCCGATCAGTGTCATAAACTGTCGTCTTATATCGTCGATAGCCATCCTAGCACAAGGTTGATCCAAGGGTCTATCAGTGATGTGCTCATACTCCTCTAACGTAGGATTCAGCTCATGGATACCAAACCTGAAGACTTGTCTCTCAAGTATCCAGCGAGATACCATGCCTTCTACAAAACCCAATGGTACGTGGAATGTCAAAATAGTTATGGAATGTCTAAACATCTGATCAACTGTCACCGGATCTATGAGAGGCAAACTACTATACCATGATCTCATAGAAGAGGATATTAGTGTGGGTGGTGTGTGCTCAATCTGACTAATGCTAGATAAAGACATCTATAGAACCATATCATAAAACTATCCAGGGGTCAATACTAAACTCACCTATGTGAATGCATATCCACGACATAATGCATGCATCATGATAAATGATAATATGATGTAAGGAATTGAAAGCATTATACATACATTCCTAATACATCATCATCTAATAAAGAATTAAATACATCATCTCTGTTTACAACTAAAAATAAAAAGTATAGGGAAATGGGGCACAATTGTCCAATATTTAACAGAAGCCTATCAAAAGAGATAATGAGAAGTGGGGCATAGCTGTCCAATATCTAATAGAGGCCTATCAAAAGAGATAACGAGCATATACAAAGAAATCTGATGTCTATATCATCAAATCGATCAACCTGATGTATCTTTGCCTGATGGAACATCAGGTAGATACAAAGGGGGATCTGCTCTGATGAAACTATCAGAATATGGGCCACTAGAGATGGATAAATCAAAAGAATTAGCCTCTAAAGAATCTCTCCCCAAATACCGGATAAAAAAGTGCGACAGGTCCAATCTCTGGGTCAAGCTCTCAATCTGCTCCAAATGAGTGGGCTCTCTAACGCAGGCAATCTAGTCGGTCATCATCACAGACCCAGGAACCATATCCCCCATGAATTGAGTGGAACGTGTCTAAGCTCCAATGATGTGAGGAGTCCACCAGTGGTGGAAGACATCCTGAGTATAAGGGCACTCTGATAATGTGAAGCCATCTAAACCCGTCATGGGAATCTTAGTGACTGGCTGAGATAAAGACCAGTGTCATCTAGTAGGGGGAGAGAATGGAATACAAATCTCCCTTGTGATGCTTCTGATAGCACACTCTCCCAAGTAGAGCTCCCAGCCTCCATCTATCAAGAGAGGAATCTGACGAGTGGATAATATGTAAGACCCCAACTTATTAATGAATAAAATCAAATTTTCTCTAAAATTATTGTGAATAATAAGGGGTTAATTTGATATAATACTTTGGTTATGGGTGAAATGTGCAAGTTTTGCAAAATAAGCAAGTGGTTATAAAATATTCATTTTGTCAGGGAATATTTGTTTGGTCGTGGAATATTCTTGCTGTCGGGGAATATTCATACGACGGCGCAGCCTTGTGTGGGCCCCATAACGGAAAGCGTTTGGATGAAGAAAACGACAAGTATAAGTTATTTATAAATAACGGCGTAGTTGTTACCGTTAATACTGTTGGAATACCCGGTGGTTAAAATACAGTAGCACACGGTATTGCACCAATTATTGATTCTTACGTAAGAAGGTACTACTCAATAATTGTTCCAGTAGTTATTATTCAATATTTTATATTATTGTTATTTCAATAATTGTTGCTGCACAGTATTTTCCATTATCAGATCAATAATTCATATTATTTGAATAATATTATTAGATAACATTATTGACAATGTCTAAAAAGTTCTGTCTAAGGAGAGGTTTGGTCATCTAATTGCGCGCCAGTAAGGAGAAATCCTTATTGGAAAGCCCCCTCTTTCCTGGGAACGGCCTGGTTGTCATAAATGTGATTCTGTAATATTATTTGTGAATAGTTAATTATTGATTCATATGATAAGAAAATATTTATTTTATGTGGATATAAATGAGGGATATATTTTTGTGGTTAAAAATGAAGGAGTTAATGTTGAGATTTTTATCCGTATTTTTGTCGGAATGGAGGTATTAAAAATCAGGGTTTTTGAGATATTTTGCGGGTGTTATAATTTTTAATCCGACCGTTGGATCGTGGTAATATTTGGATATGTTATACATATATAAGTTGACTATATGCCCACAAATTTTGAACCGTTAAAAATGAACGTATGATTTATTATGAATTTTACAAGATGACTGGTTTAGAAATTGTTGAATTTTCGGAGTTTATCATTTTGATGGAAAATTCTAGAATTGGTGGGCCCCACTTGTGGTTGGTGAAGAAATGTGCTGAATTATATTTCAAATGTGGTGGGTGGGAATAGTAGCAGGTAAATCCATCGGGTTGCAGGTCAATCCTACTAAAATTTTCCTATAAATAGAGGGCTAAGTTAGAATTGAAAATCACACCAGAAACAAGTTTTATCTCTTTCTCTCTCTAGATTATTGAGTGTATTTTGTGAGTATTCAGATACTTTGAGAGTTTCTATTCATTAGAGCAAGTTTCTTTCAGCCTTATACCGGTATTCCGACCAGAAGTACTGATATCTTGAGGTAAGGGATATTATTTTCTTCTTAAATGATATTATTTTCTTCAATATCATTATGCTGAAATATTGATATGAGTTTTTATCAAATTTGGAACTTTTTGTGTCGGAGTTACTATTCACGTTTACGGCACTATTCACGTATACGGTACTATTCACGAATACGGCACTATTCACGAGTACGGCACTATTCACCGAAAAATAAAAATTTCCCTTTTTGTCCAAGATGTCTATTATGATTACTATCTTTGATTGTATCCATGTTTTGATATTTATTTTTGAATTTTGCTTCACAATTGATTATTATGAAGTATTATTGATCTTGGATAAACTGTTATACAAATCCCTACTATTTGTCCTTCTGTCTCACTGGATTCGTTTTCTTTAAGATATTTTTCATCATCCTTGGTCCTAAATGATGATATTACTGAATATCTTTGGCCTGTAGTGCAAAGATGTATGATTACTTGATGAATATCTTTGGCTTGTAGTGCAAAGATGAACAGGTGTTGAGATGAACATGACTGACATGTGATACAAATGAATATCTTTGGCCTGTAGTGCAAAGATGAATATTTGGATAAAGTTGATTATTAATTGATGTTACAGGGATAAAATATTGATGATGGACTTTTAAATCTTAGAAGATAGTAGAATTCTTTCTCTACTTGACTCTTCTAATGGTTTGCTGTTTCCGCTGCAGTTGTTGATCTAAAACTTGTTGTCGATTATATTCTATCAGATTTTTCCCTGTTGAAGACTAACGATAATTTGTTGTATATTATCTTAGTCATAATATTCTTTACTGGGCTAGTTAAGCTCACCCTTTTCATTTTTGTTCCATTTTTCTTCTCAGGAGGTGAGAACATAGCAGGATCTAGTCGGGGTATGGAGTGATGGTTCTAGAAAGATATTTTAGCAGTCCTCACTATTTCTGTAAAATAGTGTTTGAATAATTGTATTGAGAACTTATTTGAGTGTGGATATTGTCTAGAAGACAATATTTGTATTTAAACTCACAGTATGGGTTGTCGTATTTTGCACGACAATTATATTATTGAAGTTGTGGTTTGCTTTCTGTACCATGTATTTGGCGACTCAGAATGGGTGTTGTATACCTATTTTGGGGGCGTCACAGTTGGTATCAGAGCTTAGGGATATGATCCCTGGCTGAGATATGAGACAAGAACTAGGAGGGGAGAGACGGGGAATTCCTTCGCTATTATGACCTGACTAAGTTTATTTGGTGTTTATTTGGTCGGTCAGAGTATGGGGATAATATATGACATGACTATTAACCCTTGTTTTATGGCAGTATTTAAGAATGGCAGCTGAGAACATTAATAATGGAGTAAATCAGACCGTGCAGACACCTTTGATCACCACCCAGGGGAACGTGCAACAGGAAGGTAATATTCCTCCTGTAAACAACGTTACCGAGCAAACGATGAATGATGGAATGTTTAGAAGCTTTTTGCAGTTCATACAAAATCAGATGAGGGAGACTCGTGTGCAGAATACGGGTGGAAATGATAACAACGCGCGGTTTGTCACAGCTAAGCAGTTCAAAGAATTGGGACCACCAGAATTTAAGGGAAAGCCGGATCCGATCATGGCAGAAATGTGGGTCAAGCAAATTACCAAGATATTCGATGTCTTGGGATGCACGGAGGAACAGAAGGTTCCATTCGCCACCTTTATGTTCCGCGGTGAGGCAGACTACTGGTGGGAGTTTGTGAAGCGTACCCAGCCTGACGCACTCAACATGTCCTGGGTAACGTTTCAGAAACTGTTTAATGACAAGTACTTTCCTGAAAGTATTCGTCATATGAAGGAGGTAGAGTTTATTAGACTGGAACAACACAACATGACGGTGTCCCAGTACGAGGCGAAGTTTGCAGAGTTATCCAGGTTTGCACCTCATTTGGTCGAAAATGAGGAACGAATGACAAGGATGTTTCTGAGAGGTCTAAAACTCGAGATTCGGCAATATCTTATCTCTCATAAATTTTCTTTATATTCAGATGTTGTAAACATGGCTCAATTATTAGAGTGAGATAATGAGTATGTGCAACCGAGGGACCACAACCAGGGTCATACTGGTGGCGGCAGTCATCGAAGCAATGAAAACCAGCAGGGAGAAAAATATTCGGACAAAAGCGGTAACCACTCTGGTGGTAATCGTGGTCGTGATAATAGAAGGAGCGAGTCGGGAGGAGATTTTAAGAAGAGAAGGTACAACAATGATAACGTGAAGACGTCAGCACAAACATCAACTGTTTCTAGGGGAGGAGAACGACCACCGGTCGTATGTTACAAATGTGGGAAAGAGGGACATATCAGCCCAAACTGCCCACAACAATCCAAGGTATGTTATAACTGTGGAAAGGAGGGTCATATAGCTCGAGAGTGTTCTGTAGCAAAACCATGTTCAGCGGGGATGGTGACTCCAAAAGTTGTCCCGGATAAGTCGAAATCAGCGGTTCCTGGAAGGGCGTTTGTTGTGACTGGCCAAAACGCGAGAAACCCGAAAGAGGTGATCACGGGTAAGCTAATCTTGAATTCTTGCAAAGTTTATACTTTACTAGATACCGGTTCTACCCATTCTTTTATCTCTCTTGCTTGTGCTCAATGTTTAAACTTGACTTCGGAGAAATTAGACTTTGACCTATCTGTGGAGACTCCGTTAGGAGAAACTTTCATTACATCTACAGTTTATAAATCTTGCTTAATCCAAGTTGGCATAATCACTTTACCTGTTGACCTTATCTCTTTAAAGATACTTGCTTTTGATGTGATTTTAGGGATCGATTGGTTAACTACTCATCATGCCAAATTGATTGCTTTTGTAAGGTTGTTAGTTTTCATATTCCTAAGCTACCTATTATTCAAATTCAAGCAACCAAACCATTGAAGTCAAACTCTTTCATATCAAGCCGTAAAGTCATTCGTTTATTGAAAAACGGATGTTAAGCTTTCTTAGATATGTTATGGACTTGAACAAAAATACGTCAGATTTGAATGATATTTCTATTGTTAGTAAATCTCTGACGTATTTCCTGAAGAATTTCTTGGCCTACCTCCAGAGCGTGATATTGAATTTTGTATCATCTTTGAATCCGGTACAAAACCCACTTCTAAAATCTCGTATCGAATGGCTTCTATTGAACTTCAAGAGTTAAAAACCTAACTATAGAAGTTGGTACCCGAGCCTCTATCTGGTGACTTCCTTTGTGGAATGCACTGAAGCCAGACTCTCCGTAGGGGATACCATATTCGTGTGGTAGTAAACTAATAGGTGTCATTGTGACGTGCTATCTAAAATTAGGATATGAATCACAATTAAGAGCAACCGAAGTCGGTGACCAAAGTACGTAGCTTTATTGGCTTAGCTGGTTACTATCGGAGATTCGTGGAAGGATTTTCTCGAATCGCTACTCCGTTAACTTAGCTGACTCAGAAAGATACAAAATTCGTATGGAGCGAGGAATGCGAGAAGATTTTCCAATAGCTCAAGAGGAGACTCATTTCAGCACCTGTTCTAACAATACCATCTGGTTCGGATGGATTTGTTATCTACAACGATGCTTCAGGCAAAGGGTTAGGATGTGTTCTCATGCAACATTGGAAAGTCATAGCCTATGCCTCACGACAACTCAAAGAATATGAGAGGAATTATCCTACTCATGATTTGGAGTTGGCAGTAGTCGTTTTTGAGTTGAAGATTTGGAGACACTACCTGTATGGGGAGAAAGTGGAGATCTATACGGATCATAAAAGCCTCAAATATATCTTCACCCAAAAGGAACTCAACATGCGGCAACGACGTTAGCTTGAGCTGTTGAAAGATTACGATCATACCATCCAATATCATCCTGGAAAAGCAAACGTAGTAGCTGACGCATTGAGTAGAAGATCATATGCGGGTACGAGTGCAATGTTGTTAACACAAAGGCTCATTTTGTATGACTTACAAAGGATGGAGATAGAGATGAAGGCTCCAAGTACCCACATGATGATATCAAATATACGAGTAGAACCGACTTTAATCGATAAAGTTAAAGCTGCTCAAGCTACGGACATGGAGCTGATGCGTATGAAGAAGAAAGTGCAAGAATGTGCTATTCCAGAAGCAATAATCGATGAAGAAGGAATACTTCAAGTCAACTCCAGACTTTGTGTTCCTAACGATTTTGACTTGAAGCATAGAATAATGATGGAGGCACACAACACACCGTTTGCAATCCATCCTGGGAGTACCAAAATGTATCACGATCTTCGACATACATTTTGGTGGAGCAATATGAAAAGAGAGATCGCGGAGTTTATCTCGAGATGTTTAACTTGTCAATGTGTAAAAGCGGAGCATCAAGTACCAAAGGGTCCATTGCAACCACTTGAGATTTCGAAATGGAAGTGGGAACACATTACTATGGATTTTGTTACGGGTCTTCCCAAGGTTTCTCAAGGCATAGATGCGATTTGGGTTATTGTTGATAGATTAACCAAGTCCGCTCATTTCTTACCGATACGTGAGACTTATTCCCTTAAACGTCTTGCTAGTATGTACGTGAACGAGATTGTGAGATTGCATGGCATGCCAGTATCCATAGTTTTGAATCGTGACCCAAGATTCACTTCACGATTTTGGGTTAGCTTGCAGAAAGCTATGGGCACGGATTTACGATTCAGTTCGGCATACCATCCTCAAACGGACGGACAATCAGAGAGGACTATTCAAATTCTTGAAGATCTATTAAGACTTTGTGTCCTAGATCTCAAAGAGAGTTGGGATAAGTACCTACCATTGGTGGAATTCTCCTACAACAACAGTTATCAGGCGAGCATAGGTGTGGCTCCATTCGAGGCGTTGTATGGAAGAAAATGTCGTTCTCCAGTATGCTGGAACGAGGTGGGTGAAGCAACATTGTTGGGACCAGAGTTGGTACGCATTACTACAGAGAAGATCCAAACGATTCGACAATGTATACAAACGGCACAGGATCGACAAAAGAGTTATGCGGATCTTCATCAGAAGGACGTGAAATTTAATATTGGGGATCATGTATTATTACGTGTTGCACCATGGAAGGGAGTTGCAAGATTTGGGAAAAGAAGAAAGCTCAATCCAAGATTTGTTGGTCCATTTGAGATTCTTGAGCGAATAGGAAATGTGGTATATAGACTCGCATTACCTCCAAGCATGTCTCGTGTTCATATTGTTTTTCACATATCTATGCTTCGTAAATATGTTAAAGACCCGAACCACGTTATTGAGTTAGAACCAGACGAGATAGCTAAAGATTTAACGTACGAGGAGGTACCTGTTAAGATCTTGGATAGGAAAGAGCATGTACTACGCACGAAGGTTATACCACAAGTTAAGGTTTTGTGGAGAAACCATGCTATTGAAGAAATGACCTGAGAGTTGGAATCAGAAATGAAAGCGAGGTATCCTCACCTTTTTGAAACATCAGGTACGTACGTCAATTTCGAGGACGAAATTTCATAAGGAGGGGAGGTTGTAAGACCCCAACTTATTAATGAATAAAATCAAATTTTCTCTAAAATTATTGTGAATAATAAGGGGTTAATTTGATATAATACTTTGGTTATGGGTGAAATGTGCAAATTTTGCAAAATAAGCAAGTGGTTATAAAATATTCATTTTGTCGGAGAATATTCGTTTGGTCGTGGAATATTCTTGCTGTCGGGGAATATTCGTACGAGGGCGCAGCCTTGTGTGGTCCCCATAACGGAAAGCGATTGGATGAAAAAAAACGACAAGTATAAGTTATTTATAAATAACGGCGTAGTTGTTACCGTTAATACTGTTGGAATACCCAGTGGTTAAAATACAGTAGCACACGGTATTGCACCAATTATTAATTCTTACGTAAGAAGGTACTACTCAATAATTGTTACAGTAGTTATTATTCAATATTTTATATTATTGTTGTTTCAATAATTGTTGCTGCACAGTATTTTCCATTATCAGATCAATAATTCATATTATTTGAATAATATTATTAGATAACATTATTGACAATGTCTAGAAAGTTCTGTCTAAGGAGAGGTTTGGTCATCTAATTGCGCGCCAGTAAGGAGAAATCCTTATTGGAAAGCCCCCTCTTTCCTGGGAACGGCCTGGTTGTCATAAATGTGATTCTGTAATATTATTTGTTAATAGTTAATTATTGATTCATATGATAAGGAAATATTTATTTTATGTGGATATAAATGAGGGATATATTTTTGTGGTTAAAAATGAAGGAGTTAATGTTGAGATTTTTATCCGTATTTTTGTCGGAATGGAGGTATTAAAAATCAGGATTTTTGAGATATTTTGCGGGTGTTATAATTTTTAATCCGACCGTTGGATCGTGGTAATATTTGGATATGTTATACATATATAAGTTGAGTATATGCCCACAAATTTTGAACCGTTAAAAATGAACGTATGATTTATTATGAATTTTACAAGAATACTGGTTCAGAAATTGTTGAATTTTCGGAGTTTATCATTTTGATAGAAAATTCTAGAATTGGTGGGCCCCACTTGTGGTTGGTGAAGAAATGTGCTGAATTATATTTCAAATATGGTGGGTGGGAATAGTAGCAGGTAAAGCCATCGGGTTGCAGGTCAAGCCTACTAAAATTTTCCTATAAATAGAGGGCTAAGTTAGAATTGAAAATCACACCAAAAACAAGTTTTCTCTCTTTCTCTCTCTAGATTATTGAGTGTATTTTGTAAGTATTTAGATACTTTGAGAGTTTCTATTCATCAGAGCAAGTTTCTTTCAGCCTTATACCGGTATTCCGACCAGAAGTACTGATATCTTGAGGTAAGGGATATTATTTTCTTCTTAAATGATATTATTTTCTTCAATATCATTATGCTGAAATATTGATATGAGTTTTTATCAAATTTGGAACTTTTTGTGTCAGAGTTACTATTCACGTATACGGCACTATTCACTTATACGGTACTATTCACGAATACGGCACTATTCACCGAAAAATAAAAATTTCCCTTTTTGTCCAAGATGTCTATTATGGTTACTATCTTTGATTGTATCCATGTTTTGATCTTTATTTTTGAATTCTGCTTCACAATTGATTATTATGAAGTATTATTGATCTTGGATAAACTGTTATACGAATCCCTACTATTTGTCCTTCTGTCTCACTGGATTCGTTTTCTTTAAGATATTTTTCATCATCCTCAGTCCTAAATGATGATATTACTGAATATCTTTGGCCTGTAGTGCAAAGATGTATGATTACTTAATGAATATCTTTGGCCTGTAGTGCAAAGATGAACAGGTGTTGAGATGAACATGACTGACAGGTGATACAAATGAATATCTTTGGCCTGTAGTGCAAAGAAGAATATTTGGATAAAGATGATTATTAATTGATGTTACAGGGATAAAATATTGATGATGGACTTTTAAATCTTAGAAGATAGTAGAATTCTTTCTCTACTTGACTCTTCTAATGGTTTGCTGTTTCCGCTGCAGTTGTTGATCTAAAACTTGTTGTCGATTATATTCTATCAGATTTTTCCCTGTTGAAGACTAACGATAATTTGTTGTATATTATCTTAGTCATAATATTCTTTACTGGGCTAGTTGAGCTCACCCTTTTCCTTTTTGTTCCATTTTTCTTCTCAGGAGGTGAGAACATAGCAGGATCTAGTCGGGGTATGGAGTGATGGTTCTAGAAAGATATTTTAGCAGTCCTCACTATTTCTGTAAAATAGTGTTTGAATAATTGTATTGAGGACTTATTTGAGTGTGGATATTGTCTAGAAGACAATATTTGTATTTAAACTCACAGTATGGGTTGTCGTATTTTGCACGACAATTGTATTATTGAAGTTGTAGTTTGCTTTCTGTACCATGTATTTGGCGACTCAGAATGGGTGTTGTATACTTATTTTGGGGGCGTCACATAATACCTACTCTACCCTGGTCGGAAAGCCACCCTCAAAACCTACTGTTAGATGGTCCTCGGAGTATGGAACCCATATGATGACATCGGCAGTCAACAATTCCAACTGCAACCGAGAGTGGGTAAACCCCTCTACTACGAGAATCTCTACAAGAGTGGAGTGATGCCATCATCGTCCCCGTGGATAGGTCTCCAAACCTAATGTAGTAACTAGGCAAAGGCAAGGAAGCCTCTCATAGGCCCAAAACTGAAAATGTAAATATTAAATGACATCAGTTATGAATATTGATTTCCTGAATAGTGGAAATTGGGAGATAAAAAAAGTTACTCACCAGCAAAAATGGGTAAAAGCCAAGCCAAGCCTCTGTCACACCCTCTGACCGTAGGCACATTCCACGAAAAAAATAGGCAAAGGTGAATGAGCCCCAGTCAAAACCCTTGATGCGATCCACATCACAAGGCCAGTGGCAGCAACATGGGAGGAAATATCAATCAGAAAAGATGGTGGACTGAGAACTCGTCAACTAGAAATCAACAAAGATGTCACAAGAAGAGGATTGAAGCATATCCAACCTGTGAAAAAGCTCATCTGGGGGTTTCTATGAAAGGAAAAAGAGTATACTACAATTGTGGTTAGGAAGGCCACATAGCACCTAACTGCCCTAACCCAAAGAGGGGCACCTGCTTCACATGTGGGTCGAAGGACCACTTAGCTAGGGACTGTCCATAGAAAGGATCCGGAGGGGCAAGAATAGGAGGGAATAAGGGAAACAACAGTGGTAATGCTTTAACTATCACGGGACCAACCACAACCAATCGACCGACCGCCAGAACTTTCAACATAATAGTATAGGATGATTTGCAGTCTCGCGATGTGGTGTCAGGTATCATTCTGATCAATAAAGTTAATGCTTATGCATTATTTGATTCGGGTGCTACTTGATCATTTATATCCGATGACTTTGCTAAGAATTTGGAATTGCCTAAGGATGAGTTAGAATACCCCATGGACATAGAGATTGCGAATAGAGAAGTAATCCCTAATAAGTATGTACATAAGAACTGTAGGGTGGATATTAAGGGTAACATTATGAATGTAGATCTTATCCCTATCAGACTTGGGGAATTTGATTTCATTCTGGGAATGGATTGGTTATTCAATTACGGGGCTGTAATTGATTACTAGAAGAAATGTATTAACCTTATGACTCCGTCAAAGGTTGTGTTTTATGGCAGCAAGTCGCCTAGACAAGCTAGTTATCGGACGATGATACAGGCCATAAAGTTATTAAGATAAGGCTGTATAGGATATTTAGCCTACATAGTCGACAGTCGTAAAGAGAATTCGAAGATAGAAGAAATACCAGTAGTGAGGGACTTCGCAGACGTATTTCTACATGATCAGCCAGGACTTTTTCCAAACAGAGAGGTTGAGTTTGTGATCGATTTGGCGCCAGAAACGACTCAAATATCGAAGGCACTATACTGGATGGCACTGACAGAGATGAAAGAATTGATGGTACAAATGCAAGAGTTACTGGACAAGAAAGACATTCAACTGAGCGTATCACCGTGGGGAGCATTGATGCTATTTGTGAAGAAGAAGGACAGGATGATGCTCTGCATCGACTACAGAGAACTGAATAAGGTCACGATTAAGAATATATATCCATTACCGAGGATCGATGACCTATTTGATCAATTAAAAGGAGCGAGATACTTTTCAAAAATAGACTTGAGGAGTGGTTATCATCAGTTGAAGGTGAGGCCAGAGGATGTTCTGAAGACAACGTTTAGGACTCGATATGGTCACTACGAATTCCTGGTGATGTCATTCGGTCTAACAAATGCTCTTGCAGCGTTTATGGACTTGATGAACATAGTATTTAAATAATTTTTGGATAAATTCATGGTGATGTTCATCGATGACATTTTGGTATACTCGAAGACTCGAAGACCAAGGAAGAACATGTAGAGCATTTGAAGGTAATGTTAGAGGCATTGAGAAGGGAGAAGTTGTATGCCAAGTTTTCAAAATGCAAATTTTGGATTGAGTGGGTACAATTTCTCAGACATGTGATTGATAAGGATGAAATTTTGGTAGATCCCTCCAAAGTCAAAGCTGTGATGAAATGGGATCAGGTGAAAATGTCGTGGAAGTAAGAAGTTTTCTTGGATTAGCAAGTTATTATAGAATATTTATTCAGGACTTTTCCATGATCGCAACCCTGCTGACGAATTTGACTAGGAAAGCTATGAAATTCGTTTGGATGGAGAAGTGTGAAGAAAGCTTTCAAGAACTTAAGAAGAGGTTCAGTACAACACCTGTGTTATCTCTTCCGGATGACATAAGAAATTTTGTGGTTTATAGTGATGCGTCATATAAAGGACTGGGCTGTATGCTTATGCAAAATGGTAGGGTCATTGCGTATGCGTCACCACAATTAAAGTACTATAAGAAGGGGTATCCAACCCACGACTTGGAGTTAGCTGCGGTGCTATTTGCTTTAAAAATATGGAGACACTATCTCTATGGGGAGAAGTGTGAAATATATACAGACCACAAGAGTCTAAAATATATTTTTACACAGAAGGACTTGAATATGCACCAGAGAAGGTGGCTAGAGTTAATTAAGGACTATGATTATGAAATTTTATACCATCCGGGAAAAGCAAATATGGTTGCTAATGCCTTAAGTAGAAAGGGTCGGGAGAAATTGATGATGTTGACCGCTCAGGAGGAGTTAATTTCAGCGATGGAGAAGCTGGAATTGGAAGTGAAGTATCCTATAGAGATTGACGAGAAGTTGTTCCAGATGTAAGCAAATGTGGTGTTCATTGATGATGTTTTGGTATACTCGAAGACCAAGGACGAACATGTAAAGTATTTGAAGGTAGCGTTAGAGGCGTTGAGAAGGGAAAAGTTATATGCCAAGTTTTTGAAATGCCAATTTTGAATTTAGTGGGTACAATTTCTCGAAGCTGTGATGAGCTGGGATCAACTGAAAATGCCGTCGGAAGTAAGAAGTTTTTTTGGATTAGCAGGTTATTATAGAAGATTTATTTAGGACTTTTCCAAGATCGCAACCCAGCTGACGAATTTGACTAGGAAAGCTGTGAAATTCGTTTGGATCGAGAAATGTGAAGAAAGCTTTCAAGAACTTAAGAAGAGGTTGAATACAACACCTGTGTTATCTCTTCCGGATTACACGGAAAATTTTATGGTTTATAGTGATGCGTCGCATAAAGGACTAGGCTGCTTGCTTATGCAAAACGACAAGGTCATTGTTTATGCGTCACGACAATTGAAGGACTATGAGAAAGGGTGTCCAACCCACGACTTGGAGTTTGCTGCGGTGGTATTTGCTTTAAAAATATGGAGACACTATCTCTATGGGGAGAAGTGATGAGTATAAAATATGTTATATTTTTATTCCTTAATACTTAATCTTTTGTATTTATTTTGTGCCTAAATAAACTCATTATTCTTATATTTTTATTTTAGGTTCAATCGAAAGATTTCGTGACTTTGAAAATAATATTAAGACATATCAAACATTTTTGGACCAAGGAATCAACAGCTTAATATTACAAGTATGTGGGGTATATTATAATCAAAGTGGGTCGCGGGTACATGATGATCAATTTGATCCAGTGATTTCAACTTGACAAATACATTACATATATCACGTGGGCCTTCATTATTCACCAAGTATCATGCAAGTTAACTAGTCAAGTGATTGCCTAATATATATCAGCATTAATGGTCATGTAGGCCATGGAGTTTTATGCCAATTCGGCCATTCTAATTCCCATGCAATTGATATCAACTAAAGTATATTGATCTCCAAAGTCAGCACGGAATCAGCTTGGTTTTACGCGATAATTTAATTTCTGAACACAGCATGGAAAGTTTGTACACGGCAAATTGTGGAATTTAATTCCAATTTAGAATATGATTTTTGGATTCTAGAAAATTAGTTTTTACAATTCTATTGTAATTAGGATTTCTTTTAGACTAAGATTTATTTCCAAGTTGAATTCTATTTCTTTATGGAAATTAGTTTAATTTGTAATTCCTTTTAGGATTTGAATTTCTACTTCCCATAGGATTTAGGACTTTGTTTAGCACTATAAATAGAGGATGATAGTGAACGTTTTATTTATTCAACTATCAACTATCATCTATTAGAGTGTAGACTCAAGAGCATGTCAGGCTAGTTCTTTTCATTCAGTTCTAAAGTGAGGTAAAACCTTGTTACAAGTAATTGATTAATTGAGTATTATTATTTATTCCTTCTTGTGTGAAATTTCTTCTGATAATCTGTTTTCATTGATTGCATGCTAATTGATCTAATTAATTTGATATGACCAATTGAATTAGTTTGATCATTATCATATCCTAGATTAAGATTGGTATTACGTGTAATTCATATATGTCTTCATCATAAGTAGCAACTTGGTAATAATAATTTTGGATAAGCTTTTGTTTATTTCTAAGATTATCAGAAAACAAGTTAAACAAATCGAGCTTATGTGTTTGTTGCTTGGATTAGCCTAATTTTCTATTTCTTAATGCTTCTATCATATTAAATCTAGAGAGCTTGTTCTAGGTTGTATGCTAGTTAGAATCTGGTGGAAAGCTTATTTCATATAGTGAAAATCTAAGGAGAATTTCGGATAGCAGAGCTTGTTATTATCTAGGGCTAATAGTTTCATTGAAGATTAAATAATAATAACTTGATTAATTGATTGTTGTACTTGGTGAAACTGAACTGCAGAACTGAAGTATTTACATATTTGGTTAATTTAATCATTAATTCTTGTTTTCTTAGTTTAAAAACAATTTTCAAAAATGCCTCATCTTTATTTTTTGTTGAAATAGTAGAATAATTCTAAAACAACTTTACTCTCTGTGGGATCGATCCTTACTTGTTACTGTGCTAATTATTATAAATTGTGAAGTGAAACTGATGTTAATTTAGGAGTGTCAACGACAGCTCTCAAATTTTGGCGCCGTTGCCGGGGACGATGATAATGAGTTGGTGCCCACACAAATGCAAATAGGGTGGAGAGTGTGTATAGATTATAGAAAATTGAATGATGTAACAAAAAAATATCACTTTCCTCTTCCTTTTATTGATCAAATGTTAGAGAGATTAGCCGATCACACTTATTATTGTTTTCTAGATGGTTTTTAAGGATATAACCAGATTGTGATTGCACTCGAAGACCAAGAGAAGACCACATTCACATGTCCCTTTGGTACTTTTGCCTACCGGTGGATGTCTTTTGGACTGTGTAATGCCCCAAGTAATTTTCAACGATGCATGGTTAGCTTTTTTTGGATCTTTTAAAAGAATGCATCGAGGTTTTTATGGATGATTTCACAGTTCATGGTGATTCTTTGGGTGTATACTTAGATAATTTAAATCGTGTTCTAGATAGATGTATGGAAACTAATCTTGTTTTAAATTGGGAAAAATGTCATTTCATGGTAGAACAGGGAATAATACTTGGTCATGTTGTGTCATCTAAAGGTCTTGAAGTTGATAAAGCTAAGATAGCTGTTATATCTAATTTTCCTTACCCCGTTAGCGTGCAGGAGATTCACTCTTTTCTTGGTCATGTAGGATTTTATCGAAGATTTATCAAGGACTTCTCGAAGATTGCATTACCTTTATGTAAGTTGCTGCAAAAAGATGTGGACTTTCAGTTTGATGATGAATGCAAGGAGGCTTTTAACACTTTAAAGAAATTATTAACTTCTGCTCCTATCATTCAACCGCCAAATTGGAAGTTTCCATTTGAGATCACATGTGACGCAAGCAACTATGCAGTGGGGGTTGTTTTGGGACAAAGGATTGACAAAGGCGTTCATGTCGTATACTATGCTTCGAGGACTTTGAATACGGCTCAGATAAACTATTCCACAACTGAAAAAGAACTTTTATCTATGGTTTTTGCGTTAGATAAATTTCGATCATATTTGCTTGGTAATAAAGTTATAGTTTATTCTGACCATGTTGCTCTCAGGTATTTACTCACCAAGAAGGATTCTAAACCAAGGATTATTCGATGGATTCTGCTACTATAAGAATTCAAGTTAGAGATCAAGGATAAGAAAGGTGCGGATAGCTTAGTAGCGGATCACTTGAGTAGGTTATTGAGAGATGTGGAGGAGCTACCATTACATGATTTTTTCCCATATGAGCAATTACTTTCCATCCATGCTGAGATTTCCTGGTATGCAGATACGGTGATTTATTTGGTAAGTGTATATTTTCCTAAAGAATTTTCCAAATCTCAAAAGAAAAAGTTAAAAAGTGATGCTAGACACTATGTTTAGGATAATCCATACTTATGGAAATTTTGTACAGACCAGATAGTTAGATGATGTATGCCTAACAGTGAATTTCAACATATTTTTTCCTTTTGTCATTCTTTTGCTTGTGGAGGACATTTTGGTCCAAAAAGAACTGCTAATAAAGTTTTGAAAAGTAGTTTTTATTGGCCATCGCTTTTTAAAGATTCCTATCTGTTTTGTAAAACATGTGTTAATTGCCAAAGGAAGGGGAATATTTTTCAACGAAATCAAATGCCCCAAACTCTTATTTTAGTTATTTAGATTTTTGATGTTTGGGGTAAATATTTTATGAAACCTTTTCCTTCATCCTTTGGGAATTTATATATTATTTTGGTTGTTGATTATGTCTAAAAATTGGTGGAAGCTAAAGCCACTAGGACTGACGATTCTAAAGTTGTTACAGATTTTGTTAGGACTAACATATTTATTAGGTTTGGAACACCACGAGCTATCATTAGGGATCGTGGAACCCACTTTTGTAACAGGGTGTTAGCAGCTTTGTTCAAGAAATGCAATGTTCTGCACAAGGTTTCTACATCCTACCATCCATAGAGTAATGGTCAAGCTGATGTGTCTAACCGAGAGATCAAATCCATCTTGGAAAAGGTAGTCAACCCGAGTAGAAAGAATTGGAGTCTGAGATTAGATGATGCACTTTGGGCCTATAGAACTGCGTACAAAACACCTATTGGGATGTCACCATACAAGATTGTGTTTGTAAAACCATGTTACTTACCTGTTGAGTAGGAACATAGGGTTTTTTGGGCAATCAAGCAGTGCAACATGAGTTTGGAGGCTACTGGAGTACACAGGAAATTGCAGTTACAAGAATTGGAAGAATTGAGGAATGAAGCCTATGAAAGTTCAAAGATTTACAAGGAAAAGACCAAAGCTTTTCATGATAGGCAGATTGTGCGGAAAACCTTTATTGTGGAAAAAAAATTTTGCTATATCATTCTCGGCTTAAGTTATTTCCAGGTAAATTGAGATCTAGATAGGTTGGTCCTTTTGTTATCACTAATGTGTTTCCTCATAGTGCAGTTGAGATTCAAAGCCCGAGCACAAGCAAGATCCTTAAGGTGAATGGACATAGATTAAAGCCTTTCTATGAGGGGCATCAGGTGGAAAATATTGAGATGGTGGAGCCAAACGATCTTATCTATGAAAGCTGAGAAGAGAGGCATGACGTCGAACCAAAGACGATAAACACGGGTAGCTGCTTGGGAGGCAACCAAAGATCTCATATTTGATTTTTCTATCCCTTTACTTTTTAGTTTTTTTTTATTGCATGTTAGCTAGTAGTATTTTCTTCTTTACATGCTTTTCTTACATTGGGGACAATGTAAGGTTTGAGTGTGGGGGGTAGATTTAGGTTTTATTTTATTTTATTTAGGAAAAATAATCCAATTTTGATGGGAAGTTGAAAAAATTCTGAATATTTTTTTTAAAAAAATTGGGTTCCATGGTTCTATTTGCCTATGTGTTCGAAGGTTAAAGTCAAAGATTGAAAATTGAAGCTAAAATTCAGAATCTGTTTGATGCTTAATTTGGTAATGAATGATGACAACTAAGCCATGATTCATAATAATTTATTTGAATTGAATTTGTGATACATGAGTACTTGAATATGAGAAGCATGTTTATTTGGCTAAGTTATTTGTGGAGTTGTCTATGTGCACTGATTTCATGACTTAGAAGTGTTTAACTTGCTTATGTTGTTGCAGAACCATGTGAAAAGAAATGATGAATGAAAAAAAAAGAAAAAAAGAGAAGGAAAAAATGAAAATTGAAAATCAGCTTCAATGTCCATTGTGCGAAATAACTGGGTATCTAAGCCTCAGGAAGCATCGGTATTCACGCTGAAAAGTGTGATGGATAAAAGCAGCTTGACTAGTCGACTTTTGTGGCCTTCGTTACTTGAATAAGTAAGCCTTAGGGGTGTCTATACCCCTAGCACCCTAAGATCATCTTGTTTGGGAGTCGTTGGTGGAAAGTTCGCTAATGGGTAACTATGAAAAGCCTAAGAAAAGGAGACATTGCACATGTCAAGAAAAGAAAAAATATACGAGAAAAGCATGAAAATACATTCATCTGTGCTAAAGAGAAGGTTCTATAAAAAAATAATTAAAAAGCAAGGAAAAATTTGTTCTTGGTTATGAGTCAGTGTGCACGGTTTTTGTTCCATAATAACCAAGTTGAGTAAGTATGTGGACTATATGAAAGTTTCGTATGTGGTTATAGGTTGGTTTAATGAAATTCATTGGTAAAATAGTAAGGTTGTTCATTGTGAGTTAACTTATAAGGCATTGATTAGATTTCTGCAAATTTAGTGTTGGTAGTCATGATTTGTATCTTGAAATGTTTTGACACTATTGTTGAATAGAATTTTTCTAGAAATCAAACTTTTAGTTTACACGAGGACGTACAAAAAAATAAGTGTGGGGGAATTTGATGATTATAAAATATGTTATATTTTTATTCCTTAATACTTAATCTTTTGTATTTATTTTGTGCCTAAATAAACTCATTATTCTTATATTTTTATTTTAGGTACAATCGAAGGATTTTGTGACTTTGGAAATAATTTGAAGACATATCAAACATTTTTGGACCAAGGAATCAATAGCTTAATATTACAAGCATGTGGGGTATATTATAATCAAAGTGGGTTGCGGGTACATGATGATCAATTTGATCCAGTGATTTCAATTTGACAAATACATTACATATATCACGTGGGCCTTCATTATTCACCAAGTATCATGCAAGTCAACTAGTCAAGTGATTGCCTAATATATATCAGCATTAATGGTCATGTGGGCCATGGAGTTTTATGCCAATTCGGCCATTCTAATTCCCATGCAATTGATATCAACTAAAGTATATTGATCTCCAAAGTCAGCACGGAATCAGCTTGGTTTTACGCGATAATTTAATTTCTGAACACAGCATGGAAAGTTTGTACACGGCAAATTGTGGAATTTAATTCCAATTTCAAATATGATTTTTGGATTCTAGAAAATTAGTTTTTACAATTCTATTGTAATTAGGATTTCTTTTACACTAAGATTTATTTCCAAGTTGAATTCTATTTCTTTATGGAAATTAGTTTAATTTGTAATTCCTTTTAGGATTTGAATTTCTACTTCCCATAGGATTTAGGACTTTGTCTAGCACTATAAATAAAGGTTGATAGTCAAGGTTTTATTCATTCAACTATCAACTATCATCTATTGGAGTGCAGACTCAAGAGCATGTCAGGCTAGTTCTTTTCATTCAGTTCTAAAGTGAGGTAAAACCTTGTTACAAGTAATTGATTAATTGAGTATTATTATTTATTCCTTCTTGTGTGAAATTTCTTTTGATAATCTGTTTTCATTGATTGCATGCTAATTGATCTAATTTTGATATGGCCAATTGAATTAGTTTGATCATTATCATATGCTAGATTAAAATTGGTTTTACATGTAATTAATATCTGTCTTCATCATAAGTAGCAACATGGTAATAATAATTGTGGACAAGTTTTTGTTTATTTCTAAGATTATCAGAAAACAAGTTAAACAAATCGAGCTTATGTGTTTGCTGCTTGGATTAGCCTAATTCTCTATTTCTTAATGCTTCTATTATATTAAATCTAGAGAGCTTGTTCTAGGTTGTATGCTAATTAGAATCTGGTGGAGAGCTTATTTCATATAGTGAAAATCTAAGGAGAATTTCGGATAGCAGAGCTTATTGTTATCTAGGGCTAATAGTTTCATTGAAGGAAAAATAATAATAACTTGATTAATTAATTGATGTACTTTGTGAAACTGAACTGCAGAACTGAAGTATTTACATATTTGGTTAATTTAATCATTAATTCTTATTTTTTTAGTTTAAAAATAATTTTCAAAAACCCCTCATCTTTATTTTCTGTTGAAATAGTAGAATAATTCTAAAACAACTTTACTCTCTGTGGGATCGATCCATACTTGCTACTGTGCTAATTATTATAAATTGTGAAGTGAAAGTGAGGTTAATTTAGGAGTGTCAACGACAGCTCCCAAATTTTGGCGTTGTTGCTGGGGACGATGATAATGAGTTGGTGCCCACACGAATGCAAACAAGGTGGAGAGTGTGTATAGATTATAGAAAATTGAATGCTGTAACAAGAAAAGATCACTTTCCTCTTCCTTTTATTGATCAAATGTTGGAGAGATTAGCTGGGCACACTTATTATTATTTTCTAGATGGTTTCTCAAGATATAACCAGATCACAACCTCGTTGACGAATTTGACTAGGAAAGCTGTGAAATTCGTTTGGACGGAGAAGTGTGAAGAAAGCTTTCAAGAACTTAAGAAGAGGTTGAGTACAACACTTATGTTATCTCTTCCGGATGACACGGTAAATTTTGTGGTTTATAGTGATGCGTCGCATAAAGGGCTGGGCTGTGTCCGTATGCAAAACGACAGGGTCATTGCGTATACATCATGACAATTAAAGGACTATGAGAAGGGGTATCCAACCCACGACTTGGAGTTAGCTGCGATGGTATTTGCTTTAAAAATATGGAGACACTGTCTCTATGGAGAGAAGTGTGAAATATATACAGACCACAAGAGTCTGAAATATATTTTTACATAGAAGGACTTTAATATATGCTAAAGAAGGTGGCTAGAGTTAATTAAGGACTATGATTGCAAAATTTTATACCATCCGGGTAAAGCAAATGTGGTTGCTAACGCCTTAAGCAGATAGGGTTGATGATGTTGACCGCTCAAGAGGAGGTAATTTCAGTGATGGAGAAGCTGGAATTGGAAGTGAAGTATCCTAGAAGCTATTCCAGATGCAAGCTGATACACCTTTACTGGATAAAGTTAAAGAGGCTTAACTTCAGGACGAAGAATGTGAAAAAAGTGAAAAAGAAGATATCCGAAGGAACCGAGCTGAGATTTAAAATAGACAGCGATGGAATATTGAGATTTGAGAGCAGAATTTGGGTACCGCCAGTGCCAAAGATTAAGAAAGATATTTTGAGCGAGGCTCATAGCTCACGATATTCAATTCACCCTGGTAGTACCAAGATGTACCAAGATCTTCGATAACATTTCTAGTGGCCAAATTTGAAACGAGATGTTGCAGAGAGTGTTGCCAAATGTCTGACATGTCAGAAAGTGAAAGCAGAACAACAGAGGCCGAGTGGGTTGCTACAACCTTTAGAAATCCCAGAATAGAAATGGGAACATATTACGATGGATTTTATGGTAGGCCTTCCGAAAATCCAGAAAGGCTATGACGCAGTATGGGTTATCAGTGACCGATTGACTAAATCTACACACTTCCTTCCAATCAGAATCAAATTGAACTTAGATCAGTTGACAAGGCTATATATGAAAGAGATTATTTAGAGGCACGGAGTTCCGGTGTCAATTGTCTTAGATAGAGATCCGCGCTTTACATCGAACTTCTGGAAGCGACTATAGGAATGCATGAGAACTCAATTGAGAATGAGTACGGCATATCACCCTCAGACAGATAGGCAGAGCGAAAGAACGATTCAGACATTAGAAGATATGTTGAGATCGTGCATCATGGATTTTAATGGAAATTGGGATGATCACTTACCGCTTGTTGAATTCGGCTACAACAACAGTTACCACGCTAGTATTGGCATGCCGCCTTATGAAGCGTTGTATAGCAAAAAGTGCAGAACTCCACTTTACTGGGACGAAGTTGGCAAGAGACAGTTACTAGGACCATAATTGGTACAGCAAACATCAGATATAGTCAAAGTAATATGGAAAAGATTAGTAGTAGCTCAGGAAAAGCAGAAGAAATACGTCGATCCACACCATAAGAATGTTGAGTTTGAACCGGGCAGCTTGGTATTTTTGAAAGTCTTTCCCTGGAAAGGAAAAATCAGATTCGGTTAAAAAGGGAAATTGAGCCCGATATTCATTGGACCCTTTGAAGTTTTGTGAAGAATTGGTGAAGTTGCCTATGAGATAGCCTTACCCCTGGCTTTAGAACATATCCATAATGTTTTTCATGTTTCTGTCTTACGACCGTATAAGCCCGATTACAAGCACGTTATCGAATATGAACCCTTGCAGTTTGAGAAAGACTTGACCTATGAAGAAGTTCCTATTAAGGGGAAAGAATCTTTGTAAGGGGGAGAATGTAACGGGACGAATTGATTGAGTTGTGATTCTGGGGATAGAATCCTTTTAAGGGGGGAAAGATGTGACAAACGAGATTTTTGTAATTTAATTTGAATATTTATTGAATTAAATAAATAATTTTCGATGATTTAATTATTGGGTTAAATAATTAATTGATGAATTTGTGGTAGATTAATTTAATTATATGTGTTGCATTGATTAAATTAATGTGGAGAATTTATTATTCAAAAATATGTATTTAATTGAGCTTATTTGATTAAATAAATTATTTAATAAGCTAAATTTTATTCTAATTAATTTAATAATAAATAAGAGATTTAATGATTTGACATAATTAATAAATGAGAAATTAATTATGTGACTACGTGATTTAATGTGGAATTATTCTATTTTATTTAATTAAATTAAACAAGATATTTAATTAATTACTTAAATATGTGTGACATTATTAAACTATATAATAAATAAGTTAATTAAAATAAATTAGAAAAGGGATTAATAAGATAGCCCTAAAGGAAGTTGGCCAGTTAACCCACTATGGATTAACCGACCATAACTGCGCCAGTATGCGCACTTATATCAGTCTTATGTTTTATATTTTTTTTCATTTACGCATTTATTCCTGAGACCTAAGTCCGAGAATTCAGAGAGAGTTCAGGAGAAAAAGGGAGAGAGTTTGAGAGAATTGAATTTGGAGAAGGAGATTTAAAGAATTATAGGAGGAATTCTTATCATCCTAATAGAGAAATTAAGGGTAATTCCTTAACCTAACCTTTTAATTTACGTACTTAGAAACTTTACATGAAAATTGGCCTTTAACTCTCTGTAATTGAATTTTCTTAGCCAATTTGTTAAGAAACTTGATTGTATACGTTTATTAGCATGCATAACTAATTCTATATGATTTGTATGTGATTTAGTATAATCAGAACCCATGAAACCTGTTAAAGCATGAAGAACTTGGGTTTGATGATAAATATACAACTCATGTGATTTTGGTGCTAAAATTAGGGTTTTGGTTGATGAATTAATTTGATAAGTTGTTATATATGTTGACATGTATATAAAATTTGTTATATGTGAAGTAGAAACGATTTTCAAAAGTTAAATTTGTATGAAATAAGTTTCAAGTAAAGATTTGGGTTTTGTTATAAAAAGTACAAAAAGGTTGATTTTAGAACCAAAATTAGTGTTCAATTCTTATTATAACATGTAAATTGATTTCAGAATATGTTAGTATGTTGAATTATGAAAAGAATGCAACTGAAATGGTGTAATTTGATTAAGAAGCTAAGTTTTAGTGATTGAATTCGCTAAATGTGTTGAAATATGAAGAAATTAGTAAAAACATGATTTTTATTCTTAAAAGTTGATTTTATATAATGTTTATATTAGTAGATTCATGAAATGCATTCTTAGTGTTGTTGTTAACAAAATTCTAGCTTTTTAGTTTCTAAAGTTGAGCACCAGCACAACTGCGCCGGTGCCAAGGCTTGGGGCAGCGCAGCTGCGCCGTCCCCTAAACAGAGACAATTTGTTTTTTAAATTTTTTTTTGCAGTCTATGATATGTTGACCTAACGTAGCCGAGTATGCATGATAAGATGTTAATCATATTATAAGATGTAATAATAGATTGTAATGCATTGTAATACCAAATATGAAGATTTTAAGTATTTACTTAATAAGTTATATAACGATTGAAACTCAATGTTTGTAAGAGTTAGAGGTGAGAATTGAATGCTAAAGCTTTGCATTATATGATAGTGAGTTTTCAGATTTGTGTTTTATGGTTAACCAATACGGTTAGTGTGACGCCCCCAAAATAGGTATACAACACTCATTCTGAGTCGCCAAATACATGGTACAGAAAGCAAACTATAACTTCAATAATACAATTATCGTGCAAATTACGACAACACATACTGTGAGTTTAAATACAAATATTGTCTTCTGGACAATATCTACACTCAAATAAATCCTCATTACAATTATTCAAACACTATTTTACAGAAATAGTGAGGACTGCTAAAACATCTTTCTAGAACTATCACTCCATACCCCGACTAGATCCTGCTATGTTCTCACCTCTTGAGAAGAAAAATGGAACAAAAAGGAAAAGGGTGAGCTCAACTAGCCAGTAAAGAATATTATGACTAAGATAATATATAACAAATTATCGTTAGTCTTCAACAGGAAAAAATCTGATAGAATATAATCGACAACAAGTTTTAGATCAACAACTGCAGCGGGAACATCAAACCATTAGAAGAGTCAAGTAGAGAAAGAATTCTACTATCTTCTAAGATTTAAAAGTTCATCATTAATATTTTATCCCTGTAACATCAATTAATAATTATCTTTATCCAAATATTCATCTTTGCACTACAGGCCAAAGATATTCATTTGTATCACCTGTCAGTAATGTTCATCTCAACACCTGTTCATCTTTGCACTACAGGCCAAAGATATTCATCAAGTAATCATACATCTTTGCACTACAGGCCAAAGATATTCAGTAATATCATCATTTAGGACTGAGGATGATGAAAAATATCTTAAAGAGAACGAATCCAGTGAGACAGAAGGATAAATATTAGGGATTTGTATAAAAGTTTATCCAAGATCAATAATACTTCATAATAATCAATTGTGAAGCGGAATTCAAAAATAAAGATCAAAACATGGATACAATCAAAGATAGTAACCATAATAGACATCTTGTACAAAAAAATATTTATTTTTCGGTGAATAGTGCCGTATTCGTGAATAGTACCGTATACGTGAATAGTGCCGTATACGTGAATAGTAATCCCGACACAAAAAGTTCCAAATTTGATAAAAACTCATATCAATATTTCAACATAATGATATTGAAGAAAATAATATCATTTAAGAAGAAAATAATATCCCTTACCTCAAAATATCAGTACTTTTGGTCGGAATACCGGTATAAGGCTGAAAGAAACTTGCTCTGATGAATAGAAACTCTCAAAGTATCTAAATACTCACAAAATACACTTAATAATCTAGAGAGAGAAAGAGAGAAAACTTGTTTCTGGTGTGATTTTCAATTCTAACTTAGCCCTCTATTTATAGGAAAATGTTAGCACCCCGAAGCAGACTTAACCTGCAACCTGATGGCTTTACCTGCTACTATTCCCACCCACCACATTTGAATAAAAATCTCAGCACATTTCTTCACCAACCAAGAGTGTTGCCCACCAATTCTAGAATTTTCCATCAAAATGATAAACTCTGAAAATTCAACAATTTCTGAACCAGTCATCTCGTAAAATTCATAATAAATCATACGTTCCTTTTTAACGGTTCAAAATTTGTGGACATATACTCAACTTATATATGTATAACATATCCAAAAATTACCACGATCCAACGGTCGGATTAAAAAATATAACCCCCGTAAAATATCTCAAAAATCCTGATTTTTAATACCTCCATTCCGATAAAAATACTGATAAAAATCTCAACATTAACTCCTTCATTTTTAACCACAAAAATATATCCGTCATTTATATCCACATAAAATAAATATTTCCTTATCATATGAATCAATAATTAATTATTCACAAATAATATTACAGAATCACATTTATGACAATCAGGCCGTTCCCAGGAAAGAGGGGGCTTTTCAATAAGGATTTCTCCTTACTGGCGCGCAATTAGATGACCAAACCTCTCCTTAGACAGAACTTTCTAGACATTGTCAATAATGTTATCTAATAATATTATTCAAATAATATGAATTATTGATCTGATAATGGAAAATACTGTGCAGCAACAATTATTGAAACAATAATAATATAAAATATCAACGCAACAATTATTGAATCAATAAAATAAAATATTAAACAATAACTACTGTAACAATTATTGAGTAGTGCCTTCTTACGTAAGAATCAATAATTGGTGCAATACTGTGTGCTACTATATTTTAACCACCGGGTATTCCAACAGTATTAACGGTAACAACTACATCGTTATTTATAAATAACGTATACTTGTCGTTTTCTTCATCTAATCGTTTTCCGTTATGGGGCCCACACCAGGCTGCGCCGTCGTACGAATATTTCCCGACAGCAAGAATATTCCACGACCAAACGAATATTCCCCGACAGCATGAATATTTTATAACCACTTGCTTATTTTGCAAAATTTTCACATTTCACCCATAACCAAAATATTATATCAAATTAACCCCTTATTATTGATAATAATATTTAGAGAAAATTTGATTTTATTCATTAATAAGTTGGGGTCTTACAGTTAGACCTTAAGTTAAAGGTTATAACTTAACTAAGATGGAGAATTAAACCTATAAGGTTAATGATAGTATAGTTAATTGGTATTGCGATTTCAATGGTATATGTAGGGTAATTGGCGAACGTTTATTATATTTGTGTAGCTTATGCACGAGGCAAATTTCCTAACTTCATTCTTTCTATAATGAATACAAGTTTCATAACTTTATTTACTTTTGTCAAGCAAGTTCTCTAACCCTAACTTTATTTGAGCAAGTTCATATACCTTGTTTCTTTACATAAAGCAAGTTCTTTATTCTATCCTGTTTATTACTGTTCAAGTTAAAATTTTATATTAGATGCTATCATTCTTTAAAAGTATGATTCATGTTATACAATACTTATTCGATTGTATATCTCTTGAATTTTATTATTCAAATTGAATATCAATTGTTGTTGAACCTTGTAAGACTAGCGAACCCTTATTGATTTGAATAGTCCATAGTTGATGAACATTCTAAATTTCAGAACCATTGTTGAGCTTATCTAAACCAAACTTTCTTTGGTACAGACTCTAATTTCAAACTGAGATGAACAACCCTATTATAGGGGATTAATTATGCTTTAACGTTAAGATATTGTGCACAGTATGGTACTAAGGGCTGATCCCCCTAAGTACGAGAAGAAGAGTCCATAGTCTTATGACTGTTAAAGGTTTCAAGTATAAACACTTGACAACCTAGGACATAGTTCAAGGTCTTATGACCCTCAGAAGTTCTTTTGATTCTTATTATTCATTCTTGATTCCAAAGCCGAGTTTTCTTATTTTGATAGTCTTTGATCCTCTCACATGTTATTATATTATTGTTACATTATTATACTCGTGGACAATTGTGCTCACTCTTGCTTAATAATAACATGGCAGTTAAGAAAGAACGGTCCGACGAGCCTTCTACTATCAAAGGCAACGACAAGGTTAACAAGTGATGAAGGCTTGTTGTTTATTTATTATGTTATGTTTCAGACTTATGTTTAAGTTGTGTAAGACTTAATGTTTGTTTATGCTTCTGTATTTGAGATTTAAGGTTAGTATGACCTGAGACTGATGTATTTAAATCAGATGTTGTAACTCCATAAGGAGAAGATTTATTTCTATCTATTTATGGTTTTTCATTTATTATGGGTGGATAGATGCATGATGTTTGGACAATGAACACCAAATTCAGTGGGAATTGGAGTACCCAAATTTGGGGGTGTCATAAAAGGCACTGACTCCCTTGTAAAGTCTAACCCCATGATGAACCACCAGTCCATCGGTGTCATCATCACCTCACAATCCAATAAATAGAGAGACTGAGTCTGGTGGAACCATTGCTCGGATAAAGCCCTCAGATAACCCCAGGGGTAACGATGGGGAGGAATGGAAAAGAAGGCCTCAAAACCCCAAGAATGGACAATGGCCTGGTAGTCCGGATGAAGGGTCTGGTACAAAGAGTGAATGCTAAACAAGTTCCTCTTAGGCTAAGTGAAGCCGAGGACCTGCATCAAGTTTAATATCAAGATCAGACCCTTTCCCTTAGAAGTAGAAAGAGAAAAAAGGTAAAAAAAAATGGAAACGACTATTACCTCGTTTGCATGAAGGTAGATCGAGGGATGGCGACTAAAATCATCCAGAAGATATGGAATAGTCACATTAATAGCTAGAAGCTCCCGGCAGGGAGTGGAAGCAGAAGGAGCTGGGTCGTCAATAGGAATATCATCCTCCTCATCTATAATCTCTGACCTTTCGACCTGTATAAGACGAATAACTAACTCAGTCAACCGGCGAGGTTGTCGGGCTAGACGAGGTCGAGGAACATCAGAAGCTCTCGTCCTCACACCTACAGAGATCGTGTAAGAGCTACTTGGTCTATTTGAATCCATAACCTGAACAAAATCTCCAAATCACCTCAGAAAGGGTGAGGTAAGTTTTAAACTTAAAACTTACTCATGCATAGTCTAAGTCCTAATACGTGCATTAATTTAACATACATCCCCAGTAGAGTTAAAATTGCATGTTCATTAAATGTCCAGACTCATGAAAAAATTTCGTCAGAGTCTCCTTTGTAAAATGGATTGTCCATATGCACATAAGCATGACTAGGTGGCCATTCAGTAGCACAACAACTCAACATCAAGATATAAATATTAAAAGTTAAAAGTAAGTCATAATGGCAGCCATATTACCATGTGCATTTTTTGAAAAACCCATGCTCATTAAGTCTGATCATTTTTATCAAGTCATATAAGCATACATATTCGCTATATTATGTTTAGAAGCATTCTATATGAAATCTAACATTCTAACAGTCAAAACTTAAAAAGAAAACGTGTAAACATTACCAGAGTAGTGCAAAACATTTGTATGGTGATGGATTTTGCAAAAAGCAGTCCGAACTCAGTAGATCTGAAGAAGAATTTTCAGATTTTCTATATGGTTCAACTTGAAAATGACTTGTGAAAGGCCAGGGGGTTATAAATCCACCTGTGGGAGCCGTGGCTCTACCTGCGGCTGTCGCGGGTAGACCTGAGGCCACCCAAGGTGGGTCCCACCCCCTCTGACTCAATCAAATTTAAGTTACTATGGAGTGACCCGAAGCTAAAATGTCAAATCCGGAAAAAAGGTTCTACGCGATTGAGCAAAAAGGGCCTGAAACCCAGAAACAGGATTTCAAACTGTGGAAATCTGGAAATTCAGTGTAAACCATTAGCGACAACTCCAGCGTAGCATCGGGAAGGGTCCGATGATGTAAGCCATTGAAAACTACTTCAACAAAGGTCAGAATAATTGACAGTGTAAACCATTGGCGATAACTCCAACGTATTGAGAAAGGTCTGGTGATTTAAGCCGTTGAAAACTACTTCAACAAAGGTCAGAATTATTGACAGTGTAAACTGTTGGCGACAACTCCAGCGTAGCTGTGGCGGCCCCGAATCCGAGGTCCCGAATCACCGCAGATCCGGTTTGATCATTCTATACAACTATTACTATATTTGCGGAAGATATAAACATAAATTGTTTATACATTAAACTTACACACTTTTTCTCAAGGTCGAGTAACCTTAACTTAATACACATTACCTAACTTACTTAACACATAATCTTAAAATACAACCCTTATACAATTTAGCTGCACACATATCCTAACGCTGAAACTGTCTTTAACCTTTCTTTGTATCCGACGCGTTCGTCTTAATCTGCAATATTTTATCATGATATAGCAAGGGTGAGCATAAGGATTGCTCAGCAAGTTTAAATTCAATAACATAACGATATATCATGATTGAAAGAGTATGAACAATAAGCTGGCTATAATTCATCAATATAATTGTGAACTAGCAGGAACAAACTTTTGATTGAACAAGTATTATACATGAAAAAATATATCTGAACCAACTGGTAATGAAGGTGATCAGCCTTTCATACCTGACTTATACATGCAATATGTACAGAGTACAATTCATGGTAACCAACAATGATTAACCAATAGCTTATCTGAATGAAACAACTCTTAGTAGAGTTAAGTAAAAACAAACTTGCCTGAACCGTTGATTACCGCTACGCAATTTATATCGCTTTATCCGAAGACCTAATATTAGTAATATAGATCTCCAACATTAGAATAATATCATCACCATATAATACTATTATATATATAGATATACACAGAATAACCTAAACACATAACATATAACATATAACCTTATCAGTCTACAACACACATATGACTCGGTATCAAGTCAAACTATTGCAGTCTGAGTTGAACCCGACACAAATCTGACGTCCTGACGGTCTAGCCAGACAATTATTCGAGTCTAAGTTCAATTAAACTCTGACTTAACACTTAATAATTATCTCAGATAATTTTAATATCAGTCAAAATATTTTTCTAAGTCTAATAATAACTTTTAAATAATTATTAATATTTATCACGAATTTTCAATCATTAAACACGTATTTAAATTAATTAAATACCACATAATTCTATTATCATTAATATTTATTTATTACTAAACATTAATGAAATACATCAGATAATATTATAATATATTTATAATATCCCAAAGTATTTTTAATACCTTCAAATCATATTGATATGATTTTTAAACACTTAAATCCATTATCCAATAATTGATTTTAATATTAAAATATTAATATTTTCATGACAAAATATCAAAAGTTATATTTTATAACTTAAAATATTTTTATAACACTTAAATCATTTTTATATGATTTTTAAATCATTTATTCTATTTTTCCATAATTTATTTAATATATTTATTAAATAAACTAATTATCATTAATATTAATTTATTAATAAAATTCTTCACAAAATATAAAAAGTTACTAAAAATATCTTTAAATATTTTCTTATACAATAATATTATTTTTCATATTTTTTCATGAATTAAAACTATTTTTAAATAATTTATTTAATATTATAATTAAATAAATTAAAAACCATTAATATTCTAAAAATATTGAATATTTATGAAATATACTCAAAATAATTAAAAGCTATTTTTCAGACTTTAAAATAATTTTTTGGAATTTATTTAGTATTTTTTAATAATTAAAAACCATTTTTCTCTATTTTTAATTAATTTTTGAAAAAATCAGAAATTAAATTAATTAGAAACTGTCGCTATAGGGACATTAGGCGACAAAAAGCGTCGTTGAATGTGTTCTTGGTGTTCTTGGCCAATTTCCAGAAACTCATGTCAGAGTTCATGATACCTTGTTTGACCGTTCATAATTTCTTGGATAAGTCATTTCTGGATTTACTAAGGTGTTATAATTATAGTTCTCATGTAATATTATAAGTTGAAGCATGTATCATGGTCATACAATATCAGATCTGAGAGATCTAAGCTTCTAAACCTTCTGACAACACTATTCTTCATTTCTGGGTTTTCTAGAAAATGAAGAACAGTCGAGGGTACTAGTTTTCGATCCTCATATCTTGGATTCTGTAACTTGTTTGGGTAAAATATTGGCTCAATACTGTAGATAACATGTCAGGGTACAATCTTATAGCAACCGATCATCATAACAACAAAGAAATCAACAGATTAGGGCTGGTCAAACCATACTAAAAATCTTGGCTCTTGAAGGTTCTGGGTTTCCCAGAAACCTTCTTAAGGTGAATCGGTCAACGCACTTTGACCTTGATTATAAACGATTCTGTTATGGATTTGAGTGAACTAAAAGCTTCAGTATGTATTCTTAATGTCAGGCTATAACAAACAAACGACAACACGGCTAAAACACGTAACAGAAGCAAGATCAATGACCCTAAATATCTTGTCAGACCGGTTCTGGGTTTCTGGGCTGCCCAGAACCCAGTTTGCATGTATGGTCAACGTACTTTGATTGACTATTTCTTGCAATCTACATGTGATCTGAGCTTTATTCAAAAGTCAGATTAAAGACCATACAACAAGGAACAAATATATAACATCAAACACCACAAAACATTAACACAGAACGATCTATAGGACCTGGCATTCGACTGTCAAGTCACTTTTTAAACTCTTTTCCAGATTTTCTAAAATGCTTGATTCGTGCATCTAAGTGTTATAGATCCATGATCTATCAACCCAGATCACTTATAGACACCATATTACACATATCTAACCAATCAATTGCAACATCTAACAACAAATCATGAGATTTCGAAATTTAGGGTTCATATACCTTTTGAGCTTTGACTCTGATTTTTGATCTTTGAGGATCTGTTCTTGGTAGCTATAAACTGATTCTAACTTTGTTTATCACTCCCCTCTCACTCAAAAACCCGAAATATAGAGAGAGTGTCGCTTGGACAAAATGAAAAAATAAAGTGAGATTTTTCTCTTTCTTATTCTATTTAAATGGCATGATTCAATGTAATTGATTGCAAAAGATGGCTGATTTTGGACACATGGCTAGGGCTAGGGCTAGGGTTAGGGTAGTTCACCAACCATTTATCTTTTGCAATATTTGCACTCCACCCATTAAAGAATGTGACAAAGGGTATTTTAGTCATTTTTGTTTAATTTTTAATGGCATTTTGGACATTGGCCAAACCCTTAGGGTTTAGGGTTTAAAACCTTTAGGGTTTGCAAATTAAATATCTAAAATTTCCAATTTAGGTTTTCAAAATAGAAAATTAATATTTCTAAATTATAATTAGAATTTTCTAATTATATTAAAATTTCTTAATCATAACTTTAATCTTGCTAATTAGGATTATTATTTCCTAATTAAAATTGCTAATTTAGCAATTAGGGTCTAAAATTGTCATTAGGGTTTATAACCCACGAACTAGGATTTCTAATAGAAAATAAATTTTCTAAATTAGAAATTAAATTTTGTAATTAGATTAGGGTTTGCTAATTACTTAAGCTTTACCCTAAATAATCTTATAATTATTTACACTTACGCCATTAAGTTCCCAATTTAGGATTTTATACACCGAATTAGGGTTTCGAATTCCCAGAACTGAAATTAGGGTTTTCAGAACTGGTTTTAGGGTTTCTTATCAAACACTAGGGTTTTCTAACCGAACGTTGACGTTCTTAATATATACCTAGGGTTTGTTACAGATATCGTTTATCTGGTCAACCCTTGACCCTTAACCACATACTGTTCACATATACATAGAACATAAACACTTATTCCCTTAATCCTAAATAATTCACTTAAATCCTTCACAGAATTTTGAAATCCTCAAAATTCCATCTTAAAAATATTAAACACATACACTTATTTTCTGTCTAGTTTTAATTTTGAACCTTAAATCAATTAATTAAAATTTAAAAAAATTTCTAAATTCTCGGGTTGTCACAGTAGCATCGGGAAGGGTCTGGTGATGTAAGCCTTTGAAAACTGTTTCAACGAAGGTCAGAGTATCTGATATTGCAAACCGTTGGCGACAACTCCAGTGTAGAATCAGGAAAGATCCGATGATGAAAACCATGGAAAACTATCTTCCTCGGGAAGGACCGATGATGGAATCTGTTATATAAATCCTCAGCCAAGGCACCGCGAAGGTTCGATGATTTTCAGACAGTCGTAAACTACTATTTAAGTAGGCACCGAGGAAATTCGGTGATGGTCAACCTTCACAAAACTACCATTTGAGTAGGTATTGTGGAAGCAAGCAATAAAAGTTCTATCTCCAGCAAAACTATCAGCATCAACCTGATAGAAAGCCAGGGCGGTGGTGACAATCCCAATGTAAAAATATGAAGAATCCAATGATGACAACCAAGGCGAGCTATCATCAGGATAAGCATCAATAATCCCTAGTGAGTCAATTATAAAAAGATATAAGAGCATCTCCGGTGGAGGTAAAGTTAGAAAGTGTATCTAAAGACAAAGAAAATTGGTGACAAATCCCGACGTCGAATTTAGAAAGGACCAATGGTATCAGCCATAGTAAAATCTCCCTAGCAGGAATCTTGAAAACATCTCTACAACATGACGTCAAATCAATCTTAATGGAACTGACGGACATTTTAAACTATTGGCTTCAAGCCAATGTAGCATCGGGAAAGATCCGGTGATGAAAGCTTTGTAAACTACCGTTCGAGTAGACATCAAGAAAGTTCAGTGGAGACCATCATTGATAACTCCATCCCTAGTAGAAATGGCAGGAGCAGTTAGTGATAAAATACCGTTGGAAGTAATTCCAAACAAAAACAGTCAGAGTACACAACATCATATTATGCTGCAATGCATGGCATCATTTAATCTTGTCATATTTCAAGTGTCTAGTAATCTTTATCCTATTCATTCCATTACATTGCATAAACATGATAAAGATGGGCATCTTTAGACACTCAAAATTTTGTAATCCTGTTACTAACCATGCAGGATGGCACAATCGTCTTTTGTCTTCTAGAGACAACCTTGGAAGTCAAAATGATCAATTCAAACCCCGGTGATAACCCTGGGAGATTAATTTAAACCCCGATGATAATTCTGGGAGATCAATTCAAACCCCAACAACAACCCCAAGAGATCAATTCAAACCCCGGAGACAACCCTGGGAGATCAAATAAAACTCAGGTGATAACCTCGGGAGATCAAATCAAACCCCAGTGACAACCTTAGAAGATCAAGCCAAGCCCTGGCGACAACCCCGGGAGATCAAGTCAAACTCCGGTGACAATCCCGAGAGATCAAGATAAACATCGACGACAAACCCGAGACATAAAGCTAAAACCTAGTGACAATCCCAGGAAACAACAAACCAACCTCAGAGACAACCCTGAGGACCGACACAAGTCAATAGCAGTCCAATCTCAGAGATAACCCTGAGAAAAGATAACTATAACTGCATCAAACTTAGAGATAACCCAAAGCGGGAAAATAGTAATTTTGTCAACTCAACATCAAATCAAGTCAAATCACTGCTATAAAGGTCATGCAGAACCATAACGTCAATCCCGAGTGAAAAACAACACAAGGCAGCTCAACGGACGAACTGTGAAGACTCGAAGATCTAGTCATGGACCCAATTCCTAAATTCAGAAAAGGTCAAATCCCATGTCATTGTGTAGCTCTCGGAAATGGTTTTCTAGAAAGGTATAGCACGCCTCTATCGGATTCCCAGATTAAAAGTTATGAAGGTTCAAGTAGAAGATGTGTTGGTTCGAGAACACGTAATTTGAGACAACGGGACCCACGGGGCCGGGCCCACCTGGGTCAGCAGCAGGTAGACCCGCGGCTGCCATGGGTAAACCCGTGACTATTTTTGTCTATAAATAGACCCCCCTATCAGCCATAAAAGAAGATTAAAAAAGAAAAACAAAGAAGGAATTCCGCCCATTTTAGATCTTAACCCCTCATACAGTGTTCCAAACTTCGATATTCTTCTTTGTAAACACTTGTATATATATATATATATATATATATATATATATATATATATATATATATATATATATATATATATATATTACAACATATCAAGTTTTAACCTATGAAAACTAAGTTTTCAAGCTTTAAAAGTAGTTTAAAGCCTTCCTCGCTACACACTGTAAGATTTTTTTCGATCCGAAGCTTTTATCTACTTTATATATATATATATATATATATATATATATATATATATATATATATATATATTACAACATATCAAAGTTTTAACCTATGAAAACTAAGTTTTCAAGCTTTAAAAGTAGTTTAAAGCCTTCCTCGCTACACACTGTAAGATTTTTTTCGATCCGAAACTTTTATCTACTTTAATATATATATATATATATATATATATATATATATATCTTATCCAGTTATGCTTGGATCGTAAATCTGTGGCTTGTTATTGCTTTATTATATATCTTTTCTGCTTTATTACATATATAATCATATATATGTTAACTATTTGCTACAATTCAATATCAATTTTGACTGTTCATTCAATGTAAAGCTGTAATGTTTAAAATTCGTGGAATAGATTTATCTAAATCTAGCCATATCTAACTTCTAATTGATTCAAAAGTTGTAAAACTGGAACCGTTGAGCTAGAATGACTAAGATTTATTTAAATCTAGTTTTCTTTCTAGGTTTTGTAAATATTAAGCAACCGCGCGACCCTAGATCTTTATCTAGAGGAAGTTGGAAGCTTTGACTATGCCCATGCAAGGATTTAACGGATGAATCCTTTATTTTGTGACATTTAGATTAAATATCTAATTTATTTTAGTATATTTGTTATGCAGGCTATTCATATGATAATATGTGAGCCTAGGAGTCACGGGATCTATGATCCAGCTGACGGATCTAGATCTGGTTCCAATGATGGACCCTTTTCAGTTGTATAGCTAGCTTGTTAATTATATGTGTGGTGCTCGGACATACTTTGATGGCTTTCATGCCCATAAGGAGACCGAAATTTATATGTATATTATTTTGTCGAAGATGCTTCGCATCTCGAGAACAAAATCAAAATAAGCCGAATATGAAATAAAATAAAAATATCAAAGGCCTCAATTACTAAGTGAGCATAAGAGTTTTGAAAATCTATTTTCAAAACATCATTTTATATGTCTTGTATTAAAATTGAAATTTTATACAAGTCAAATCCTTTGTATATAGTTGCAAAAGAGGCATAGCACTGCTTCCAAATAAAGCACTTAGGCTCAATTAACGGCAACACACACACACATTTCAAATAAATTAGGGAATTCAAAAGACGTGGTAACCATGTTTTCACAAAAGTCGGGGGTGCCTAACACCTTCCCCCTGCTTAAGCAAGCCCCCGAACACTATGAATCTCGGTTTCCAAGGCCTGTTAAATACAGTCCAATAATTGGGCCTTTTGAAAAACTTTTCATAACTCGGTTGAGTTGTTACGACCATTTCACTTCTACCAACTGGCAGCTCTGTAAAATTAATATTTTCAAATCGTCGACATTTCATGTTGGACTCTTTTGTCAATTTCACCCTTCAAACCAAATTCGAACCACATAGAAAACAAAAAGGGTAAGAAATATTTAAAATAGTAATTCCAAAGGAAATTTTTCCCGACGTCGACACTAATGAGATTAGGAAGCTTAATTAATTAATGGAGTTTAATTAATTAAATCAAAACCTAATCCTAAATAGTTTAGGTGGGTTCCCTATATTTGTAAATAAGAAAGTCTTTTTATGGAGAGAGGGTGACGCAAGTTACACACTTTATTCCAAGAGTTGGGAGAGTACACATTTTCTATCCGATATAGGAAAAACTAGGGTTTAGCCAAACACCCTTTTTCTTGAGTTTTTGTTCTTCCTTGGTGGATCACCTCTAGAGGCCAAATGCTTGGGTGGCTAACGTTGATTAAAGGAAGGAATCCAATCCCGTGTATTCAAGGAGACCACGAAGGACTAGGAGTTAAACTTGAACCTGAGGAAGCTCGAATCTTGAAGGGTATAATTTTGATCTTCTTCTTCTTCGTTTATATTGATAGTTAAGCACAAAGCATGATCGTGACATGGGATTGTATGAAAAAAAATTAAATTCCAATTTATTGTGTTTCCGCACTCTTTTATATAATTTGATTATGTAATTGCACTATATATAATCCTATCAGTGGGTTCATTATAAAATTGAGAGGAGGCTTCAAGAGAAATCAAAGAAGAAGAAGGAAAGGCTTGATCAAACACTTTGTTCATCATCTAAGTAAGCTAAGGAAGATTCTAGAGGTATGCAATGAAATCTTCTAAAATTCCTAATCTCTATTCCTTAAGTTTTCTGTCAGAACTTGTTTTGGATGTTAGGTTGAAGAAAAGTCAATTGTGTTTTTTCAATTGATTACTAATCCGTTAGATGATCTGATAATGGAATACATGTGAAATTAAAACTAACAAATCTGAATTTAGATGTAAAAAGGAAGAAGAATGGACCTTTGGACTAACTTTGGTTATTATGGTTTTTTTAAGGATTAATATGGTTATGTTGATGTGGTTAAAGTTTTTTATTGAAGGTTGTTTGTTACACTCCTCTGAAATACGAAAATAACCCAATTTGATTAAACTAAAATGAATTTATAATGAATTCGTGCTAGAAGATTTCACAAAGCATGTCGAAATATGAAAATCTAGTATGAACGTTGAATTATAATCCTTAAAATGGTTTGTTATGATTTCTGAAGTTTTGTAAGTTGTAATAATCTGAACCCTAATCAGCATTATTAATAGAGATTATGAATATTAATATAGGGGTTATTATAGTTGTAAGTATGTGTATGTGTGATGGATAGTAGGTATTGTGTCTAAACCCTAATTTTTAAATCCTAATAAGGATTATTAGTCAGGATTCTTATAATACAGGTGTTATTAGATTGTATTTAGAAATTAGGGGATATAACATGAAATTATGAAATCATAATTTGAAAACCTTAATAAGGAAACCCAAATTTGAGAATTTACTCTTAAGTTAAAAACCCTAACCCTAATTAGGGTCATAACAAGAAATCATAACTTAGTATACTTATAAGTATATGAGTATTATGTAATTAACACTAATCATGCTTATGTAGAAATTTATTGGTGATCTTCTAGTTTGGAAATCTTAATTGAGAATTAGGAAACCCAAACCACGAAAATCAAACCCTAATTTCAATTTAGAAACCCTAAATTCTAATTAGCGAATCCTAATACTGATTAAAAAAACCCAAGGATTAAATATTTAAGGAAAGCATGTGAAAAGAGTAAAATAACCTTAAAGTTAATTGAGAAATTACTAAATTACCCTTAGTAGGTGTGAAATGGCAAAAATACCATTTTCTTATTCTTTAATGAAATGATAAACACAAATCATGGTGACTCATCACATGTTGATTTGCCATGTGCTCTAAAATAGTCCTACCAACCTTCAATTGACACCTAGCAACAAATGGATTCATTGAATCAACAAAATAATAGATTAAAGTCCATTTATATCCTACTTTAAATTTCTATGTATAGCTATACCTCTCCTCTCTAAGATCACGAATTTTATACTTCATACACCTCATAATATAGTTCCCAATCAACTCATAGCAAGCCCTGATTAGAATCAGAAAGTGAAAATCAAAGATTAGTTATAAAAGGTAAGAAACCCTAATCCATACTAGATCTTAAAAGCTTCATTAGATTATATGTTTTAATGTTTAAAGATGTTAAACATATTGTTATTTAGTGATTTGGGTTGATTAAAATTGAATCCATAACATTTAAATGCATTAAAATGAAGAAAATAGCAAACTGATCAAACTCTAAAAATGAGGTCTGACAGTCAAATGTCAGATCCTCTAGATCCTAATCTGTTAGTTGTGGAAACTGTTAAGTCTATCCTTGTTATAGTATGCCATGAGCTTAGAAAACTAGAAGTGGAATCATTTCCATAGGATCATTAAATTGAAAGATATGAACGGTTAAACCCCGTTGACCGATCATGAAAACTGGTTTTCTGGAATTTCTAGAAAACACATTAACAAGTTCGGACAGCCGTTTGACCGGCTTGAATCTTTCAATTGTGATGTTGTTAGCTTGATATATTGTATCTTTATTATAGACTGACATATATACTACATAACCCTGACACTTTAACATGTTAATAAAAATTAGTTTGTAAATTATAAGTGGTCAAACTGCGTTGACCGTTCACAGATTCATTTTTTGGGTTACCTAGAAAATGAAGAACACCCTAAACAGACGTCTGACAGGTGTTTGACTAGCATAGATTCTTACCTTATGATGTTATATAGCCTAAACCAGTGTCACACTTTTGTACCCTGGTATATATACCACACACTGAAACCATTAAAACACATAAATAGTACACAGGATCAAAGCTACTAGCAAGCCAAAATCGTTAACTAATGTAGACACTCAAAATTTCATTTTCCTGTTACTAACTATGCAGGATGACAAAAGCATTTTTCCCACACTCTAGAGATAATCCTAGAGGACCACAACATCAATTCCAACCCCAAAAATAGCCCCGGGAGATCCAGTTTCCAACCTCAGAGATGACCTAGGGAAATCAGTTTCCAACCCCAGAGATAACCCCGGGAAAATCAGTTCCAACCTCAGAGATAACCCTGGGGGATCAAGTTCAAAGCCTAGAGATAACCCCAAGAGGTCAAGCCAACCTCAGAGATAACCTTGAGGATAGTCAAAGTCAACATCAGGTCAACCTCAGAGATAACCCTGAGAAAAGACTGCTACGACTGCGTAAAAAACAGAAACAACCCCAGGAGGGGCAAAATGGTCATTTTGTCAACTCAACTTCAACTCAAATCAAATACACTCATTTTAATTCAAATTGCTTCAAAAAAAGTTCCACAAGAACTATATCTTAACTTTTGAGCGCAAACTACGCAAAACGGCTCAACGGACTGCCTGACGAAAACCCGAAAATGCTATTTCGATCATGGACTCATCTTCCTGGATTCAAAAAAAGGGCAAATCCTATGTGTGACGCCCGAGAAAATCGAATTTATATGAGAATTAAAATTTTATTTGATTATGTGTATTAAATGAATTTAATTGATTATTTATGTGAGTAAACTATTTGAAGGTCGTTCTATGACCTAGAATGTGCGGATGTGGTTAGGATTTTGGCTATGTGCTAGAATTAATTATTTTTAATTTCCAAGACGAAAATAAAAGTTTTTCGAGAAATTTTTGTAAAAATACTATTCATCCATTTATGCTCGGGAATTAAGTTTGAATTTTCGAGAAATGCGTAATGATAGAATATGAAGACGAGATGGAATATGCAATAATATTTCAATTATGGCAAACGAAGTTTTCGTTTGTGGACTTAAAACCTAAGGGTTAGTGAAAGTGATTTCTAAGAGGGAAATGTAATGCGTATAATCATTACGGTTATTATAAATATGATATACGAGTATAGTATGAAGAATATTATGACGTATAATACGAATATTGTATGAATACTAAACGAAGAGAATACATAAGTTATACGCATAGAATACGATTAGTCTTAATGAACTTTTAGTTTAAGGATTTTGTAGAATCCAATTGAACTTGGATTATATCAAGCCCAATGAATGGTGTAATCAAGCCCAAGTTAAGGCCCAATGTTAAGTTAAGTAAAGCCCGATCCAAGAAACCGAATCGCAGATCGAACCAACGGGTCATCAGATAGGAAAAACCCATGGGGCAACTCATGGGAAAGACCCATGGACCATGTGGGCCGGCCACTTGGCCACCAAGTAAAGTGGTTACTTGGTGGCTAAGTTGTTTTGGAGGTGGCCAATGGACCATTTTGCCCTCCATTTGGTTTGCCTATAAAAGAAAGCTTAGGTTGGTCATTTTATGTGTTACAAACTTTTTCCAACATAAATTGAGAGAGAGAAAGAGCTAGAAACAAGTAATCAAGATACTTTGAAGCAAAGCATAAGAGTTTTAGCAAGAACGTGAAGAACGAAAAGGTAATATTTTATAAACGTTAGTCTTCGACCTTTTCGATTTATTTTTTTCGTAGAGAATCGTAGATTGGTGGAGCATGTCTCTTTCGGAGGGATAAGGATGGTTATTAGTGATTAAAACATTGATAAGTCATGTTTAAGTAGAAATCGTGAAGGTTTACGTAAGTTAAACCGAAGAAACCGTTGAATATTAACTTGGTTGTTGATGGACAAATTGAAAACCATCATTGTTAGGGTATGTGCATATTACTTGGTTAGGATGAAGATAAAGAATCAATGGAGTTTTTCCATTTGATTTGGCATATAGAACACGAGTAACGAAGTTATGGTCAATTTTCCAAAATTAGCCGTTAAATGTTGAAAATCTAAAAATTTCGGATTAGTAGTCGAAAGTTGTTGTGTAGCTTGGAAACCTTTGGTTTTAAATGGCATCACATGAGATAAGGTATTCAAGAGTCATGGATTCAAGAATCGTCAAATTTTGACTTAGAACGAAGAAAACGAGCTATGAACACTCACAAACGATAAACGAACGCTCGATAATGAACTAAAAGCTGAATTCCAAGTTAACAGATTCGAAAATATAAAATTGTTGCATGAATACTTAGATTATGTAATTTGTGAACTAATGGCTTTTAAATGAGCCAATTCGGATGTAAAACGAATAAGTTATGAGCCCGGGAATTTCGTAGAAAAACTAAACTGTCAAAACCATCTGAGGCTCAGAGGAGGCGTCGCAGCTGTGACATCCCCAAATTTGAGTTACCTGACCCCCGAGTTTAGTGTTCACGGTCCACAATATAATAACATCTAACTACCCATTCATATAGAAATAGTAATACATAAGTCATTAATAGAGATTGTTAATACATTAATCCCATGTTCTCTAATCTTAACATTACAAACATACCCTTTAGATACACAAAAAGGGTTCACAAATACAACATAATAAATATGCTTCATCATAACTAATTTATCACTATGCCTTTGCCTCTATTCTTCACAACACCTTCTGCAACTTTGTCCCTAGCTAAAAAGTTTTATTTAGCAAGGGTGAGTAACAAATTTTCCTCGCAAGTTAAGATATACAATGAATGTATAAGTATCAAAATAATAGAATATCTATTTTGATAGAATGACACCAAAGTTTTGGGAACTTTGAAATAGTTGAACAAATCGTTAATCAATAACAAGTCTTCTCGTATTCTAGGCAACACAATAATATGATAATGAAAGAGTACAACGCTTTTAAAGTTTCTACGATATTCTATTGAATAAACAAGAATCAATTCTATGCAATAACAAAGTGAAATATTTTCCAGATTTATGCTGAGTGATCACACAAGATCTAGAACTTCTCTTCTCGAGTATCTATCAAAGATTTACTTTGATACATACTGTAAGACCCCGAATTTTATGAAATAAAAGTATTCAATTTTTCTTATAATTACTATTCAGTAAATGGTTTAATTGATAAATATTAAAGTTAAGGGTGATATATGAATTTTTTTCAAAATACACAAGTGGTTATAAAATAATCATTGTTGTCGGGGAATATTCGTTTGGTCGTGGAATATTCTTTCTGTCGGGGAATATTCGTACGACGGCGCAGCTCTTTGTGGGCCCCATAACGAATAACTGTCGGGTGAAGAAATGACAAATTTGAGTTTTTATAAATAACGACGTAGTTGTTACCGTTAACACTGTTGGAATACCCGGTGGTTAAAATACAGTAATACGCGTTATTGCACAGTAGCACACGGTATTGCATAGTATTTTTGAAATTATTGATTCATACGTAAGAAGGCACTACTCAATAATTGTTACAGTAATTATTGTTCAATATTTTATTTTATTGATTCAATAATTGCTACGTTGAAATTTTATATTATTGTTGTTCAATAATTGTCACTGCACAGTATTTCCTATTATCAGATCAATAATTCATATTATTTGAATAATATTATTAGATAACATTATTGGCAATGACTAGAAAGTTCTGTCTAAGGAGAGGTTTGGTCATCTAATTGCGCGCCAGTAAGAAAAAATTCTTATTGGAAAGCCCCCTCTTTCCTGGGAACGGCCTGGTTGTCATAAATGTGATTCTGTAATATTATTTGTGAATAATTAATTATTGATTCATATGATAAGAAAATATTTATATTATGTGGATATAAATGAGGGATATATTTTTGTGGTTAAAAATGAAGTAGTTAATGTTGAGGTTTTTATCAGTATTTTTGTCGGAATGGAGGTATTAAAAATCAGGGTTTTTGAGATATTTTGCGGGGGTTATAATTTTTAATCTGACCGTTGGATCGTGGTAATTTTTGGATATGTTATACATATATAAGTTGAGTATATGCCCACAAATTTTGAACCGTTAAAAATGAACGTATGATTTATTATGAATTTTACAAGATGACTATTTCAGAAATTGTTGAATTTTTGGAGTTTATCATTTTAATAGAAAATTCTAGAATTGGTGGGCCCCACTTGTGGTTGGTGAAGAAATGTGCTGAATTATATTTCAAATGTGGTGGGTGGGAATAGTAGCAGGTAAAACCATCAGGTTGCAGGTCAAACCTACCAAAATTTTTCTATAAATAGAGGGCTAAGTTAGAATTGAAAATCACACCAGAAACATAAGCTTTCTCTCTTTCTCTCTCTATATTATGAAGCATATTTTGTGAGTTTTTAGATACTTGGTGAGTTGCTATTCATCAGTGCAAGTTTCCTTCAGCATCATATCCGATATCCAGTCAGAAGTACTGCTCTTTTGAGGTAAGAGATTGTAAGGGATAGTAAGGGATTGTAAGGGATAGTAAGGGATAGTAAGGGATTGTAAGGGATAGTAAGGGATAGTAAGAGATAGTAAGGGATATTAAGGGATTTTAAGGGTTGTTATGATTTTCAGTTTCGTAATTTTTCTGATCTTCAAAAATTCTGGAAAAATTTGAAATGATATTTTGATGAGTTTTCTTGATTGTGTCCAAAAATGGTGATTTTTGGATGTATAGATTGAGAGTTATGAATTTTATGAGAAAAGACTATTTTAAAAGTAACCGCTTATAATTCCTTGTGGTTAACTCCAAAATTGATGAAATTTTTATTGGGAGTACATGTATATGATAGAAGTATACTATGTAAATTTCAGAATTTTTGGACAAAAGTATAATTTTTGATAAATGTCTAAATATTCGGCTATTTTAGCCATATGAAAAATAGTAAATGACTTTTAAAAATTCTGAGAAAAATATATGTTCACTATGGGACTATATTATGCTAAATCCCAGAAAAGAAATATTTTTGGAACTGATTTGGTATTTTTCATGAAAATGGTCTAGTTATGAGTAAATGAATTAAATATGTTTTGTGAAGAAAGAAAATTGGAAAATAGGATTTTATGGCTTGAGAATCCTATATGAGGTATATGTAGATTTTTGATGAGGGTTTTGGTTATTGATGATGAAATTGTAAAAGTTGGCATTTTATGATGATTAAATGCATTAATTAGTAAAGTGTAAACAATTAAAATAAATTGTTTATAAATTTAAGTAATGTTATTCTTTCAATATCATTATACCGAAATATTGGTATGAATTTTATTGTAGAATTTCTATCTTTTGTGTCGGGGTTACTATTCATGAGTTACGAATATTACTCTTGAGATTAAAACTATATGTTGATCATATTATTTTTATCATCATATATAACATTTTTATAACCCTGATGTTGAAATTCTCTTTCACTAGAGTGTAAAGATGGGTAGATTATTGGTATGATCATGACTAGGGTTCTCTTTGGCCTGTAGTGCAAAGTTGAATTGTGACTGGTATGATCATGACCATTAAATTTATAATTGAATATCTTAAGCTTAAGTGCAAAAGTGAATTGATCAACATGGTTATAATTATTGTTTATATAAATTCTGAAATGATTATATATTTCTTTGAGATATGAATATATTTGGCCTGTAGTGCAAATATGAATTGTTGAGGAATATCTTTGGCCTGTAGTGCAAAGATGGCCTGTTGATGAATATCTTTGGCCTGTAGTGCAAAGATGAACTGTTGTTGAATATCTTTGGCCCGTAGTGCAAAGATGGTTTGTTGATGAATATCTTTGGCCCGTAGTGCAAAGATGATTTGTTGATGAATATCTTTGGCCCGTAGTGCAAAGATGGATTTGTTAGTATGATTATAAACAGGAATTGTGATTTGGTATAACCATGATCTTTGATGTTTCAGGTAAAGACAGGTGATGAAAATATTCTTCGTCCTGGGTGCGAAGAAAAATTTATAGTCACAATTATGATTATGAGTTATTCATATGATTGTGGAAAGGAACTGTTGAGTGATGTTACATGGATAAAACATTGTTGGTGGATTTTTAACATGGAGAAGATAATAGACTTTATAGTCTATTTGACTCTTCTAATGGATTGCTCGTTCCGCTGCAACTATGGTTGAAATTTTTATCATTTACCATATGTTCTAAATCTCTGATTTATTATTGATGAAGGCTATTGATAATTTAATTATCTTTAGTCATGATATTCTTTACTGAGCTAGTTGTGCTCACCCTTTTGCTTCACAATTCCTTTCAAGTAATAAGAGTATAGCTGGGTCGAGCGAGGGTAACAAGGGAATAGAACGGTGGTCATCATTTAGTAGTTATATTTGGTGAAGAAAATAGGGTGAGGCAAACCCAACGTTGGAAGGGTGTTTTGTCACTATCATACAAGATGTCTAATGACATACAATCTCGTGTCATCATAAGACAGGGTTGTGCTCATCCACTTGCTGAGTATATCTATGGGCACTACCTATATAATCTTGGTGTTTGTTTGAAGTATAATTCTCAATTAGAGACAGTGGAGATAATGATAAGTCAAGAGAAGACTCACCATTGGGAAAAATATGATAGTAATCTTCTCGTTTTTCTTTGGGGTCTATTGGGTAAACCAAGGATAATTCTGTGGCCATATGATATCTATCACAACCTAGAAGCATGGCCTCCCATGTACGAAGGTTTCCTTAAGCACTTCCCAAAGATTCTAATTTCCAAAACAGTTTTTGACTATACCTTTATGTAAGGTGTCATTGTGAGGTGATGTCCACGGTTGGAACATGAGTCACATTTGGTATATATTTGTATCCAAACTCACAGCATATGTGTTGTTGTATTTTGCACGACAATTGTTGTAATAAAGTTGTAGTTATTTTCT